>CM061141.1:245088226-245560269 GCA_030789695.1 Scilla litardierei
CTTTGGTGGAAGGCGCAAGTTTCATCAAGAGGGGAGCCGAACTATTGAGGGGACATCAGGGACTACTACTTGTCAGATTGATCTGACCACGCGCTGAACGGCAGAGACGACATACCATTACTGAGCATTTCTAAAACTCTATTTATTTATCTTTGTATTTGTGTAGCAATCTCTGTAGGGAAAACTTTGCCGATATTTTGTGACTATTTTGGACTTGTCTGGTTGGGGCTAGACAAGAGGGTCTTGACGTGTTGTTGCAGTCAAGATACGCATTTAATAGGTTGATAGAGTTCTGCACTTTGTTGAGTGTGGTACAGTCTAGGTGGGGAGTTGGAGCTAGGACCTCATTGTAGGTGTACAGACGGAACTTATTAATGCTAGTATCTGCTTGGGGCTGGACGTATGTCGTTGGTGCGACCGAACCAGGGTATATCTGTGCGTACTCTGTTATTGTCTCTTATTTACTCTAGTTGTGCTCTTAACTATGTGAGATTTCTCGTGGGTTGCACGAGAATTTTTTATTAGCATATTCACCCCCCTCTAGGCTAGGATCCAGATCTACGTCTATCATGTTTAACTCTATGGATAGTGCTTTTGCTGAGGGTCAGTCTGTTTCACGTCCCCCTAGGTTTAATGAAGGTGATTATGCTTATTGGAAAAATCGAATGAAAATCTACCTTATTTCTGTTGATTATAAAGCTTGGCAAATAATTGAAAATGGATATAAACTGCCTGTTATTAAAGTAGATGGTGTTGAGATTGAAAAACCAAATGACAAATGGGATGATAATGATTGGAAATCTTATTCTTTAAATGCTAAAGCTATGAATGCTCTTATTTGTGCACTTGATAAATCTGAATATAATAGAATCTCACATTGTTTAACTGCGCAGGAAATATGGCATACATTGGAGGTGATGCACGAGGGAACGTCACAGGTGAAAGAGTCTAGACTTGCACTTCTGAGCACAGAGTACGAGGGATTTTGCATGCTACCATCAGAGACCATATCAGAGATGTTTGCAAGATTCACCAACATCGTCTACAAGTCTAGCTCGCTCGGTAAGCCATATTCTAGCCTTGAACAGGTGAGGAAGATATTAAGAGCACTGCCAAGCTCTTTCAAACCTAAAGTCACTACCATCCAAGAAGCGAAGGATCTATCACAGATGAGGGTGAAGGACTTGATAGATAATCTAATGTCCCACTAGCTTGAACTGTAAAATATTGAAGAAAGAGCGACACCTGAGGAAAAGGAGAAAGCTTCAAAGACACTTGATCTGAAAGCTAGCAAAGATGAAGATGATGATGAGAAGATGGCGCTAATGGTTAAAAATTTCAGAAAGTTCGTCAGTACACCTCAAGGAAGATCAGAAATGCATAGAAGGTTCATTCGTTCTAACACTTTTAATTACGATAAAAATTCCTGAACAAGATTCTGCTAATAGAGTTGAATGCTTCAAATGCAGGAAAACGGGACACTTCGCGAAGCAATGCAGGCAAGAGACTGCTCAGGTTGCCAAAGATAAAGTCAAAACCAAGTTGCTAACTTGGGACATGGATAGCGAAGCTGAGGATGAGGATGAAGAGGTGGTAGCCCACTCCGCTGTCGTTTGCTTAATAGCAAAAAGCGATGAGGTAAATTCCTTCACTAAAGACGAATTGTTTGATGTTTGTAAAGGAATGCAAAATGAAATTAATGAGTTAGAACTCACGTTGGATGACTTTAGTGATGCTAGCTTTAAATTACAAAAAGAAAATTGTGACATTTCTGAAGAAGTTGACATTCTTAAAGAAAAACTTAAAGAACGTGATTCTACCATTGCCATTATGAAAAAGGAAAAATCATGCTTTAATGAAGAAGTTGTTTGTCTCTCTTGCCCTTTCTTATTGAATGAAATTAGCATGCTTAAGCTAGATTTAACTAAGCTCGAAATTGAAAAAGACTATGTGATTAAAGAGCTTAATGATAAGTTATGCATGTTAAATAACGAACTTAAAAAGAAAATGGATGAATTTGAAAAGAAGGAAGAGGAAAACAAGAGAGCTTTTATAAGTAAGTGTACTTTGCTCGTGGATGAAAATAAATTGTTAAAATCTTAAGTTTCTAATCTTGAATTGGCCATTAAGAAATTCTCTATGGGAAAAACAATCGTTGGATACCATTTTAGAAAATCAATTATATGGTAATAATAGAAAAGCACTTAGATTTGGTTTGAAAAACGTTGAAAAGCCCAAATTTAAGAAATTCCACAATGTGCCTTCTATTGTGAAAAACTTACATGCAAAGTGCTTTACTTGTGATAGTGTAGGCCACACATCATATTATTATAAATTTAGGAACACAAATATCAAGTTTAAACAAGTGTGGGTTCCTAAAACAATAATGGCTAACACTAGTGGACCTTGTTGGGTTTCAAGGTCACACTTAACACCTTTCATGTAGGTGTGATGGAATTTTGGCGAGGAGCAAATTTTTAAAGTCTCATTCTATTTTTAGCTCCTTAGCCAACTAGCGACGAGAAGGTATACTTTTTATCCCTCTTTGTATTTCATTGCATACCTTCATAGATTGTTTTGTGTGCGTGACTTTTTCTTGTTTGTATGCTAGTAGTTGCATTGTTATGTGTGCATGATTTTTGTTTGTTTGTGTGATTGCATCTCATGTTTGCTTTAGTACCTCATGCATAAAAACAAATAAAATAAATAAACAAAAAAAATTGGTGCTTCAATGTGTATCCTTCTCTTTGATCCATTAAAAGAAGTCTTCATGAATGATTTTCATATCTACGTAGAAATTGGTGTATTATTTCCTTTGCTACATGTGCATGTCAAACTTTATAAATGATCAAGGCATGTTCAATGACTCAAATAACTTGATTTCTACACCTCCATACTTCACTTCCACATGTATTATTATTGTTGCACATTTGGAGATATCATTTATGAAGTATGGAAAGTGAATGTAGGAGGAAAACTTAACTGAAAATCTAAGGGATATGATATACCTTGTCATGGATAAAAATTGAGCAAAAGAAATTGTTGTTATAAGTATTTAAAAAATGTGAAAACAAAAGATAATTTCTCCATATGGAAAATGGATACAATCCTTGGCAACGGTATTACCCACGAGTATCCAACATAAGCTTTATGGGTAAACTTTAGCGTTGGTGTATTTACTCGTCAAGCAATGCCACCCCCACATCTAAGAGTCCTTATAGGCTATGTTTTGGAGTGTGGTACCTTGAACTCATTTTTAATGAGGTGGAAAAAATCAATCATAGGTGATAAAATGTTATTTGGAAAATGTGGATTGGTTTTAGTTGGCTTTATTAAATGATTCTCCCTCATGTGCTTCAATTTTAATCATCACACTTTACACGTTGGTGTTGAAGTCTTCGTTGTTTAATTTCATTGGATTTTGACTTGATTATTCTATGAGTGTATGCATGCAATTGTTGGTAATGGTTAATAATACTCTCTTTTTGCATGATATATGATTTTGACTTCGTGGTATGACTTTTGATGATAACAAAGGGGGAGAAAAATTTGGGAAGATTTGGCATTTGTGGTGGTATTTGTGGTACTTGGTGTGCTTGGTATTTGGCATTTGGTACTATCTTTATAATGCTCGTAAAAATATGATTGTTTGATTAAGGGGGAGCATTAATGAATATTGGGGAAGCACAAAAATAGGGGGAGCATGCTTATTGATAAACTTTACACATCATTTTTCGTACATCATTTCATCTCATTGCATGTCGCACACTATCGTCACACTTTCACACACACTATTTGGACACTTAATGCTCAAATCTTATACTTAGTTTGTTATCATCAAAAGGGTGAGATTGTTGGTAGCAACGATCTATGAACTTCGTGTTTGATGATAACAAACGTGTGTGAACATTTTAACGTGTGTCTTAAGTGTTTCGGGAACGGCGAACGTGCGATTAATTCATGGAAGGACTTGGTCAATGTGCAAAGGAGAAAGGGAGAGAACCTCGCATTAGTTGACTCCTATCTATTGGAGTCAAACCCTAATCCTATTCTGTTCCAAGTCCAAACTTTCAACCCCACTGCAAGTCATCCTCTCATTAGGTTTCCTCATGATTCAATGCATCCTAACACTTGGATGTCTCTAGCCGAAATATATCCTAGACCCACATTTTTAAGCTAGCAATAAAAATAGTGCAAAGGGTATAGGGCAAACAAAAAAGATATTAAAACCCCCTACTAAGGGCGGCCTAAAAATTGAGGGGAGCCGCAACAAAAAATCAAACTGAAAGAGCCTCTCCTTTTTGGTATTATTAATACCCTAGCAGCCAAAAAAACTAGGGCACATATAAAAGAAAGGGCCTCAACAAAAAATCATCTTGCCCCCATCCAAAACCAAAGAGCTGTGCGCATGTTGTTTTTCCACACAAAAAATTACAAAGAGCCTGGGCACATGTTTTTAATCACAAGAGCATTAGGCCATTGCTTTAATTCATCTCCCTTTGAATCTCCAAGCCTAAAAGTTTTTTGTGCTTGCTTAGAAACCCTGCAGCCAAAAACAAATCCCTCTGAAAGCAAAAACTTTTTTGTGCCACAATTTTCTTTGGTTACGTTTCTTTTTGAGGACAAAAGCCGATTATTGTTTTTTTCTCTTGTTTTTGTTGACAGGCAGAGCCGCACAAAATTGTTGAAAGGCACGCACAAATTTTTGAAGGGGCGCCACACTAAAATTGAAAAGCCAATCAAAAATAGGAGAGAGCCGTAGGAATTTGTTGAGAGGAGCACGCAAGAATTTTTGAAGGGAGAAGCCGCCCAAAATTTTTTCGAAACAAAGAGGGGCTTCACAAAAAAATCTCAGGGAGCCGAAACTCTAGAGGGATCTGGTGTTTTCAAGATCTGCATCAATAATCAGAAAGGTGATGTAACTTTCAGAAGGCGATCAAAAGGTGAGGTGCCGCAAGTTTCAATATTGGGTGAAGGCTACAAGTTTCAACCTTTGGTGGAAGGCACATGTTTCATCGAGAGGGGAGCCGAACTATTGAGGGGACATCAGTGACTACTACTTGTCAGATTGATCTGACCACGCGCTGAACGGCAGAGACGACATACCATTACTGAGCATTTCAAAACTCTATTTATTTATCTTTGTATTGGCGTAGCGATCTCTGTAGGGGAAACTTTACCGATATTTTGTGACTATTTTGAACTTTTCTGGTTGGGGCTAGACAAGAGGGTCTTGACGTGTTGTTGCAGTCAAGATACGCATTTACTAGGTTGATAGAGTTATGCACTTTGTTGAGTGTGTACAGTCTAGGTGGGGAGTTGGAGCTAGGACCTTATTGTAGGTGTACAGAAGGAACTTATTAATGCTATTATCTACTTGGGGCTGGACGTAGGTCGTTGGTGCGACCGAACAAGGATATATCTATGCGTACTCTGTGATTGTCTCTCATTTACTCTGGTTGTGCTCTTAACTGTGTGAGATTTCTCGTGGGTTGCACGAGAATTTTTTATTAGCCTATTCACCCTCCCTCTAGGCTAGGATCCAGATCCAACAAGCTATTCTCAATCAACATAAGTTGTACTTCACTTTTTTCTCTCTGCACCAACCTTCTGTCTTGAAGATTTACTTGCAGCCAATAAGAAACACTTTCTTTGGGCATGTAAACTAAAGTCCATACTCTATTTACATGCATGGACCTTTTCTAATTGCATCAAACCATTTCTTAGATTCACTACTCAAAATGGCATCTTGGAAGTTGTCTATGCCATCATCGACTATGATGTCTAACTCGACTCTTCGTCTCACGAGACTCGAGTAATCCTTTAACTTCCTAACGATTGATTTAATGAATATCGTATTGATAGGGTCCTCATAGAACATTATCAAAACTTAGGCATTACTATCTTGGACTTAACCCAGAGGGAGGATTGTAATTCAGATTCACTTTCCATGCATCGCACCATGTCTAACAAAGTGCGATTCATGCTCTCTAACACACCTGATGTGTTAAGTGACTTAACCTGAGAGAAAATCACATTTTCTTTTTAATTTCCGCAAGATTTATACAGCTAAGTATTCGACTTTTCGATCTGATCGAAGCAGTCCAAATACTTCTGTCATTGTGTTATCTATTTCATCAGACTTGTGTTTCAGCAGGAACATGTGTCGTAATAAAATAAGAACAACGTATACTGGCTAACTTAGACTTCGGTCCGGGTACATCTGTATGTACGATACTATGAGTTCAACAACTCATTCTCCCTCTGTCTTACAGAAGGAGTTTCAGCCATCATACCTTTGAGACAAGATTCACAAGTGTCTGTAGACTTCATAATACGATAGGTCAGACCACTCTTTATGTGACTTGTGAAGCTTAGTCTCTTTGGTACGGCCTAGTCTATTTTTCCATATAAGTTTTTTATTATTATTTTGTGTATTCATGTATTAACATTTAATACATTATCGTTATACAAATTACTCACATAAAACATTGCTTCAGAAGCTGTAACGACTGCTTTTCATGTATCTGGATTTATTATATTATAATATGTGTTTTGGTGGATTTTCTCCTCATGTGTGGTTTTCGTCTCCGTAGCTTTCATTTTCGATCGATTCGTCATATTTTCTCGTTTCTTCCTTAGGATTGTCGATTTCAAAGTATGTCATTCGTGACGGACATCATAACGGTCGTATCTTACTATTAGATCAAGCCTAGGAGTCTTAGAAATCGATCCCGGGGCCCGGCGCTCCGTATCGGAACTTTTGGTGCTCATTAGCCGGTATAAGAAGGGGCACCGACCGACTAGATGACGATCCAGTCGGTCGGCAATCCTTCTTGGACCGACTAGTTGGCTTTCTAAATTTCTCAGGAGTTACTGTTTATCGTTAGTCGGTCTAAGAACGTTGGTTGACCGATTAGGTTGCAAACTAGTCGGTCGGCAATGCTTCTTTAACCGACTAACTCATCAACTATTTTTGACACTAGTTACTGTTTACTCTTAGTCGGTCTAAGAACGTTCATCGACCGACTAGATGTCAAACTAGTCGGTCAGTAGTTGTTCTTTGACCGACTAACTCCTAGTTCAGGTTTTCGACTTGAGTTACTGTTTACACTTAGTCGGTCTGCGTTGGTCAACCGACCGACTAGTTCTCAAACTAGTCGGTCAACAGTTGTTCCTTGACCGACAAAGCAGTGCTGTAAACTCTAGTTTTGCCCTAGCCGCCACCAAACTCTATAAATACCCCTCCAAACATTTTCTTCTCCTCCCTCACGACCTAAAACCCTAATTTCTCCCCCCTTTGAGCCCCCATCTCCCTCAAACCCTATTTCCTTCATCCAAGCTCATCCTCCATCATCCAAACCCTCCCTCCACTCATTCCACCTCTCATCTTCCCCAAATCTCCATCAAACCCCCAAAAATCCCCCAAAACCCTATCTCTCCAAACTTCTCCAATCATTCCAGATCTGAACCCTAGGTTCCCCGGAGCGTTTCTTCCGTCGCCGTGGTTGCTCGGCGTTATTCTTCCATTCCCTACACGGTAATACTCGATTCCTTTAATTTTAGCATAACCCACATTGACATTGTGAAACCCTAATAAAATGGATGGTTAGATGATTAGGGTTCTAATAAGAAACCTATTTAGGATCATTGTGCTAATAATTGTTTTGCCATAACAGTGAATCATTCCGTAGTTAGCTTGTGTGACGATCTTCATTGCTCGTCAATCCCGGTATCAGGCAAGTGAAACTTGCATCTCTTGATTTGGGCCATGTCTTAGGCCATTTACCTTGCTTTAGCGTAAAAGAGACTAGACGGTGAAAGGATAGCCGTTTAGACGCTTTTGACCTAGCTTGACAACGAAGCTTGGTCCGTCACCTTCATCATGCTTGTATGTCACGTTTACTTTCCCTTAACGGTACGCGTATCAAATGTTCATGTCATCCATGCATCCTTAACTGCTATTGCATTTTGCCTGTCATGTTTAATTTAAATAAACGGTACGCGAATATCTGTTCATGTCATTGCATTTTGCCTGTCACGTTAAATACAATTAACGGTACGCGTATTAACTGCTCATGTCATTGCATGCTTGAATACTCATCGTGATTGCGTAGCTTTGCTACATACTTGTACTATTGTTCCGGCTAGGCACCCACCTTGCGTGGGCACAATCCTATGCCACTTGCACTTTCTGGCTCGTGCTCCAGAAGACGAGCTCAACACAGCCTGCGGGCAATAGGGCACTCGTTGAGTGACCCCTTGTACTTGATAACTTGAACCCAGCCTGCGGGCAAAGGGCACTCGTTGAGTGATCCCTTGTACTTGCACTTGTTACTTGACATTACGTGTCACTACAACCACTTGCCACTTGTACTCTCCTTTACTCTACTTGTTACCCCGTACTTTACTTGCCATGCACCATATTTTAACTGCTAGGTTGCTAGTTTACCATTATTTCCGTTTCCTTGCACAAGTCTTTCGACTTGCTGACATGTGCCCCTTTTCTCTTTTGGGTGACACATGTTAGAGCCCGAGCCTGAGTTACTTGCTGAGGACGTGGTGTTCGCTGACGCTGAGTCAGGGCCCGCGTTGATCGAGGACTACGTCGATACTGGGGATCAGTCTTAGTGTCTTCGTTTAGCTTCTTTTGTTAGGCTGCTTAATTGTCGGTGTGTGGCACCTAGTTTGATACTCTGTTATGTTTGTGTTATTTTGTTGGCCTTGTTCTGGGCCTTAGACTCTTTTCTGTTAGCCTGGTGGCTTTTCTGTGATGTTGAATATTTTGTGGACAAACTTTGGGATTGGTATTTCATATCTGCCTCTGTATTATTATTGTTGTTGTTCCTTTTGCGATTACAGGGACCTGCTTATACTAAATTGACGCTTATCGGGTTTGGGGCTTCACAGCTCCTCTCGCGTGTGGACCTTCTCACGTCTCGCCTCCATTTTAGGGAAGCGGGGCGTGACAGGTTTTAGTGGTGGCCCATGCAGGTCCCTCTGTAACTGCAATTATCAGGGATAACAATAATAATATTAGATTGTCCAACAAATGAATTCGATATCCGAGTCATAAGCTATGAGTCTAATCTGCTTTGTTTTCTGTGTCACTAGATGGCAGGAAGGCGTTTCACCTGTGGTGGAGGTAGTGGTGCGCCCCCTCATGATGAGGAGCCTGAGCGGGAACCCACCAGCGGTGAGATGATGCGGATGATGATCCAGATGATGCAGGTGCAGCAGGGCGTGCTCCTGCACGTCCAGAATGCTCCACTTGCTCGAGCTGCCCGGGCTCTTCCGGATGTCCCTCGCTCCGAGCCGGGAGCGAAGCAATTTCGGGAGCTGGGTCCCGCATATTTTGATGGTTCTGAGGGTCCTCTGGCTGCCGACAAGTGGATAAGGAACATTGAGGATAACTTGGCAATGGCGAAGATTAACCCGGCTGGATGGGTTGATCTGGCTAAGAGGCAGCTGAAGGACAACGCCAGGAATTGGTGGGATGTTGAAGAGAAGATGCTGGTGGAGCCGATCGTCTGGGCTACCTTCAAGTCCAGATTCGATGGAGAGTTCTTCCCGAAGGCTGCTCGGCAGGTGATGCTGCAGCGCTTTATAGATCTGAAGCAGGGGATCTTGTCGGTGGATCAGTACCACCAGGAGTTCACGAGGCTCAGTCGGTTTGCACCTAAGATGGTGCAGGATGCCGATGAGAAAGCTCAGCGATTTCTTCAGGGACTTGCCTTGGAGCTTCAGAGCTTTGTGACCTCTTCTGACCTTGAGTCATATCAGAAGATTCTGGTTGCTACGAGGCGGCAAGAGTTGAATTTGAATCAGAGGAAGGGACATGTTTTCGCAGCTGGGAAGAGGCCTATGGAGCAGGCCAGGGCGGTGGTTAGGCCTGGTTTCAAGCCTAATCATCCGGTGCAGTTCAAGAGGCCAGGAGGGCCTATGCTGAAGACTTGCCATTTCTGTGGCAAGACTGGACACCTCAGGGATCAGTGTATGAGGTTTCTAGGACAGTGCATTGTCTGCGGAGATCCTGCCCACACCATCCGGGAGTGTCCGAAGTCGAGGCAGCCTTGGCGGGCTCCTATTACAGCACAGCCGTTGCAGCAGCGAGCTCCTGTGCCCATTGGACGTGGAGCGCCTCTTGTTCCATAGAGACAGGCCTTTCGACAGGCTGTTCTGCCGAGATGGCAGGCCTTTCTGATGACTGAGGAGGAGAGCATGGCCGTGGATGAGGTTATTGCAGGTAACGCTCATTCTAGCTATTTATCTTCCTTAGTTAGTTTGATTTTTGATTATATTGGTTGCTTGCTCATGATTGTTTGCTAGACTAGGATTTGATTGTTAATTGCTTGTTAGATGTGGTTTTGGTTTGCACGTTTCCTGCACGAGTCCTCTTTGACTCTGGTGCATCGATGTGCATTTTGGCCCGGAGCTTCGTGGAGAAGCATTCCTTGTCGACGTCCTCTCTTCCTAAGAGTTGGAATATCGTCACAGGGAACGGTGTAGTCTCGGTGCATCGTGGGTGAAATTCTTGCCCGTTGGTGGTTTGTGGACGTGAGCTTTGTGCTGATTTCATTATCCACGACATCATCAATTACGATGCGGTCCTTGGGATGGATTGGCTTGCGAGCTTCTATGCTACGATTGACTGCAGGAGGAAGAAGGTGGTGTTCGAGATTCCCGGACATCCAGTGTTTGAGTTCAGTCGTGGTAGCAGTTCGCTTGGTCCTGTCAGATTTCGGGCCAGTCCGGTGGAGGCTGTGGCTATGCAGATGGAGATGGAGTGGCCAGCTGTGGTGCGAGATTTTGGCGACGTCTTCCCCGAGGAGATGTCTGGTTTGCCGCCTGATCGAGCTTTGGAATTTTCTATTGATTTTGTTCTAGGTGCGCAGCCGATTTCGAAAGCGCCATATCGTATGGCACCTGTAGAATTGGAAGAGTTGCGGAAGCAGTTGGATGAGCTTATGCTGAAGGGTTATATTAATCCCAGTGTGTCTCCGTGGGGAGCGCCGGTGCTGTTGGTGAAGAAGAAGGATGGTTCGCGTCGCATGTGCGTGGACTATCGGGAGTTGAATGCGGTGACCATTAAGAATAAATACCCGTTGCCTCGCATCGATGATATTTTTGATCAGCTTGGAGGTTCGTGGGTGTTTTCTAAATTGGATCTGAGAAGTGGTTACCATCAGTTGAAGGTGAAGAAGGATGATGTTCTGAAGACAGCGTTCAGGACGAAGTATGGACACTATGAGTTCGTGGTTATGCCTTTCGTCGTAACTAACGCGCCCGCAGTTTTCATGAACCTGATGAACCTGATTTTCTACGACTTTTTGGAAAAGTTTGTCGTTATCTTTATTGACGACATTCTGATCTATTCGAAGTCGGAGGAAGAGCATGCCTCGCACTTAAGGACGGTGTTGGAGATCTTGAGGAAGCATCGTTTGTATGCTAAGTTTTCGAAGTGCGAGTTCTGGCTGGATAGAGTTGCTTTTCTCGGGCATGTGGTGACTGGAGATGGTATTTCAGTGGATCCCGAGAAGATTCGGGCCATCAGGGAGTGGCCTGTTCCGTCGTCTGCATCTGAGATTTGGAGTTTCCTTGGACTTGCTGGTTATTATCGGCGATTCATTAAGGACTTTTCCCGTATTGCTGAGCCGATGAACAGGTTGACGCGGAAGGAAGTTGCTTTTGTTTGGTCGGGTGATTGTGAGAGTGCTTTTGGCGTTCTGAATGAGAGGTTGACGACTGCCCCTATTCTTGTTGTGCCTGATCGCAGCGGTGGATTTGAGATCTTTTACGATGCTTCTGGCAAGGGTCTCAGTTGTGTGTTGCATCAGCACGGGCATGTTGTGGCGTATGCGTCTCGTCAGCTTAAGGTTCATGAGAAGAATTTCCCGACGCATGATTTGGAGTTGGCTGCCGTTGTGTTTGCTCTTAAAATTTGGAGGCACTTCTTGCTGAGTGAGGAAGTGAAGATTTTCACCGATCACAAAAGCTTGAAGTACATTTTCACTAAGAAGGAGCTCAACATGCGACAGCGTCGATGGTTGGAGCTTATGGCGGATTATGATATTGATTTGCAGTTTCACCCTGGCAAGGTGAATGTGGTTCCAGATGCTTTGAGTAGGCTTCCAGCGGTGATGATTTTGACCTCGCAGTGGAGATTGCAGCAGGATTTTTGCGAGTCTGGTGTGGAGATTGTTCTTCCTGGGGAGGCTTCTTCGTTGATGTACATGCAGGTACAGTCGACGATCGTGGATCGGATTAAGGCTGGCCAGGCAGAGGATCCGAAGCTGATGAAGATTCGGGAGCAGGTGGAAGCCGGTCTGCGGACTGACTTTTTGATTCATGAGGATGGCTCGCTGAGGTTTGGAGCCAGGTTATGTGTGCCAGCTGGGGATATCAGAGAGGAGTTGATGGTGGAGGCACACAGTTCGCCGTATTCTGTGCATCCTGGTGGCACCAAGATGTACCAGGATCTTCGTCTGAATTATTGGTGGCATGGTATGAAGAGGAGCGTGGCTCGGAGTGTAGCCAAGTGCTTGGTTTGCCAGCAAGTGAAGGCGGAGCATCAACGTACGGCCGGGTTGCTACAACCACTTCCGATTCCAGAGTGGAAATGGCAACACATCACTATGGACTTCGTGACTGGACTACCTCGGAGTCCGAAGCAGAATGACGCGATTTGGGTGATCGTAGATCGATTGACCAAATCTGCGCACTTTATTCCATTCCGAGTAGGACAGTCCACTGAGGCGCTAGCGAGGAGATATATGGAGGTAAAATTCTTTTACTCTCCGTTTTTATTTCCTTTTCCTAGTTTGGATAGTGATGTAACGTGAATCGTGCAGGAGGTTGTGCGACTTCATGGAGTCCCCGTGAGTATCGTGTCTGACAGAGACACGAGGTTCACATCTCAGTTCTGGCAGAGTTTGCAAAAGAGCTTGGGTACGCGTCTGAGTTTCAGCACGGCGTACCATCCGCAGACGGATGGCCAGTCCGAGAGGACGATTCAGATTTTGGAAGACATGCTGAGGGCGTGCATGTTGGATTTCAAGGGTTCGTGGGAGGACCATCTGCATTTGGTGGAGTTCTCTTACAACAACAGCTACCAGGCGTCTATTGGTATGGTGCCTTTCGCCGCTCTTTATGGGAGGAAATGTCGATCGCATTGAGTTGGGATGACGTTGGTGATCGGGAGTTGTTGGGACCTGAGATGATCGTGGAGGCCGTGGATATCGTCAGGAATATTCGGGAAAGGTTGAGGATTGCTCAGGACCGTTTTAAGCATTGGGCGGATGCTAAATGTCGTCCTTTGGAGTTTCAGCCGGGCGACCATGTGTTCTTGAAGATTTCCCCGAATCGTGGTGTGATTCGTTTCGGGAAGCGT
This sequence comes from Scilla litardierei, assembly GCA_030789695.1. Classification (NCBI taxonomy): domain Eukaryota; kingdom Viridiplantae; phylum Streptophyta; class Magnoliopsida; order Asparagales; family Asparagaceae; genus Scilla; species Scilla litardierei. The sequence goes on from CM061141.1 coordinate 245,101,617, forward strand.
GTGAAGTTGAGCCTGCGATACATTGGACCATTTGACATTTTGGAGAGGGTTGGCGAGGTAGCGTATCGCTTGGCCTTGCCGCCATCTTTGAAAGGAGTTCACAATGTTTTCCATGTGTCACAGCTTCGTCGATACATTAGCGATCCGTCTCATGCTGTGGATTTTTCGGAGATTACCGTTCGCCCAGATTTGACGTATGACCAGCATCCAGTGCAGATTCTGGACAGGCGTCAGAAGTCGCTTCGGAACAATGTTGACAATCTTGTGAGGGTGATGTGGCGACACAGCTCACCTGGAGAGTCTACTTGGGAGAATGAGGATGAGATGCGAGAGCGTTTCCCACTTTTGTTTCCGGACTCGTGAGTATTTGGAAATTCCGAGGACGGAATTTTTCTTAAGTTGGGGAGGATGTAACGACTGCTTTTCATGTATCTGGATTTATTATATTATAATATGTGTTTTGGTGGATTTTCTCCTCATGTGTGGTTTTCGTCTCCGTAGCTTTCATTTCGATCGATTCGTCGTATTTTCTCGTTTCTTCCTTAGGATTGTCGATTTCGAAGTATGTCATTCGTGACGGACTTCATAACGGTCGTATCTTACTATTAGATCAAGCCTAGGAGTCTTAGAAATCGATCCCGGGGCCCCGCGCTCTGTATCGGAACTTTTGGTGCTCATTAGCCGGTATAAGAAGGGGCACCGACCGACTAGATGACGATCCAGTCGGTCGGCAATCCTTCTTGGACCGACTAGTTGGCTTTCTAAATTTCTCAGGAGTTACTGTTTATCGTTAGTCGGTCTAAGAACGTTGGTTGACCGACTAGGTTGCAAACTAGTCGGTCGGCAATGCTTCTTTAACAGACTAACTCATCAACTATTTTTGACACTAGTTACTGTTTACTCTTAGTCGGTCTAAGAACGTTCATCGACCGACTAGATGTCAAACTAGTCAGTCAGTAGTTGTTCTTTGACCGACTAACTCCTAGTTCAGGTTTTCGATTTGAGTTACTGTTTACACTTAGTCGGTCTGCGTTGGTCAACCGACCGACTAGTTCTCAAACTAGTCGGTCAACAGTTGTTCCTTGACCGACTAAGCAGTGCTGTAAACTCTAGTTTTGCCCTAGCCACCACCAAACTCTATAAATACCCCTCCAAACATTTTCTTCTCCTCCCTCACGACCTAAAACCCTAATTTCTCCCCCCTTTGAGCCCCCATCTCACTCAAACCCTATTTCCTTCATCCAAGCTCATCCTCCATCATCCAAACCCTCCCTCCACTCATTCCACCTCTCAACTTCCCCAAATCTCCATCAAACCCCCAAAAATCCCCCAAAACCCTATTTCTCCAAACTTCTCCAATCATTCCAGATCTGAACCCTAGGTTCCCCGGAGCGTTTCTTCCGTCGCCGTGGTTGCTCGGCGTTATTCTTCCGTTCCCTACGCGGTAATACTCGATTCCTTTAATTTTAGCATAACCCACATTGACATTGTGAAACCCTAATAAAATGGATGGTTAGATGATTAGGGTTCTAATAAGAAACCTATTTAGGATCATTGTGCTAATAATTGTTTTGCCATAACAGTGAATCATTCCGTAGTTAGCTTGTGTGACGATCTTCATTGCTCGTCAATCCCGGTATCAGGCAAGTGAAACTTGCATCTCTTGATTTGGGCCATGTCTTAGGCCATTTACCTTGCTTTAGCGTAAAAGAGACTAGACGGTGAAAGGATAGCCGTTTAGACGCTTTTGACCTAGCTTGACAACGAAGCTTGGTCCGTCACCTTCATCATGCTTGTATGTCACGTTTACTTTCCCTTAACGGTACGCGTATCAAATGTTCATGTCATCCATGCATCCTTAACTGCTATTGCATTTTGCCTGTCATGTTTAATTTAAATAAACGGTACGCGAATATCTGTTCATGTCATTGCATTTTGCCTGTCACGTTAAATACAATTAACGGTACGCGTATTAACTGCTCATGTCATTGCATGCTTGAATACTCATCGTGATTGCGTAGCTTTGCTACATACTTGTACTATTGTTCCGGCTAGGCACCCACCTTGCGTGGGCACAATCCTATGCCACTTGCACTTTCTGGCTCGTGCTCCAGAAGACGAGCTCAACACAGCCTGCGGGCAATAGGGCACTCGTTGAGTGACCCCTTGTACTTGATAACTTGAACCCAGCCTGCGGGCAAAGGGCACTCGTTGAGTGATCCCTTGTACTTGCACTTGTTACTTGACATTACGTGTCACTACAACCACTTGCCACTTGTACTCTCCTTTACTCTACTTGTTACCACGTACTTTACTTACCATGCACCATATTTTAACTGCTAGGTTGCTAGTTTACCATTATTTCTGTTTCCTTGCACAAGTCTTTCGACTTGCTGACATGTGCCCTTTTTCTCTTTTGGGTGACACATGTTAGAGCCCGAGCCTGAGTTACTTGCTGAGGACGTAGTGTTCGCTGACGCTGAGTCAGGGCCCGCGTTGATCGAGGACTACGTCGATACTGGGGATCAGTTTTAGTGTCTTCGTTTAGTTTCTTTTGTTAGGCTGCTTAATTGTCGGTGCGTGGCACCTAGTTTGATACTCTGTTATGTTTGTGTTATTTTGTTGGCCTTGCTCTGGGCCTTGGACTCTTTTCTGTTAGCCTGGTGGCTTTTCTGTGATGTTGAATATTTTGTGGACAAACTTTGGGATTGGTATTTCATATCTGCCTCTGTATTATTATTATTGTTGTTCCTTTTGCAATTACAGGGACCTGCTTATACTAAATTGACACTTATCGGGTTTGGGGCTTCACAGCTCCTCTCGCGTGCGGACCTTCTCACGTCTCGCCTCCATTTTAGGGAAGCGGGGCGTGACAGAAGCAATGTGACGACATTCGTCAATAATGTGTTTGATGTCCTACATGGTCCAAGAAACAACAATTGTTCCTTTTTCCAACACGTAGACAATATATTTCCTTTGTATAACTGTTATCCTGAAACGTGACATCAAATATGTCACATTTTCAGTTCATCATACTTATGCCTTTACTAATGATAAATAAAACTATCTTTCTCAATTGACTTTCCATAGTGCCTTCTTCCTTTTATAAATCTCATTTAGATATTATACGACCCAACAAAATTATTAGCTGTGCAAGCATCTAACGTATCCAAACACTTGAGCTTCACAACCTTGAGTTGATTCAACAAGTTGCATGACTCAAGACATGATTTGGATACATGGTCTTGTACTGCTCCTACTTATGCCTTTACTAATGATAAATAAAACTATCTTTCTCAATTGACTTTCCATAGTGCCTTCTTCCTTTTCTAAATCTCATTTAGATATTATACGACCCAACAAAATTATTAGTTGTGCAAGCATTTAACGTATCCAAACACTTGAGCTTCACAACCTTGAGTTAACTCAACAAGTTGCTCGACTCAAGACATGATTTAGATACATGGTCTTGTACTGCTCGTGCACTCATCTTCGAATCAAACAGTTTAATCGAAGTTTCGAACCTTGCAGATCGAAACCATTTTTCCATACAACCTTGAGTTGACTCAACAAATTGTATGGAGAAACATTGCTTACTAACAGAATCCATGGCTTACTATCAGACGCTCTGATACCACTGTGTTGGATACTGAGGCAAAGCTCAGTAGCCAAAGACGGGATCTTTTGAGGGAAGGATGAGAAAAAAAGAAGAATCTGTGAAAACAATAGTGTGTAGGAAACTGGAATAACTGTGTTCTAATTACACTATATCTGTGTATAGACAAGAACTTTAGTGTGTACACAATACACAATAAGTATGTACACAAAACTGTGAACATAAATTGGAAGATAAGAAAGGGGTGATTGATCAGAATCCACAGCTTACTATCAGACGCTCTGATACCATTGTGTTGGATGCTGAGGCAACGCTCAGTAGCCAAAGACGGGATCTTTTGAGGGGAGGAGGAGAAAACAAAGAAGAATCTGTGAAAACAATAGTGTGTAGGAAACTGGAATAACTGTGTTCTAATTACACTATATCTGTGTACAGACAAGAACTTTAGTGTGTACACAATACACAATAAGTATGTACACAAAACTGTGAACACAAATTGGAAGATGAGAAAGGGGTGATTGATCAGAATCCATAGCTTACTATCAGACACTCTGATACCATTGCGTTGGATGCTGAGGAAAAGCTCAGTAGCCAAAGACGGGATCTTTTGAGGGGAGGAGGAGAAAACAAAGAAGAATTTGTGAAAACAATAGTGTGTAGGAAACTGGAATAACTGTGTTCTAATTACATTATATCTATGTACAGACAAGAACTTTAGTGTGTACACAATACACAATAAGTGTGTACACAAAACTGTGAACACAAATTGGAAAATGAGAAAGAGGTGATTGATCAGAATCCACGGCTTACTATCAGACGCTCTGATACCACTGTGTTGGATGTTGAGGCAAAGCTCAGTAGCCAAAGACATGATCTTTTGAGGGGAGGAGGAGAAAACAGAGAAGAATCTGTGAAAACAATAGTGTGCAGGAAACTGGAATAACTGTGTTCTAATTACACTATATCTGTGTACAGACAAGAACTTTAGTGTGTACACAATACACAATAAGTGTGTACACAAAACTGTGAACACAAATTGGAAGATGAGAAAGAGGTGATTGATCAGAATCCACGGCTTACTCAGACGCTCTGATACCATTGTGTTGGATGCTGAGGCAAAGCTCAGTAGCCAAAGACGGGATCTTTTGAGGGGAGGAGGAGAAAACAGAGAAGAATCTGTGAAAACAATAGTGTGTAGGAAACTGGAATAACTGTGTTCTAATTACACTATATCTGTGTACAGACAAGAACTTTAGTGTGTACACAATACACAATAAGTATGTACACAAAACTGTGAACACAAATTGGAAGATGAGAAAGGGGTGATTGATCAGAATCCATAGCTTACTATCAGACGCTCTGATACCACTGTGTTGGATGCTGAGGCAAAGCTCAGTAGCCAAAGACATGATCTTTTGAGGGGAGGAGGAGAAAACAGAGAAGAATCTGTGAAAACAATAGTGTGCATGAAACTGGAATAATTGTGTTCTAATTACATTATATCTGTGTACAGACAAGAACTTTAGTGTGTACACAATACACAATAAGTGTGTACACAAAACTGTGAACACAAATTGGAAGATGAGAAAGAGGTGATTGATCAGAATCCACGGCTTACTATCAGACGCTCTGATACCACTGTGTTGGATGCTGAGGCAAAGCTCAGTAGCCAAAGACGGGATCTTTTGAGGGGAGGAGGAGAAAACAGAGAAGAATCTGTGAAAACAATAGTGTTCAGGAAACTGGAATAACTGTGTTCTAATTACACTATTTCTGTGTACAGACAAGAACTTTAGTGTGTACACAATACACTATAATTGTGTACGCAAAACTATGAACACAAATTGGAAGATGAGAAAGGGGTGATTGATCAGAATCCATGGCTTACTATCAGACGCTCTGATGCCACTGTGTTGGATGCTGAGGCAAAGCTCAGTAGCCAAAGACGTGATCTTTTGAGGGGAGGAGGAGAAAACAAAGAAGAATCTGTGAAAACAATAGTGTGCAGGAAACTGGAATAACTGTGTTCTAATTACACTATATCTGTGTACAGACAAGAACTTTACTGTGTACACAATACGCTATAAGTGTGTACACAAAACTGTGAACACAAATTTGATAGAATGAGGAAGAACGATTTTTCAGAAATTGTTTAAACGAATATTAGGCAAACCTGAAGGCCTTTTTTCTTCTTCTTCTTAGATGTTTTTGATGTTCTTGATCTTAGAGATCACTCTCTCTTCTTTTCCTTTTTTAATTACATATACATCATTCTTTCACTTCTAAAACTTATAGTTCTCATACATACAATTATGCTCTGTCAAGAGCTTACATCAACTAGTACAAACACTTACTACACTAGACAAAATACACAAATCTCAAGGGACTTGTTTTATTAAAGAACAGAATTAGTTTGCATACAGCTGAGCTCATTTCCTTCAGTAGCTGAACATACTTAGCTTTAAAGTTGTACACTCTTGTTCACAACTTGAACATACTTACCTTTAAGGTTATACACACTTGTTCACAACTTGAACAACTTGGACATACTTATGAAGCTTGATGAACACTCTTATTAAACAGCAGAACACACTTCAAGTCTGAGTTAACTCCAACAAATTTCTTAGGTAACTTTTCCAACAACCAAACATCAAAATAAAACTGTTGTCTGTTATTTTCTTTTTATTTTTCCTTCTTTTATTCCATCACAAACAAAACTTAGCCATAGAAAATATTGCAAATAAGCTGTAATCTCAGATCTGAACAATGAATTATTCATCCATTATATATCAGTGTTTGAGCAGATGAAAGAATAATGGAGTTGGAGGTCCCAATCTTTAATCTGAAAAAATGACCCACATCAAGTGTTGTGGCTTTTCTACCATATCCTCTAATAACTGAATAATTCATACAAGTCCAAAAAATGACCAGCGTCTTTCATCAAGGATGAGGGCAGCAGAAACTTTATGGCTTAGGGGTTAGATCAGGCCCCTCCGGGCATTTGATAAATATCCTGTAGATTGCAACTGCCGAAAGAGAATATTCAAAAATAACTATGCACACAATACAACATGAGATCCTACCCAATATTTCTCAGGTGCTCTAGGCATAAACACACTATAGCAATTAGTTGTAGCCAAAGGAAAAGGTCAACACTACTATGATCAACTGCCAATTTAACTGGACAGAATGTGGAGTCAAAGAAGGCATCGATAATCCGGTGAAAGTCAAAGTTCAAGGTCAACCTCAGGCTATAATTCGAACATAACCTTTATGGCAAAAGGCCAGAACATGGACAGAAGCAGAATATAACTGAAGCTTAGGAGCAAGCAATTATTCACCTAGAGCAAAAGGGTCATGGTATACTGCTAGGTGGGAAAAATGATTGAGAACATAAAGATTGAGCAACAAGAAGAAATAAAATTCGTTGTGATCCGCATATCATAACTATTCATGCGTGATAATCGATAAAAATTACAACAAAAAAAAAGATTTGTCATTGAGTACATAAAAGTTTAAGAAATATTAATGAATTAAATCCCGAGAAAAGGTTTAAGAGAAAGTTGATTTTTCTGTCATGAAATCAAAACCAGAAAGCTTAAAGGTTAAGAGGGACCAATCAAGCTGAACATTGTGGAAAATCAGCACCATCCATCCTGTGTTTCGAGAAAACATACAGAGAAATACTGAAAGAGCATGACTACACAATCTTTAGTGGTGGTGGGGGGCAGAGTCAGAGATAGGAAATACACAAATGCCCTCTCCCACGCACCTATCAAATCTTTTATGGCGACCCGGCCTGCCCAAAGTATTAGTAAGCTTAAGATTTCCCCCCGATGCTAGTCCCATTCGTAACGGCAATAAGTCACCAACAAATACAATCCAAACTTTAATCCTGCAGATGTCATCTCTAAGCATTCTTAGTTAATAGATAAATTTATCGGTTAAACTTGTATGCAACTAATATGGACATGTAGAAGGTGGATGACAAAAGAGTGTCACTAGCAATAGCAGCACTGCTCTCCAGCTTCTCCATCAGAAGGTGACACATGAATCCCAGATCAATGCAGCACAGATCATCCACTTCAACTTGCCACCCTGACTGAAAACCATGGTCCCTGAACAAAAAAAGGGGTTAATGCGCGACAAGAATAACCTTTGTGGGCAACAACCCTCAAAGGAGACATACCCGCCTATTTAGAGCATGTCATCAAAAGAAAGGCCAATAGGGGGGTTTGGATGAAACGTTATTAAATAGATGGAGTTAATACAAGTATACAATTCAAGAAACTGAAAGTTAACTTCTAACCAATCAAAACCCATTAGCTGAACAATAATTAACTGAAACATACCTTTAACATGTACTCCAGAATCAATATTATATTTGCGGTGTTTGGGGTTCGCATTAGATCATGAACTGACAATGTCGATGTTGACTAAGATAATGCCATCCTAATAAGGAAAGCAGCAGAAGTACGTACCATCGCTTCAGCTGTAGCCTAACTACATAGGCAAGACTACCTTAAGGGCAACTGAAAAGCAGTAGCACGAACTTCCACTAAGAGAATATTCGGCACCTCCCTGGGATTCTCCTTAGAAACTAACAAGTTTCGTCAGTTGAACATGAAATAGCTGTAAGCTTGATGTATACTCCATGCAAGTAATGAAAATCAAGTAGCATGTGAACTTCTAGGATTTAAGATTAGTAAGTTGCATCTTCGGTTGAAATATGGGCATTGTTGAATAACCTTTGAGTTGAACCCATCACCTTGTTAAATTGCAGGGGAATGCAATCGAAAAGAGGAATTGCACGCTTTAGAACGAATTTGGAGATCACCAATGGAAACCAAACATTTTAAATAACGCCTGAGTATATGTTTGGATCTCTGATGATAGCCTAATTAAGTCTAACCATTTTAAATATATGGGTAGCACGATTACCCATCCTGTCTTACTATGATAACCCAATGCACTTCGCTTTGGCAGAACCCACATTTTGGTGATCATAGTCTTGACAGGTATTCAAATCATGGGTGGCATACGACTTAAAATTATGGTGAGGGAATTTTTAACAATTAAGTTATGATGTCTATTTATATTAATATATTATGCATCATTCCATACATGGCATCTCATACACATATATCATCATATATCGCATCACATACAAAACTGATAAACATAACATATATGAAACATGTGATAGCATGTAAAACATCATCAAAACAAATCATGTTATCACATAGCATGGCATCAAATTTTTATTCAAAATGATATGTCATAAATTCTGTTTAATAACTTCCACGACATATAATGCGCAACGAACACGGCGGTCCCGCTAGCCGGTTAGCGGGTGTGGTTAAGGGGCAGCGCCCCTTACGGGGTTCCGAAGGGGCAACGCCCCTGGGCGGGGTCGAGGGGCAGCGCCCCTCGGCGTTTTGAATTTATCAGTAATCTCATTAATGATTTTCTGCCTTAAAAAACCCCCTATTTAAATTTCTGAGTGATGAATCTGCTGATCATATCAGCATCATTTAATCGTATTAAACAGTCATTGCTCAGACTCTGCTGATCAAATCAGTGTTATTTTAATCAAATTAAACAGTCCCATTAATCAGTGTTAGTTGATCGTATTAATCATATTCAACAATGATCTGCGTAGATTTAATCATATTAAATAATGATTACAGTAAGTTTAATCACATTAAACATATTAAATAATGATCTGCGTGAGTTTAATCATATTAAACAGTGATTACCATAGGTTTAATCATATTAAACAATGATCATAAATCAATCATGTTAATCATATTAACAATAATCACGTTAATCATATTAATAACAGCGTAATCATAAAGCATATTGATCAAATTAACAGTGATCAATTACGTGGCCATCTATATGTCATGTATATAATTAAACATCATTTATTTGTATCTTATACAGACAGATTAAACAGATTGTGTTTTCAATTAACATGTAATCATATTTATGTATCAACATACATACAGGTTAAAATCATGCCAGCAAATATATACATATCTCATACATATAAACATGGCATTATTCAAATCAATTGAATTCGCAAGATGCTCTGATACCACTGTTAGGATTTCTATCATAGTACAACTAATTTATACGCAGCGGAAAATAGAAACCTACCAAGATCCATGCGATTCTAATTAATTCGAATAGATTACTAACCTTTGACGATCTGAATCTGCCTGACTATAGGTGCTGCGACGATCTGAATCTGTCGACGATCTGAATCTGTCGGACTATAGGTGCTGTTCTGCGAACGACCACCCTCAACCGGTATCCACACGCGAACGTCACGAACAGGACTTGCGAGGGTGCTAGCTCCTTTTTCGCAACTAGGGTTTCTCTCGCTCTTTGTTTTTCTCAAAAACGGAGGAGATAGAAAAAACGTAAAACTGAAAATCGTGGTTCTATATCTTTTATAGAATCCTACGTTAACCCCTTAACCACATTCAGTTACGCGACGCTATCTTAGGGATAAGAATCCCACGTTAACACATTAACGTATTTCAGTTAAGCGACGATATCTTAGGGATAATATCTTAACGAGATACGATATCTGACGGTTAAGATATTTCACCTTATTACGAATTTCAAATCATATTCGAAATCATGTTTAAACCCTATCCTATCCAATTCGTTCTTTGTGTGCGACCCAATAGGCTCATATTAAATTGGCAGTGGGCCTAATCTCATTATAAGCCCACAAGTCATAATTGGTCTCTAGCAAGACATTTTGACTACCCAATTAATATGAATATCGTTAGTCCGATATTAACCTAACCAATAGAACATGTCATTATCCTTTTGTCACACGATATCTTATTTGAACATAAGTCATGGGCAATGTCATACTTATATAGTTCAAACATTTAATTTCTCGCTTTCTAAGTAGACTGATAAAATCAAATGACATTCATTTGAGCATGGCCATGCATTTCTCAGTCCTACTTATCGAGGGGCCCATTAGATATCTCTCATAGGGGAGGGACAAATTCCATCTTGCTCATTCACTTTCCTCTGCATAATTCACATCATATTCGATCATAACCTTTATGATTATCTGATTAAAGATAACGTTTGATTATGTCAAAATATGATGTTCCTTATGTAGGAAACTGTGATGAGCTCAGGTCGAAGGATTCAATGACATAACTATTATGAGATCATTTATGACACTAATCCATGTAATGATCTCATAGCGAGTCTATCCAGTACATGTTCTCCAACAAGTACCTATAAGTTTGATTTGTATCACCATACATATAATTATCTCATAATTATCTATCAAACTCATACTAGTCTTAATTCTTCATTAAACCATTACTGATGAATGACTAGGGATGCTTAAAATAGCATAAACAACTATTCAAACATTATTATAAAGAAACATGCAAGCAATATAATAATAACAATAATAAGAGAAACATTTTATAAATGAAAATGACATAACATAAAGGTCCAAATATTTGGCCTAGGGCACAACCACTAACATATCCGCCAGCTGATCGTCGGTGTGGACGTAGTCGACGGCGATCTTGCCGCCTTCGACGCACTGCCTGATGAAATGGTAGCGCGTCTCGATATGTTTGCTCCGGTCATGAAAAACCGGATTCTTGCAAAGTTGAATCGCTGATTTGTTCTCCACGAGTAGAGTAGCTCCCCCCGCCTCCTTACCGAGAAGATCACTGAGCAGCTGTGCGAGCCACACACCTGGGCATGCTGCAGTAGTTGCGGCAATGTACTCCGCCTCGCAAGACGATAGGGCAACCACTTTCTGCTTCTGTGATTTCCAGCTTACCGGGCTCCCCCCGAGAACGAACACCACGCCGGTAGTGCTCTTTCTGTCGTCGACATCGCCGGCCATATCGGCGTCGCTGTACCCCACGAGTTTAGCTCCGGGGATGTCCTTGGCGTAGCGACATCTGTAGCTAATAGTGCCAGCAATATACCTAAGTATGCGCTTGACGGCGCTCCAATGCTCGGTCGTGGGCGACTCCATGAAGAGACTGACGTAGCCGACAGCGAACGTGATGTCGGGCCGCGTGTGTACCAAGTAGCGTAGTCTCCCGACGATACTCCGGTAGAGCGTCGTATCCATCGGTGGGTTTGAGCTCTCCTTGCTCAGTTTCAATCGTGGCTCCATTAGGACGTGGACCGGGTTACAACCGGTCATGCCCGCTTTCTCGAGCACCTTGGCCGCGTACGTAGTCTGCCGCAGCGTGATCTCACCAGCGCCTTGTCGTACCTCGATGCTGAGGTAATAGCTAAGCTTGCCGAGGTCGCTCATATGGAACTTGGCCTTCATCTCCTGCTTAAAATGATCGATGGCCTTCAAATGCGCGCCCGTGACGATCAGATCATCCACGTACACGCCCAGCAGTAGCTTCTCATTGCCGACACCCCGGGTGTATACTGCATGCTCCGTTTCGTTCCTGTGAAACCCAAGTGATAACCGCGTTTCATCCAACTTGGCGTTCCACGCACGAGGAGCTTGACGCAGTCCGTACAAAGCCTTGTGCAGCCGCAATACTTTGTGCTCGTGCCCATCTCGAACGAATCCGGGCGGCTGCGCTACATACACTTCTTCCTCCAGATCGCCGTTCAAGAATGCAGACTTGACGTCGAGATGGTGTTCTTCCCGGCCGGCGTGCGTCGCAACCGCCAGCAGCACTCTGACGGAGTCCAGTTGAGCCACGGGAGCAAAGACTTCATCGAAGTCGATCCTCGTGCGCTGGACATAGCCCTTCGTCACGAGCCTGGCCTTGTGCTTGATCACTTCGCCGGCGCTGTTCTTCTTCAACTTGAAAACCCATTTCAGGCCAATCGGCTTTTTCCCTGCAGGCAACTCCGTTAGTGTCCTAGTATGGTTTTCGACGATCGAGCTCAGCTCGTCGAGCATCGCCTTCTGCCAGCATGCATGCGGCTCAGCCTCCTGGAATGTCACCGGCTCGTCACCAGTCGCGAGCAAGAGCTCCTCTGTGTCCATCACGTGCTAGCCGATCGTGGCGTACACGTTGCTGATGGTGCGGTAGCGTCGTGGTGCCTCATTGTTGCCGATCATGGCCGCAGGTGTTGCATCTGGTGGTGGAGACACAAACTCCACGTCGTTCGGCTCAGGGGTCGGTGAGGCGCGCAACGGCATGGACGTGTCCGGCTCGGGTGTCCGTGCACGCGGCGTGGCCGGCTCCGATCTCCCATGTGTCGGCGTGGTGGTTCCCCCGCTCGTCGTCGTGATGGGTGGTGTGTACTCCACCGTGAACGAGGACGGACCCGTGTCGGAGCCAACCCAGTCCCAGCACACCGCTTCATCAAACACGACGTCGCGTGTCACACACACGCACTTGCTCGCCGGGTCATACACCCAGTAAGCCTTGGACTCGAAGTCATAGCCGATCAACACCATGGGAATGCTACGATCATCCAATTTCTTCAGGTTAGGCTGTGTTATCTTAACATGTGCGATGCAGCCGAATGTTCTGAAGAAGTTCACCGCCGGCTTCTTCCCGTGCCAAGCCTCGTACGGAGTCATGCCACGCACACTCTGGGTCGGCGAGGAGTTCAGGATGAACACCGTCGTGCTGACTGCCTCCCCCCAGAACGTGCCTGGCATCTTCCTCGCCTTCAACAGACAACGCGCCATGGACATGACGGATTGGTTCCGTCGTTCGACAACGCCGTTCTGCTGCGGGGAGTACGGCGCCGTCAGCTGTCGGTGCATGCCGCGATCTGTACAGTAGTCCCCGAACTCCACAGAGGTGAACTCGCCACCTCGATCTGTGCACAGCATGCGCAGCTTCCTCCCGGTCTCCACCTCGACAGCAGCTTGGTACTTTTTGATCGCGGCCGCCGCCTCATCCTTGTATGTCAGTAAGGTGGCCCACATGTAGCGGGTTTTGTCGTCGACGAGGAGGACGAAGTACTTCCTCCCTCCGTGTGTTGCCGACGTGATGGGCCCGCAAAGATCACCGTGTACGAGGTCGATGCGACCCTCGGCACGATAATTCGCCATCTGCGGGAAGGGTGCGTGCCTCTGCTTGCCGACGAGACACGCATCACAGAGTTGATCCACGTGTTCGATGTGAGGAAGTCCGCGCACCATGCCATCGTGCGCGAGCTTGCGCAACGCCTCGAAGTTCAGATGGACGAAATGCACATGCCACAGCCAAGCAGTGTCCCCTGTACTAGCTGATATGCACACCGGTTTCGTAACATTAAGGGAAATCACATACAGGCGGTTGCTAGTCTGCGTTACCTTGACGAGGAGATGTTGTTGTCGATCTCGCACGCACATGACGCCGCCTCTGATTAGTACCTCGCAGCCCACCTCATCGAGCTGCCCAAGGGAGATGATGTTGCTGCGGAGCTTGGGTATGTAGTAGACGTTGGTGAACATGCGGTGCCGGCCACCATGCGCCGTGAAAAGCACAGTGTCGTGCCCTCTGATCTCCACCACTGAGCCATCGCCGAACCGGACCGACCAAGCCACGCCTGCGTCCAGCTAGGTGAACGCGGCGCGGTCGCCTGTCATGTGATTTGATGCCCAGTGTCTAGGTACCACACGGCATCCTTCACGTCATCCTCCTTGCCGAGCAGGACCTCGGCGCGTTCTTCATTGAGAAAAACAGAGCCGTCGCCGCCGCCGTGTTCTGAATCGGCCTGTGCCGCGGTGAGCGATGCAACTTCAGCCATGAGGAGTGCGGGCTCCTCATCCTCCACCTGCACGAGGTTGGCGGCCTCGTCGCGTTTCTTCTTCCTGCAATCACGCGCCCAGTGCCACAGTTCATCACAGTACCGGCACTTGTCCTTCTTGACGTCACGGCCGGCACCGAATGCCCTGCCGCCGCCGTCGCGCATGACCTCCTTGCCATGTGCGTCCTGCGCCTTACCTCGGTGCTTGTTTGGGATGAAGCCGCTACCACCACGGCTAGAGGAGCCGTCCTGTTCGCGCCGTCGCATGCGGTCGAGCCACTCCTCCTCCGACAGCAGGAGCTTGCCGCTGCCATCCTCTGCCGCCTCCAGCTCAAACCGTTCCTCGGCCGCTCTGAAACGACCAGTCAGGTCCTCCATCGAGAGAGTGTTTAGGTCAAGCAAGCTCTCCACGGACATGACCAGCTGCGAGTACCGCTTGGGGATGACGCGTAGGAACTTCTGCATGACTTGCTTCTCTTTAATCTCGTCACCGAGATCAGATAGTTTGCTAACAATGCCGGTTAGACGCAAAGACAACTCATCGATCGACTCACCAGGTTTATGCTTCAGCTCCTCGAACTCGGTCCTGAGCGTCTGAGCTTTGGCGTCGCGCACACGTTCAGACCCCATGCGCAGGGTCTTGATTGTCTCCCACGCCTCCTTTGCCGTGGGCTTTACCGTCAGAGTTGCGATCATTTCCGACGGCACGGCTCGGAGGATGGCCTCCATCGCCTTGCGGTCATTGCGGTAGCCGGCGTCGTCGGTGACAGCCTCTGCGCCCTCGACCGCCACAGGCCTCTCGCCTGCAGGATGACCCTCACCAAGAGGACCCAGTCACTGTAGTTTGATCGTGTCAGGATGGGATACGTCGTTGTCCCGCACGGCTTCTTCATCATCTGCGGTAGCGCAAGCTCGCGCCCATGGCCGCTTGCCGCTTGATTGGTGGGGATGCGCTCCATCGCGAGGTGCCGAAGAACTCAAACCGGGCTCTGATACCACTTGAAAGCCTTGACACTCAAACTCACACAAACCGCAAAGGGGAAAAACGAAACACAGCACAAATGAAAAGACAGAGAACACACTGAGATCTTTTTTTTTGTTGGGCTGCTTCGAGATGCAGCTTCTCGATTTTCTACTGCTCCTTTTATTAATGCAAAAGCAAAACAGAAAATGAACGGACAGCCGAACATTTCGCCACGTTTTTGAAACGTGCGGTTGTTCCCCAGACTCGGTCACGCTTGTTCCCCCCAGACTCGGTCACGCCTCCTACATGCACGGCATGCACACAAACATGCAATCGTGCGCCTTATTTGACTGAAACCGTAAAAAAATATCTGAATGCAACTAATTAACCAACACATGTTTCACGTTACTATTTGTGTTGACATTTTACGTTATGTATGCACATCATATACATACTACTGTTAATTTTACCATGCATTTTACAGTAAAATTTATTTACAGAAACCTACGAACGCATTCTTGCTGACTAATATTATTTTCCATTTTGTTAGTATTTCCTTAAGAATATTCGTCAAGAGATTTCCAAAACTTTCCTTATAGGTCAGGCCTCCCCTTGAAGACGGTCATCGATATTCTTCCGTTAGTGCATTTCCATTCTTTCGCATCATTATATATATGACAGTCTTATCATACGTACTAATAATTTTCTCGTGTCTCGTTAACTGCTATGCTTGTTATCCTTCATATTTGTTAATATTAGCATGTATAGGTCATTACTGTAGTTGCTCACTATAAGTTATAAGCAAAAAACATGTAGTTTATTGCTAATGCATTTAATATTTAGGTTGAAAGGGTGAATCCTCATTAAGCTTAAAGATACGCGTACCTATCACACTTTCGTTTCCCTTAGCATATCAGAGTGAGGTGTGACAGATAAATTTTACAGCAGACGGATATATTTTAAAATAATTGACGAGTAACAAGCAAAAATGTGGAAAAAATTTACTGCAAATTTTAATGAAAATGTGGAAGTCAGACATGCAGCAAGGTGAATAACCAATTAACTATGGCAAGCATCAATACTGACAGTAAGTTTCTTTTTTAAAAATGCCAACATAATGCATGCCCAACATTTCAAAGGTAACAAATATAATGAGTTTAGAGGAAGTGATGTGACCAAAGGGGGTAAAAAAGCATGAAGAGGCAGATAGAGAGATCATGATTAAGCCTCAAAGCATGGCCCAGATCCACCTACACAACTGTGTAAATAAGTATCAATCCTACATATGTTTTACGAGGTTCCACCAGTGGCCACATATGGCCATTTCTATGCAACAGTGGCCACAGATATACAACACAGACACAGATGCAACACAGAGACAAATGCTGCATGAGTGGCTAAATTCCCAAATATGTGACTGCATATATGATAAGGGGCTGCATATGGTCTTTAATTGGCATTTGTTCATTTTGGGACCAAGGCTGTATATTGTTGCATGTTCTGTGGCAATAAAACACACACGCACCAGCATACTGACCATAACAATAAAAATATTGGCTCAGATGCAAGATTTAGGGAAGATAATGACTCCTAAAATTTGGATGCATCATGTATTGCTCATTATACTCATCAAGAATTCAGAATATAAGCATATGCCTAATTATGTAGTATAGAATAAAGATTGCAAGTGAGTATATCCAGTCATTTATAAATTTGTAGATTTATGATGTACCATAAGGACTGTAAACTATTTCGCAGAACTCATGAATAATTCATGATAGATTGATAGACATAATGATTTAGACAGGTTGTGGATTCCCTAAATAGGATATAATTTTGTAGAATTTTTTTTAATAATAATGTGAAAAATGGTTAGCATAATCAGGAATAAATACTTGATCCATGTTAATGAACTTGCACAATAAGGCTACATATTGCATGTGTCAACCTGTAACGCTATACTTCTCAGAAGCAAATTTCAAAAGAAATGTCATGAACTCAACAACATAAACCAACCCTTAAAAATAACATAACATGATGTCATTGGCTCGGAGTTCTGTATGACACCACATCAACCATTGCTAAGAATATAATCAGTTGACAAATAGAGCATCAACTTCATTGCTTACATGCAACGAATGTGTTAAAAGTGTTTTAATGGGGAAACCCCCTTGTTACAAAGAGAAGAAGACTCCTATGCAATTAATTCTAGTGAAAATCCAGCCGATCTGATAACCATAACATTGGAATTGACTATCTTCTGCTTCATAAGCATATCATAAATAATATAACAATTAATCATATTATGATTAGAGTGCTCATGAAAGATAGGATTGTTATCAACATTCATGGCTACTTGATTATTGAAGTACATCCTCACTGGCATATGACAGTAACTACATCTTGCAACACAACAGATAACTAATATGAATCATGGGTTTATACTGTCAATCATATTCTACTTATTGCTTCTCCATGCCACTGGAAACTCTCCAATAGAAGCACATTAACCACTAATTAATTTGGCAATCAAAAGGATCACTTGCTCAACAGAATCACCCACAATATCTAAATGAGCAGAAGGCTGAAAATGCAAGCATTTACCTAGAGGTCCGTTAAGATATATGAAAATACAATATACAACTTTCCTATGAATTTAATGTGAAATTTACATGAATCGGTTCAACAACTTAAAAGCAAAAGTATTTTTCGGATGAGTAAAGTTGAGTAAATCATCTTCTCACTTACGCTGTAGACATCAACCAGGATTAATACAAGGTATACCATATCATAGTCAAAATATATCGTTAGGATCCATTAGAGTGTCAATAAGCTTAATACCTATCATATGGCTCCCCAAGCAAACCAATAAGATATTTCTTTGGGATCAAGAAAGACCTTTGATAGACGTGTTCACCTTCAACAGAAGAAAAATATCACAGCATCCATGATCCCTTCATATATATAGAAGCGAGAGCTCAACATACTTCAAGTCCAAACATCTTCTTGGCCATCAGTAGTAAACAAAATATCCTCAGTATGGATTGCAAAGATCAACGATGTCAATAGAAGTATACAAGTGTACAATAAACAATGACAGTACAGTGGAAGGTATGAAATGTGTCCTCTTTCACAACTGGTTTTATGTGTGCCTTAGAATTGAATGAACTTCCCCATAGAAAATTTATCAATTTTTTCCTCACTTCCAATGTTTATACAAGTCCAGAAGAATTTAAAGGATGGAAATTGACCTTCTAAAATTATGGCATGTCCATCGTGTTGTGGTTGGAAAACCAAAACGCCTTGGGATCAATGCGGAAACCAACCCTAATAAACTGATCAGGTATATAGAGCTAGCAAAAATTTAATCCCAAGAGAAAGTAGCAAACGAATCACAGCAACAAATAAATCAATCGCAGACACAAGAGAATTTACCCTGGTTCGGTTGTAAACAACCTACGTCCATCAATCCAATCCGAGACGATTCCACTAGTAGAGAGATTCAAACAATTAGGGTTACAAAACGCTCCCTCACGCGTGAGTAATAACTTGTCAACGGAACAAGCCCTCACGAATCCACTCAAGAGGAAGAAATGAATGGAAGAAGAAGAGAATGAAAAACCAAACCTTTCTCTCAAGAACACAAACTCTAAAACTCTCTCCAATCTCCAATGGGATAGCAAGAGGCTCTCCAAAACTCAATGGAGGCTTAACCTAATCTAAAACAATAGATAGGTTAAATACAAACCCAAAACAATGGGAAAAAACCGCATCCAAACCGTGCTTCTCGTGCATGGGCCGCACCGACTCGGCCCCAGTCGGCTGTCTGCTCGGTCGAGCTCGATCGAGCGGACATGCCCTCGGTCGAGTCGAGTCGACTCGGTCGAGTAGCCTAGCTACTCGGCCCGAGTGTCAGTATCCCTCTTCAAGCGGAAATCCCTCGGGCTGCTCGGGCAACCAAAGACTTTATGTTGCTCGGTCGAGTAGCTTCCTGCTCGACCGAGTAGCCTCCTACTCGACCGAGTAGGAGTCACCCGAGTCGGAGGAAAAATTTTCCCAAGCTCTCTGCATGCTTGGTCTGTCAGAGACTTCATGCTGCTCGGTCGAGTAGCTTGCTGCTCGACCGAGCAGCCTCCTACTCGGCCGAGTCACCTGGGAAAAACTGTCCACGAGATTTGAATCACAAAAAACAACATTCTACCTTGATTCAAATCTCATCACCAATGACTCCAGCACCTCCACGATGCGCGCCATGACCCTCTCTCTAGAATCATCATCGTCTCGGAAAACGCACCCTCCGACGCCACCTTAGCCAACAGAGAAATCAGCTCCATGCAAACCTGGAGCTTGACGGTGGAAACTGGCTTGGTAAACATGTCTGCGGGGTTTAAATCAGTCGGGATATTCTAAAGCTCTATCTCCTTCTTCTCCCACTCAAGGAAGGAATCGCGCACCTCAATATGCTTCGTCCTCAAACTGTATGCATGGTGCATCGCCAGATGAATGGCACTCGGGCTGTCACAATGCACATGTGACAAACTCTGTGGCACCCCCAAATCTCTCAGCAGACTCCTCAAATACTTGGCCTCCTTCACAGCTTCCACTGCTGCAATCAACTCGGCCTCTGTGGTCGATAGCGCAACCACAGACTGTAAGACCGACCTCCATGATACTGCAGCAGTGCCCAAACTGAACACATACCCCGTGGTAGATCGTCGCCTGACTCTATCACCTGCGTAGTCGCTATCGCAGTAACCTGTCAGCACCATTCTGTCTCCTCTCCCATAGAGGATCCCGACACTCGTTGTGCCTCGCAGATATCTCAGAATCCACTTGACGGCATGCCAATGCTCCTTGCCAGGATTAGCCATGTATCTGCTAACCACTTCGATGGCTTGTGCAATGTCTGGACGTGTGCAAACCATTGCATACATCAAACTTCCCATTGCACTTGAACATGTCACCTGAGACATGTAAGTCTTCTCCTCATCGGTGCTCGTCGACTAACTCGCCGACAGCTGAAAATGAGCTCCCAAAGGTGTTGTCACGGGTTTCACATTATCCATCCCAAAACCTGGCTAGTACCTTCTGAATGTACCCCTTCTGTGAAAATCTAAGCTTTGCATCTTACGATCTCGAACAATCTCTATTCCGAGAATCTTCTTAGCGGGCCCCAAATCCTTCATGTCGAATTCTTGCCCTAGCTTCTCCTTCAGCTTCTTCACCTCCGACATACTATTAGAAGCAATTAGCATGTCTTCCACATAGAGCAACAAATAAATCTTCAAGCCATTCTCAAGTGTGCAAACATACACACGTTGATCCTTGATGCTCCTCTCGAAGCCTACTCCCATCATGAAGCTATCGAATCGTTTGTACCACTGCCTGTGTGAATGCTTCAACTCATACAACGATTTCTTCAACCTACACACCAAAGTCTGTTTCCCTTCAACTCTGAACCCTTTAGGTTGCTGCATATAGATTTTCTCATCAAGATCTCCATGCAAAAAGGTGGTCTTCATACCGAGTTGCTCCAACTCCATGTCCATACTAGCAACTAGCGCCAATAACATACGAATGGACGTGTGACGCACAAATTGTGAGAATATCTCGTTGTAATCTTCACCCTTCCGTTATGCAAATCCCTTGGCAACCAACCTTGCCTTGTACCTGACATTGTTCCCATCTTGAGTTGAACCTTCTTTGACTTTGTATATCCAACGACAACCAATAACACGCTTCTCGCTAGGTAACGGCACCAAATCCCAAGTGTCATTCTGGTGAAGGGACTCCATCTCCTCCTCCATAGCTCATTGCCACTGAGCGGCATCTCCCGAGACTATGGCTCCACCATATGTCGCTGGCTCCTCGTGCTCTAGGTTGAGTGCATAAGACGCCATATCATCGAAAGAATAACCTGCATAATTCCATGCTCCCAATCTTTCTGGCGCTTTCTTCACTCTCTTCGATCTTCGCGTTCCATCATCACCTGCATAAGTGTCAACACATACCTGAGATGTACCGGGTGTCTGCACATGGTCCTCAGCATGGACCTCATCATATCCCTCAACTGGAGCATCGACCATCAACTCTTTGCCTGGTCGCTGAGTGGGCTGGACCGGAAGACTAACCCTCTCCGGTGAAATCTCCTCTGCAGACGTGTCATCTTTTGAGTGAGAATGCTCCGCCCTGAGCATTGCATCCTCATCAAAAGTGATATGTCGGCTCACTATCTCTTTCTGATTCCTCTGGATCCCACAAACGATATCCCTTAATGCCGTGGCCTTATCCAAGAAAGACACACTTTTTTGCTCTTGGATCCAACTTGTCGCTCCTCTTATGCACGTATTCTGGGCAACCCACAATACGCAAGTACGAGTAATCTCCAGCTTCACCACTCCACATCTCCTCAGGGATCTTGTAGCCAATCACTACTGAAGGAACTCTGTTCACAATGTGCACTACAGTCGAAACTATCTCTCCCCATAATTCCTTCCCAAACCGGCTGAGTGCCCCAAACACAGTACTCTCTCCAACAATATCTGATTCATCCGCTCTACCACACCATTCGCCTGCGGATCACCGGGTGTGCTAAAGTGTTTGCGGATCCCATGGAGTTTGCAGAAATTTCTAAACTCCCTCGAGGTAAACTCACCTCCATTGTCAGATCTAAGCACTTCACGTGCCTTCCGGTTTGCTTCTCCACCATGGTCCTCCACTCTCGAAACATATCAAAAGTCTGGTCCTTTGACTTCATCAAGTACATCCAGACTTTGCGAGAGTAGTCATCAATAAACAAGACAAAATACTTAGCTTCCCTTCTTAACGGCACTGGGCACGGTCCCCACACATCAGTGTGTGCATAGTCAAGCTGTCCTTTGCTAGTATGCTTCATCGTGTTAAACTGCAGCTTTGTCTTCTTACCGTACAACAGGATTCGCAGAAATCTACACTCTCATTTGAGGCTTCAATTAGTTTTCTTCTTCGGAGTACATCAAGCGTTTTGTCACATGGATGACCCAAACGATAGTGCCATAACTTGGCCGAATCTCCGGAGACTGCGCTCATAGTGCTTACGTCTACTTCACCTTCAACTGTGGTACCTTGAAGGGCATATAAGTTTCCAACCTTCTTTCTCTTCATCACAACCATGGCTCGTTTTGAAACTCGAAGTTGGTCTTCTTCAAAGACCGACTTACATCCGGCATTGTCCAATACGCCTATGGAGATTAGGCTCTTCTGCAAATCTGGGACATGCCTCACATCGGCAAGTGTACGCATTATGCCGTCATGCATCTTTATCCGAACGGTTCCAATACCCACAGTTCTACACACTGCATTGTTTCCCCATGAGGATTGAGCCTCCATCTTGCTTGGAACGGTATGTCACGAACCAACTCCTATGAGGAGTCATATGATACGAGCATCCACTGTCCATGAGCCATGCCATGTTGGCATCACCTGCAATCCCCGCAGTAAAAATCTCCATATCTCTAACTTCATTACGAACCTGCTCACCATCAATCCCTAAAGATATCGAACCGGAATCCTTCTCGGTTTCCTTTTCTTTCTTCCTATTCTTGAAAGGACAATGGTTCGAATAATGACCCTTCTTGTGGCAATTGTAGCATGAGATGTTCGTAAATCTATCCTGTGAGTGTCTCGACTTGGAGCGGTCATTATTCTTTCTGAAGCCTCCTCTCCTTTCCTGTCGACCCCTCACATGCAATGCCTCATCGTGGTTACTCACATGATCTCTACCTTGAACCTTGCCACATAGTTACTCCGTGTGAAGCGCCGCCTTCACCTCTTCCACGGTGAGAGTAGTTCGGTTGTAAATCATTGACCGAACAAACTGATTATACTCATCAGGCAATGAACACAATAAGATAACCACTTGCTGCTCATCTTCAATCTTCACACCCATACCACGCAACTCTAGCACAATCCTATTCAATTCATCCATGTGGTCCCTCAACACTGATCCAGACTTCATAGTATACAGCTGCTGAAGCAAATATAGGCGACTCGTGAAGAATTTCTTCATATATAGTCCCTCAAGCTTATTCCACATATTAGATGTCGTCGCCTCATCAAGGACTTCCCTCAAAACATTATCTGATAACGAAAACTGAATCTCGATGTACGCCTTCCTCTCCATCTCTGCCCTAGCAGATGCAGTCACCTCCTTATCGATATTCGAGACATCGAATACGATCTGGTAACACCCCGTTTGCACAAGAACATTCTTCACCTTCGTCTGCCAGATCCAAAATCATTCCGACCGGTGAACTTCTCAATGTTCAAAGTTGCCAAAGACATCATCTTTCCTTCGCCACTAACTTCTTTTGCAATAAAACCACAAGCTCTGATACCACTTGTTGGGGTTGGAAAATCGAAACGCCTTAGGATCAATGCGGAAACCAACCATATAAACTGATCAGGAATATAGAGCTAGCAAAAATCTAATCCCAATGACCCAACACAATTTCCAAATGACCTTGCAATAGAAAGTAGCAAATGAATCATAACAACAAATAAATCAATCACAGACACAAGAGAATTTACCCTGGTTCGGTTGTAAACAACCTACGTCCAGCAATCCAATCCGAGACGATTCCACTAGTAGAGAGATTCAAAAAATTAGGGTTACAAAACGCTCCCTCACGCATGAGTAATAACTTGTCAACGGAACAAGCCCGCACGAATCCACTCAAGAGGAAGAAATCAATGGAAGAAGAAGAGAAGGAAAAAACCAAACCTTTCTCTCAAGAATACAAACCCTAAAACTCTCTCCAATCTCCAATGGGGTAGCAAGAGGCTCTCCAAAACTCAATGGAGGCTTGCAAAACTCAATAGAGGCTTAACCTAATCTAAAACAATAGATAGGTTAAATATAAACCCAAAACAATGGGAAAAACCGCATCCAAACCGTGCTTCTCGCGTATGGGCCTGCACCGACTCGGCCCGAGTCGGCTGTCTGCTCAGTCGAGCTCGGTCGAGTAGACATGCCCTAGGTGGAGTCGAGTCGACTCGGTCGAGTAGCGTAGCTACTCGGCCCGAGTGTCCGTATCCCTCTTCAAGCGGAAATCCCTCGGACTGCTCGGGCAAACAAAGTCTTCATGCTGCTCGGTCGAGTAGCTTCCTGCTCGACCGAGTAGCCTCCTACTCGACCAAGTAGGAGTACCCCGAGTCGGAGGGAAAAATTTTCTAAGCTCTCTGCCTGCTTGGTCTGTCAGAGACTTCATGCTGCTCGAGCAGCCTCATACTCGACCGAGTCACATGGGAAAAAATGTCCACGGGATTTGAATCATAAAAAACAACACATCTCTTATCCATAATTTTGTAGCCAGGATATTGTTACTAATTATGATAGGGCCACCATCAAGTCGATACCATGTCATAAAGCTACGTTAGATCCTTCATGGAGATTCAGTCTACAACCAACATATACAGCTGATTGTAGGTTCGAAAAAATGTGCCGATGATGATTTAATTGTGATCATTTCATAAAAATGAAAATGTTCATGTTTTAGCTATGTAAGTGAAAAAGACTTTGTTGATTGTTAACTGTGCAGCTTGTAAGGATCGCCTTACACTTGCAATACTAACAACAACACACTAGAGGGGGGTGAATAGTGTAATGGCATAAAATTGTCCAATTGAAATTAAACTTGCAAATGCTGAATAATAAATGCAAGAGGAAATAATTGACACAATCAACCCAAACGCAAACACAAGATTTTACCCTGGTTTCCCAAAACTTGGGTACCGTCCAGCCACACCAATATTCACTATAATCCCACAAAGAGAAGTGAATACAAATCTCACAAAGAGATACCTCACCAAGAGGATTTTGCCCTACCAACCCAACCAACCCTACACAGGGGTCAAACTCCCACCTAGAGAATTACTAACTCCTACTCGGAGAATTAGGGTTAGCCCTACACTAGGACACTGATGTGTCCATATTTTCTATCTTTTTCATATCATTATCTCATCGCATTGCATATCATTTTCGCTCCCAAATCCCACTTTTTACTACGATTCTGCATTTCTGACGATATTTTCGAGTTTCGTAGTGTTTCGTGAATTTTCATGGATTTTGGAGCGATTCGGACCCCCACTTGGGTATGGACACATCCGACGTGCCCATGAGCTCGTTGGCGGGGCTCTGGAGGAGTTCGTCGTGTTCCCCGAGCCATTGGAGGTGAGAAGAAGGAGAGAGAGAGAGAGAGCAGAGAGAGAAGCCCAGGCTCAGACCCAGCATTTCCCAGAAAATGCTCGGTCTGAGCAGCTCGTCTGCTCGGACCGAGTCTATCAATTACAGCTGAGGTCTGATACGGGCTGACCCGGACCGAGCAACTCATCTGCCCGATCAGATAGCCCCAGATTCCACAGCCCGAGCAACACCCGAGCAGCTGACCGAGTAGGTCCTATTCGGTCCTGATCAAATTCTCCAAGCAGCCGAGCAGCAAGCTACACGGGCCAGATCAATGACCGAGCAGCTGCTGCTCGGACCGAGTAGCCTACTCAGTAGGCGACACCAAGGGCATTTCTGGAAGGATTTGAATGAGCGCGCATCGCGCGATTTTGACAGCGACTGAAGCTCGCGATCTGGGGACTGCACAAGGGGACATCACTTAGAATTTTGTTAGGGATTTTTTTGGAGAACCAAGCTCCGGCGATTTTTGATAGGAACTTTTGGATTATTTTTCTTGTAAGCGATTTTCGGATCATTTTACGGAAGATTATTGCTTTTTGTTCTTGTCTGGATCTATTATTCATTCGTCCTCGCTGTAAGTTCTTTTAGCCCTAATCTGTTAAGATGTTTTGCTCTGTGAAATTGATGATTTTTTTTGCCGTTATTATCATGAGTGAGTAGATCTAATCTAGGGTTGATGGGTTAGCCCTAGGATTTTAGGGGAAAAATTTAGATCTGGATCCATGCATTGAATTAGGGATTTAGGGTTGTATTTCGGTAGATCCTACCGAATCTGTAGAATAACCCGTACTGAGATTATGTCCACGGTCTGTGGAATTGATGTGCTTAAGGGGTATCTAGAGATTCGAATAGGGAAATCGGTGGATCAAATCAAGGCACGTGACCATGCCCGGCTCACGCCTTGAGGGGATTCATCGACGAACTATACCGCTACGTTGACGGCTACCGTCATTGCGTCAACGAGAGCCACCGAAATACCCCGCAATTCTAACCCAAGAGAGTGGTACGAATTGGGGGATTAATTCCCTAGCCCTAATGCAATATGAGGATCCTATCCAACATCAACCCCCAACGATCCTAGTGGCGATCCCTAACGCCCCGGTCCTTTTTATTGATATTACAACCACAACAACCACACCAAAACTGTTCCCCGACAGCTACCTGACTTCCACACTTAGAAATAGACTGAGAGTATTATAGACACTATCACCGTCCATGTGGGATTCGACTATCTTTTATACTATAACTTGACACCGTCCACTTGTGGATTGAGCCCGAAATCGTAGCCTAGGGACCATACTACGCCTGGCGATCGTGACACCGCCAGGTGGAACCAAGGTGTAGGTTGCGGGTGCATCAAGTTTTTGGCGCCGTTGCCGGGGACGGCAATAGTGTTTTTTATCTCATTTTTTTAATTCCGTGAAGTCTGCTAGCATTCTTACCATTTCTCACCCTGCCATCATTTTTTGTTCTTGCTATTTATTGTGGTGCTACTGACGGTGTTCTTCTGAGTTTTTTTGGTGCATGAACACCCGCCACAAAGGGGCTACCAGAGAGTTATTGTTCGATCCTGAGATCGAAAAGATAGCCCGGACTTTAAGAGCCTCCAGCAGAATTTCATCTCCATCTGCTCAGATGGGAGAGAACCCTCCTCCTCCTCCTCCTCGCACTGGGTCCATCAGGACCACATGAAACCGATGTTTGGGAACAACTCCTCGATTCTTAGACCACAGCTGACAGCGGCAACCTTCGAGCTTAAGATGGGGTTGATAAACCTGATGCAGCAGGATCCCTTCCACGGGCATCCTCACGAGAATCCCAACCATCACATCGACTCCTTCTTGGCTAAATGCGATACATTCAAGGCGAAGGATGTCAGTGATGATGCGGTGAAGTTGCGGCTCTTCCCTTTCACCTTGAGGGACAAGGCCTCCTATTGGTTCCGAGCTCATCCTTCCAACCACTTCACCACATGGGACAAGCTTGCGCTCGCTTTTGTGGATAAATTTTATCCACCCTCAAAAACGGTCCGGATCCGTGGGGCCATTTCAAATTTCAAGCAACTCACGCAGAAGTCACTTTAGGAGGCCTGGGAGAGGTTTAAGGACCTCCAATACCAGTGCCCACACCACGGAATCCAGTCTTGGGACTTAGTGCAAAGCTTCTACAACAGGCTCCAGCCAAGCACCAAGATGACTATTGATGCTGCGGCACAAGTCGCTCAATTGGATAAGTCTCCCGAGGAAGCCATAGATCTGTTGGAGCACAAGGCAGTCAACACCCAGCAGTGGAGTGATGAGCAGACAGTTGTGACCCGGACTCCCGAGGTCAAGGTTGTCACTCACTTGGATTCTCATATTGAGACCTTGTGCAAGCAAGTGGCCCGAATCGAGCAGCGCCTGGACTCTATCCCTGCGGCACCCAGTACGTCCTATCATCCTGCGGAGGAGTATGTAGACCCTGAATACATTCCTATTGAGGGCCACTATGAGGGTGCTGAGACATCCGAGACTGTTCAGTACATCCAGGGAGAAGGGCCGAACCAGTGGCAGCATCCGGCTGCCAGGAATCACTCAGGGTTCTCATATGGAAATCCAAGCGAAGGGCTACAACCTCCGCAGTTTCAGAGACCATCTCCTCCTCAGTAGTAGCAGCAGAGCCAGCAGCAGGGCGGCTTTAGGCCTGCTGGGCCCTATAGGCCACCGGGATATCAGTATAACCAGCCACCTCAGCAGAATTTTGCGCCGGCTCCTCTAAAGTCAAATCTTGAATCCACACTGGAGACCTTTATGAGCGGCCAGATTCGGTTCAACCAGGATACGTCGAACCAATTTAAGAATATCAATTCTTCGCTCGACAAACTGAGGGGGTAGATGTCACAGCTGCTGAAGAATCAGGGGAGATTACCCTCCCAGCCGGAGACCAACCCCAGAGCTCAAGCAAACGATGTGGTTTCAGTAACCACACGAGGAGGATGGGTTACTGACCCCGTTATGGTTCCGGTGATGAACAAAGAAAAGATTGCCATCGACGAAGCTGCTGAAGACAGTGATAGAGTTGAGGCCAGCAAAGGGCCTGTCACTATTGAAGGGAAGGCGGATGCACCTCCCGTCTTACCTAGCATGACGCCACCACCCGTACCCTCAGAGGCATCCAAGGGCAAAGCCTCCAGACCCCCTCCTTCGTACCCTCAAATGCTAGCCCTTGCCAAGCTGGAGAAGAAGTACTCCAAGTTTATGGAGTTACTAAAGGGGATACAGCTGAATATCCCGTTTATAGATGCCATTACCGAGATCCCAACATATGCAAAATTTCTGAAGGATCTCATTACGGGTAAAAGGAAGCTTGAGGAGATTAAGCTGCTGGAGGATTCCACCTCCGTGATAAAAAATCGCCTCCCTCGGAAGCTGCCGGATCTAGGGAGCTTCACCGTGCCATGTTCTATCAGCAGCATGCCAATCAGCAGAACGTTAATTGACTTGGGGGCTAGCATCAGCCTGATGCCCCTCTCCATCTTCAGAAGACTCCAGACGGGAAGCGAGTTGGAACTGACGAACATGTCCATTCAGCTCGCCGATCACTCCATCACCTACCCGGTCGGAATAGCGAGTGACGTCATCCTCCAGATACCTCCAGGGCTATGTATCCCAGTCGACTTCATTATTATGGACATGCCGGAAAGAGGAAGCTCCCAACTTATACTCGGCCGCCCCTTCATGGCGACGACCGGAGTTCTTATAGACGTCTGAGAAGGGACCCTTTCCCTCAATGTGGGGAACATTGAAGCTGAGTTCCGTCTACAAAGGCCGATGAAGGAGAAAGCTTATGAAGAAGGGGCCAGTTATCTGGAGCTTCTTGAAGAGGAAGCAATCGAAGAATTCACTGCTGAAGGGGTCATGAAGGACCTGATAGTGACAAGCATCGATGACGACTGCGACCCAACCTACAACAAAGCAGTCACCGCATACATCCAAGTCTTGGATGAGGAGTCTCTACGCCAATCATCATATCGTCAAGCACATGAGACTACATCTTATATGAAGGAGAATATTTGAGTAGGCAGAAATCAAACGCCGCCGGTTTGCATCACCCCGGAGATGGACGCACGACCACCGCGCGCGCCAAGTGAACATTGATACATCATAAGGAGTTGAGCACATGACTAAAAATGAGCGCTTATTGGGAGGCAACCCAATTCCTCAGATTTTGAAATTTCTTTCCTATTTTCTTATTTTTTTTTAAATTTTTATTTCGCATTTTTAGGTAAAATTATAAAAATCATAAAAATTTGACGAGTTTGTGTTCTGTGTAGGACGGACAATTGGGGGTATGCATATGGATATTATAAACAGAAGGAAGCCAGAGGAAATCGAAGATTTGAGAAAGAAAACAAGGGAAAAGAAGAGAAAAGGAGACACAGTAAATCCAGACCGAGCAGCTCAGCTCCTCGGTCAAGTCAAGCAGATACAGAAATGGGAGATATTTAAGCTTGGCCTGAGGAGGTTCCTGCTCGGTCCGAGTAGAAATTGACACGGACCAAGCAGAACGCTACTCAATCGAGTCGTACAGGGAACAGATTTGAGCGAAAAAACGTCACTCTGTCGACCCGGGCAGAACATTATTGGCTCGGCCCGAGCAGGACATGACACGGACCGAGCATATTACTGCTCGATCGAGTTGTACAGGCTTGAAATTTGGGAAGAAAACGTCACGCTGTCGACCCGGACAGAATATTATTGGCTCGGCCCGAGCAGGATGCGACTCGGAGGGAGTATTTCATTCAAAATTTTACGTTGACTGGGTCGAGCAGCCTAGCTGCTCGGACCGAGTCGTTTTATTTAAACTCTCTTTGCATTGACCCGGTCGAGCAGCCTAGCTGCTCGGACCGAGTCGAATCGAATCCAAAAACCCGATGCCCGACTATTAATAAACACGGTTAAAAAAATTTTGCCGCAAAATTTTCTTACCCCGATAATTTCCCCCCAAGCTCCTAACCCCCCCTACTCGTTCAACTTCTTCACCCCCCGCCGTCTATGCCTGCTCTGCCGCCGTGGTCACCGGCCCCACTTCCGCCGCCGTACTCCGGTCAGCCACCCTCCCCTCTCTCCCCTTTTCTCTCTCTATCTCCCCCGACCTCCCCCTCTTCCCCCCCATCGCCCCCCGCCCACTACACAACGGCGCCGTCGTCGACGGTGCCACCGCCACCGACGGCGCCGCCGTCTGACCCCCCCACTCACATATCCCCCTCCCACTCTCCCTCTCCAGTCATCACCCTCCCCCGATTTGCCCCCTCATCACCCTACTGAGGCAACGACGCCGTCGACGGTGCCATCGCCGTCGACGGCGCTACCACCGTCGACGGCACCTACCTCCGTCATACCCCCCGTTAAACCCCCTCCATCTCTGCCCGATACCCACCCCCCTCCCTCTTCGCGATGATCGCCAAACCCCCCGCCCCGCTTCGTACCCTAGGGCACAGAATGAGCAGCCCAGCTGCTCGTTCAGAACCCCCCCTCTCCGTGCCCTAGGGCACAGACCGAGCACCTAGGTGCTCGGTCTCACCCAGCCCCAAGTCGTGCCCTAGGGCACCGCTCGTTCAGCGGCCCGCCCCGAGTCGAACGGCTCGTTCACAAGACCCGCACCGAGTCACCCCTACTCCTGAGTGCACAACTTGGATCGAGCAGCACTCTGCTCAGCCCGAGTCACAGTATATCTGCTTGTATTTTTATCGATTATCTGACGTTTTGCCCATTACGAATTGCAAGTCCTCTATGCTGACATCAATGGCAGTAGCGTGGACTAGCTTGGGGGATATTTTGCGTGTCCGCATCACCCGCCCCCACGGTACACTCGTTTCCTGATCTTTTTCTTCATACCGTATCATTCTACCGCACTCGTCACTATGGTCCGCACACACGGAGACTTACGCTTGCGTACGCAGCACCCTAATCTTGGAACTTCGCCCTCGGATTCGCCACAACGGTCGATACTTCGTCACGGAGGATCAAAGCAGAGTTTCACCGCCTAAATCTCTATTTAGAAGAGGATTTTAATGGAAGGGAGAAGAAGAACATAAGATGCCTTATGCAAACTTATGGCATGGAAAGTGTGGAATGAATGCCTTACCCTTGGGTCCTATTTATAGGCTTTAGGGGTAGTTATTGTAGGAAATAACCAATTATAAGCTTATTAGACTATATTAGCACATTCATTTATCCTCTTCTTCATTCACTTATCAAGTGCCTTTATGCACTTATAAAGTGACTTTTTCCACTTATCGAGTGGCTTTTTTCACTTATCGAGTGGTCCTTTTCACACGAGAAAAGGTTCCCTTCGTGCACGCCTTCGTGCACGTGACATCTGAGGTCCGTATACCCTCATACATCCCCTCATGGGTGTATTCATGTCGTCCATATCCAACATCTCCCACTCACACTTGAGGGGATTGTAAGGAAACATCTTTCCTTTAACTCTTCTGTTTATCATACCGAGAAATAGGCCGTGTGACCGTCATGCGCATAGAGTCCGATGTTGTGCACTTGTTAGAGATACACAACACCCCTCGAGGTGCAAAGTTGAGTAGATCAACGCATGCTTTACCCTAGATTATTTCTTCACATTTCTTATACTTTATATTCAACAATTGAATCACATCTGGATTACAATTGGCTGGCCAACTTTGAATCTCTAAAGTCCAAATGTGAATATGAAATTAATCTTCCTCTTCTTGCGATCCTTTTGATCTTGACTTGACTCTCTTTTCTAACATGCCCCGCCGGACTGAATTAACCATAGTCCATAAGCAACATGCTAAGATAGCAATCACCCAGTCAAATCTTAAGGAACCAATTAGAGTCCATAAGGGTAACGAGTTAAGACCCATGTGGTCTTTGGGTCTCACATAATAGTAAACACAATTACTATTCTAACCCAATGGTCAAAATGCATACGTAGTATGAATACGTATTACAACATCACTCCTTTCCCAGGGAGCGTATGTCTTAATGATGTTGTGAGGATGATAACCAGACACCACAATGTCTGACTTTGAGTCCCTTTTACCACTCAAATAATCTTCTGGACTCACATCCCGCATAAGACAGATAGGATTTCAAAATCCTCTTAGATCTTTTGAAAGCATCCATATGATGCAGATCTTTCATATGACCATTTTTTTAAGTCATGACTCTAAATCGTACGTCTGACAATTTTGACTTTAAATAGGTCTCATCTTTATTTTACCCGTCTGATAAAATAAAGGCGGTTGCTCATGTGAGAGAGCCAACCTTAATCTGTCCGACATACTAGAATTCAGCTGAGATTTCAAAAATGTATACAAACATTTCTTAAGAAATTCATATGCAATGTTAAAAAGAACTTATTCTTTTATTAAATTTGATCATTTACAGACATGGGAATTTACATTGGTACAACTCAGCTCTTACGCAATCCTTGAGATGATAAGTGTTTGTAAAACACATCTCTGGGGATCGCCTTCGTAAGCGGATCCGATATCATCTCATGCGTAGATATGTACCTTATGTCTACCTTCTTGGTCTTGTCATATTCTTTTGCAAATTTGTAGCTGATATCTATGTGTTTGGTCTTACAATGGAATTTTGGATCTTTGACATAGGCTATAGATGCTTGACTGTCGCTGTGTATTGGTACAGCACCTGAGTCATTTGCATCAATAAGCCTGTCTAAGAACTTCCTAAGCCAAACAACCTCTTGGACTGCCATGCTAAATGCTACAAACTCGGCTTCCATAGTTGAAAGTGCGATGCAGGATTGTTTCTTGCTACTCCAGGATATTGCACCGGATCCGAGTAGAAAAACATATCATGAGGTCGATCGTTGCTCATCGAGATCACCTGCCCAATCAGCATCAGTGTAGCCTTCGAGCCTCAAGGCATCTCCTTGATAGCATAAAGCATAGTCTGCAGTTCCTTTGAGATACCGAATTATCCTCTTAACCGCTTTCCAGTGTACTTGCCCTGGGTTGGATTGGTAACGACTTACCATTCCAACAATAAAACAGATGTCCTGTCTTGTACACATCATAGCGTACATAAGACTACCAGCTGCACTGGAATATGGAACTTTTTCCATAATTTCCTTTTCCTTTTGGTTCTTTGGACATGATTTCAGACATAAATTGTCGCACTTGCTTATAGGAGTATCAATGGACTTGCAGTCATGCATATTAAAACGTTCTAAAACCTTCTTTATATAAGTCTCCTGTGAAAGAGAAAGAAGTTTCTTCGAACGATTCCTTGAAATCTTAACTCCAAGGATATATGCGGCTTCTCCCATGTCTTTCATCTCAAAAACTGATGAAAGCCAAGCCTTGATATCCATCACAAAGCCCTTGTCGTTTCCGGCTATTAAAATGTCATCTACATATAGAGACATAATAACGTACTTGCTCTTAATCCTCTTGATATATACGCAGTTATCTTCATCAAGCATGGAAAACCCATTTGATAAGACAACTTCTTGAAATCGTATATAACATTGCCTCGAGGATTGTTTAAGACCATATATGGATTCACGAAGTTTACAAACCTTATGTTCGTTTCCTTCTTTTACAAACCCTGTTGGTTGTTCCATATAGATCTCCTCGTCCAATTCTCCATTGAGAAAGGTAGTCTTTACATCCATCTGATGTAATTCGAGGTCTAAGCACGCTACCATTGCCAGAATCAGGCGAATCGAGGTAAAACAGACAACAGGTGAGAAGGTCTCTTCGTAGTCTATCCCTTCCTGTTGGGTAAAACCTTTCGCGACAAGACGAGCTTTATATCTGTCAATAGAGCCATCAGCCTTATGCTTGATCTTGAGAACCCATTTGTTCCCAATAGCTCTACGTCCTCTGGGTAAGTCAACTAAGTCCCAGACTTGGTTAACTTTCATGGATTCCAACTCTTCCTTCATCGCTTCCATCCATTTGTCTTTCGCAGGGCATGATACGGCCTGTTTGAAAGTAGCAGGCTTGTCATCATCTTGTAGTAAAGTCATAAAGGTTTGCAGAAATTCATCCTCAAATCTTAGAGGAGCCAACCTTGTACGACTACTACGTCGTATTTGAGATTCTTCACGTCCTTGTTGACTCGAATTTAGATCAATTCTAATATCACTCCCACTTGGAATGTCGTTAGAAATGCTCCCACTTGGATCATTATTCCCGTATGGAATAGGATTAGTGTCATTCGTATCATCCATTGGTGAAGTTTGAAACGTATTTTCTTCTTCACCAAGAATTCTCCCACTCGAATGAGGTAATCCTCATTGATCATTAACCTCAAATAGAGATAAGTCCTGACTTATCTTGTCCTGTCTTGGAAACTCGTTTTCCAAGAAAGTGACATCCCTCGACTCAAACTTAATTAGACCTCCATTGTCTTCCTGACTAACGAAAACATAACCTTTGGAGTTTTCTGCGTATCGTATAAAGATACATTTCCTTCCCCTCGGCCTAAGTTTGCCATACTTATGGGAGGAAATATGTGCGTAGGATGCACATCCCCAAGGTTTTAAAATGTTTAAGTCAGGAGACTTTTGGTTCCACAACTCATAAGGAGTGGAGCTAACTGATTTCGAGGGTACGCCGTTCAAAATGAAAGTGGCCGTTAATAATGCATCACCCCAAAAGGTGATTGGCAATTTAGCTTGCGCCATCATTGAACGGACCATTTCCATTAAAGTCCTATTTCTCCTTTCAGCAACACCATTTTGTTGAGGAGTATATGGCATAGTTACCTGATGTACTATGCCCTTTTCATCACAAAGTTCCTTAAAACTTGTTGATTGATATTCACCGCCCATATCGGTTCGCAAGACCTTAATCTTGCGATCTAATTGATCCTCCACTAAACTCATATAGTTTTTAAAGCATGTTAATGCTTCACTTTTGTGGGATATCAAATAGATATGTCCGAATCGGGTGAAATCATCAATAAAAGTGATGAAATAGGACTTTCCGCGTCTTGTCTTGACATTCATCGGACCACATATGTCCGAATGGATGAGCTGTAATGGAACCTCGGCCCTTGTGTCGGTTCCAAACGGCTTGCTACAAGATTTCCCCATAAGGCAATGTTCGCAGGTCGACATTTCAACCTTTGAAACATTGGATAGAAGGCCACGTTTGGCAAGTCTATCCATTCGTTTTGGTCTAATATGACCAAGCCTTGCGTGCCAACAAATTATATTAGACTCATAAGTCGAAGAATTTGTAACAAGGAAATTTTCATTACATAATGAAGAGTCATACATTGTATTTAATACAATAAATCCTTTAAATACATACCCAGTACCAATTAAGGAATTATTACAACACAAGTCCACTTTACAATCATGAAAAAACCAGCTATAACCAAGACCCATTAACACAACCACAGATATTATATTCATTCGAATATCTGGAGCGAAGAGAACATCATGAAGTAGGAGAGTGCGGCCGTTGTCCAAGACTAGCTTGCAAGTCCCAACGCCTTTCACTTCAACACGTGTGTTGTTTCCTACATAGATCCACTTCATTCCTTGGGGGTATCCGGTGATACTCCACGAAGGACCATCTGTCCCTTGCTATGTGGTCGGTGGCGCCTGAATCAATTATCCAAAATGGATTAGATTCCACAAGAAATATTGAACTAGAAACACATGTGTAACTAGTATAATTACAAGTTACCTCGTCGCCTCCACTCGTACACGAACGAGCATAGTGACCGAGCTTGTTGCACTTGAAGCACTTGATCCTCTTCAAGTCTTTCTTCTTGTGCCATTTCTTGTGCCCACCCTTATGTTTGGGTTTCTTGGTAGACTCAGGTTGCTTATTACGTTCATTGGTAGACTTCAAACGATCTTTCCTTTTCTTTCCCCCGTGTGAGGAACTAGCAACCACGCGCACTTCTGCACTTGTCTTGGCAGCCGCAAGCCGCTCTTCCTCTAATTCGAGGTGCTTGGAAACATCGTTGAAGGTCTTGATGCTCTCATTGTGAGTGAGATGCATCTTCATTTGGTCCCACCCATTTGGTAGGGAACGTATGACTGCTTGGATTTGTTGCTCATCAGTGA
This sequence comes from Scilla litardierei, assembly GCA_030789695.1. Taxonomy (NCBI): domain Eukaryota; kingdom Viridiplantae; phylum Streptophyta; class Magnoliopsida; order Asparagales; family Asparagaceae; genus Scilla; species Scilla litardierei. Next base: position 245,138,232 of record CM061141.1, read on the forward strand.
GCACATGACCCGCATCCTTTAACTCTGAGATAAGATTCGCCATATGTCACAGATGTTTCCCCATGGAATGATCTGGACGTTTCTTGTATGAATCAAATCTTATAGTTAATGCGCGAAGTTTGGACACCGATGTGCCACCAAACTTCTCCTCTAGCTTGGACCATATGTCCATGGCTAGGTCATGCTCTCGGAAGATGCGCATTATGTCATCGGCCATACTGCTCAATAACGTAATGCAAACTATCTTATTCTTCTGAGACCAAGCATCAAAAGCTTCCTTGTCTCGTCTGTATTGGGCCGTAGTGCCCAACTCGGGTTCAATCATTACGTTCTTTAGAGTTTCGAGCACTTCTTGCTCCTCTAGAACGTATTGTATCTTGATGGACCATAGTTTTTAATTATCGCCATTGAGTTTTTCACCTCTGATTAACTCAGCGACGATATTCTTTGAAGCGGAAGACATTTTACTTTTAAAATGCTGCAAAAAGACACAAAACCGAAGGTTTGATCAAAAACATTGCATTAAAAATTCTTAAAATACAATTCCCACTTGAAATGATAATAGAATATCCCATTTGGATAGTTCTAATTTCAACTCCCACTTGGAATGATATTTATAATTTGATAAGTTACTTTCGAAAAATATTGAAGATGTTGTTATAGAATCAGAAAGGTTTCTACGATTCCAATCACCATCTAGAACAATCCTTCAATATTTCCCCCTCACTTATCAAACGATAGTACTCTTATAGTACTTCGCAGCGAAAAAGCGTTTTTGAAAACGTATTTTTTCAAAACGTATGAAAACGTATTTTTCAAAAATGTATATTTCAATCCAGTACCCTTATGATACTAGCGAAATATTCGGCACTTCTTGGCCATTTGCCGGGGTTGTTCCGTATCCGTGCCAAGGTCGGATCCCCCATGAGGGGATTTTTCTGCAAGCCATTGTCGCCGGCTCCCGTATGGATCCAGGCGCTTCCCCCCGTATAGGAGAATTTTGCCGCAGACGACTGTCGTTGGCCCCGTATGGGCTAGTCGGCATGTTCGTGTTACATCGACCAAGGCCTCTCGCCGAATTGGTCGACCAAAAATCCCGGATTGGTCGACCAATACCGACCAAGGATCTGGCACCCCCCCTGGCCAGGGCATCTGCCCTGGCCGGCCAGGGGCCCTGGCCCCTCGGCCAGGGCCTCTGCCCTGGCCGAGGCCAGCCAGGGCCGGCCAGGGTGCCGGCCCTGGCCCCTGCCAGGGCCGGCCTGGCCAGCCCCTGGCTCTGGTCGAGGCCAGCCAGGGCCCCCTGGCCCTGGCCGTGGTTGGCCAGTGCCGGGCTGGCCATGGCCCTTTAGCCTTGGCCGGCCATGGCCCATATGGCCATGGCCGGCCACCCCCTTGCATGGGGTTGGCCGCACACCCCACCGGAGGGGTGGCCGTGGTGGTTATTGGCCGTAGCCAACCCCCTCCGCATGGGGAGGGGGGTGCATTGCCTTCATAGCCCATTTGGCCATGGTGATCAAGCACCAAAAGTCATCTTCCCCGATGGGAATAACTACCATCTTCTTCCTCGATGAAGCACCCGTTCGTCGATGAAGCACCCGTTCGTTGAGAAAGTAGTTATTCTCTAATGGCCGTGTGCCAAAATGAAAAAATAACATACTTTAAAGTTCGTAAACTACACGCTCCACATGAAGAGAGTTCACATTCCCTATGAATGGAGACTCAGCATCCATGAAGAGTGCGAGCTTGACGATATGAACGGTTGGTTCTTCCCGTCACGGAGAGTTCCTGCCATATCCGTAATGACAGAAGACCCTAACGTGAAAAGAACAACCACTGCGTTCTCTCCGTCACGAAGCGTTCCTACCATATCCATAATGGTAGGATACCCATTCGTGAAAAAGACAACGCCTCGTTCATCGGTTCGACGGGGCGACGGTTTGACCGGGGCGAACCCGTATGGCTCCGATACCAATGTCGGATCCTGTCAAAACAAGGACGTTAGGATCGATAAATGAAGTAGAGACTTACGCTTGCGTACACAGCACCGTAATCTCGGAACTTCGCCCTCGGATTCGCCACAACGGTCGATACTTCGTCACGGAGGATTGGAGCAGAGTTTCACCGCCTAAATCTCTATTTAGAAGAGGATTTTAATGGAAGGGAGAAGAAGAACATAAGATGCCTTATGCAAACTTATGGCATGGAAAGTGTGGAATGAATGCCTTACCCTTGGGTCCTATTTATAGGCATTAGGGGTAGTTATTGTAGGAAATAACCAATTATAAGCTTATTAGCCTATATTAGCACATTCATTTATCCTCTTCTTCATTCACTTATCAAGTTCCTTTATGCACTTATAAAGTGACTTTTTCCACTTATCGAGTGGCTTTTTCCACTTATCGAGTGGTCCTTTTCACACGATAAAAGGTTCCCTTCGTGCACGCATTCGTGCACGCGACATCTGAGGTCCGTATACCCTCATACATCCCCTCATGGGTGTATTCATGTCGTCCATATCCAACATCGACGACCCTGCCCTACGTGGGAAGCGACCGTCTTCTGGCGCTTCCTCGTCCCGTCTATAGTGTCGTGCACGCCTCACTCCCACGTCCTCTACTACGGACACCACACCCTCCACCATAGCTCCGGCTATCACCACCACCACACCTGTCACCACATCACCATCTACCGTTACCCCACTTCACCTCCACACCCCGCATGCCCCCTCGATGACCCCACCGCTCACATCCCTACACACGACATCACTTTCCGCGATGGCGCTCACAGAGCGCGATACTCTAGGATCCACCAGCACCGCTTTGTGCCTACTGTCTTCATAGACGTTCCAGCTCTTAGGTCACTAGGCATCCTCCAGGGAGTGCACCGCCTTTACCGAGCGATCGGTTTCGACCGATTCCTCGGTGTCCACGCCTCCACTTACACACGCCTATCCCTCGAGGGTCTTAGCTCCCTTGTTTTCATGGCAGCAAGTGACGGAATCACCTTTCGACTCTAGGATCACGATTACACTGTCACTTTCGATATGATCCGGGATTATTTTCACTTTCCCGCCGTCCCTGATCCTAGGGTAGCTTTTTCACCTACCTTTGACCTCACCAATTTTGCTGCGCGCACCTTTTGTAAGCGCATTTCTGGCCTACCTGAGTACCGCCCTAGCCGGGCGAAGTAATCGTGCACAGTGCACCCTTGCCTTCGCTACGCCCAGAGACGCCTAGCATGCACACTCTTCTACAGACTGGAGGTCGGGACTATGTCCCTCCCTGAGCTTACCCATCTTTGTGGTATAACCCGACCTCTTAGATTCCACCCAGATGGTTCTGTGAGACCATTCATGCTCTCTGACGCAGCCCACTGGCTGTGTCAGCGCCTCTACCAGACTACCACCACATTCCATTCCACCGATTTCTGCTGCGGTGGTTTCTTTACTATCTTTTCTAGGATGCTAGGTATCCCCATCCCAGCTGACTTGCACCGCCCTCCTGGCCCAACACGCCTTACCATTGGTGTGCTTGAGCACATGCATATCCTCCGTCCTTATGGTGCTCGTCACTGGCGTTACCTAGTAGGTACCGGCCACGATCCCCACATGGTGCTCCCAGATCCTCACCTGACACATATCCCTCCAGTCCAGCTTGACTGGATGATTCCTCTGGTTTTCCCACTACCTCCCATTCACGATCTCGAGCCCCCTGGAGCTTCGGTTGAGTCACCTGCCGATGACCCGGACCCACTCTCCTCGGAGTTCGAGCTCCTTGATATCGCTGCTCTGGTCACCGGCCTCCCTGTTCCTCCAGCCCACCCATCTTCAGGATCCGACCCTTCCACCGCTGTATCTTCCGTATCTACCGTCGTCAAGTCCTCAGGGACTGTCCTCACTTCCTTCCCCGAGACTCAGATCTCTTCTACCACTGTATCGGTACCGGAGGGCACCGATTTACCTTTTTCTGATGACGTTATAGATTTAGATGCTCCTTCGCACGACCCTGTCCCTACACTCTCCCCCATCTTTCGGAGCTTATTGCTTCAGCTCCTCCTGCTGGCACCACTTCCTCCTCGCCCGTGGCCATTTTCACGGAGTCTGTCTCGATGTCTGTCCACACCTCTGTGTCGACGACAGCTCTATTTTTCGACACCCAAGATTTACTTACGAGCTCACCTTCGCCCACATTCCACGCCTGGTACGGTGCCTCAGTTGCGCCAGGCCGCTTTCAGCGAGTAGTGACTTACAGACATCACACCAGTGCCCCACCCGACTTTAGCACTTCCGACTCTTGCCTTACTGCTTTAGAGCAGCTGACTTCCCGCTTACAGCGGGATTTCGATGACTTTCTCGTCGAGACTAGGACACATAGATCGAGAGTTGAGTCAGATCTATTATCCATCATAGACCTTCTTTGGCAGCGGGTCCCGCCCACTGTCATTCTTGCTCACGCACCACCGACCAGGCCGGACACTGTGACCACCTCTGCACCACTTGGTGCTTCACTTCCCCAGGCTTCTGCAGAGCCTGTTTCTACCACCGGTGAGTCGTCGGTCACAGTCGATCCACTCTCTGCCCTCGTATTATTTACTGCTAAGCCCTCCACCTCCACCATAGACATCACCACCAGTTCTCCTCCAGCTTCCCAGCCTGATCTTCCACCCACCACCCCGGGTCCACAGCAGAGGGACCCATCACCACCCCCAGAGGATGGTGCATATGCCTGATATAGTCCATCCCAGCCTTTGCCTCCCCTATACCTATTGTGCACATCTGTCTTTTCGGGGCCCTACTTTTAGATAGCTTGGGGGAGGACCCACGCATGCATCATCTCTCATATTGCATTGCATCATATCATATTTTTATTTTTTATTTTTCTTTTATTATATATGCTTTATTTTCTTTCCCCACCCACACCACCCCTTTAGCATCATCTCCCGCTCGCGAGCGTCTCCTTAGCAGTGAGGACACTGCTAGGTTTAGCTTGGGGGATGAGCGCTCCTGCTTTATTTTTATTTTCACATTTTCCTCCCTTATTTTCAGTTTTTATTTTACTTTTTCACCGTTTTCCCGCCTCGTTTTATTTTTTCTCATTTTGCATCATATTTTCTGTTTTTCCCCATGCATGCATATCTTTTTATCTATTTTCCCTTTTTCTCTGTTTCTTTTTATTTTTTGCTAAGGATGGTCCACATGATGATATCTCTCTAGGCTTTATTAGTTTTTGTGATGCTCATCTCTTTGACATGCGATTAGAGTTAATTTCAGTTTTATTATCTATATGCATGCTCTTCTTTTGATGATCTGTCTGATGCAATACCTGAAATGAATTGAAAATCAATTGCATGAACTAGTATTTAGTATGATTTATGTTGGGAAATGCACTCAGGTTCACGCATCACTAGAACACTTGGAGCACCTGTTTTTCTTATCTTATTCACTTATGCTTGCATGCCTGCTGATATTGTGATTATTACCGCATGCCATCTTCAGTATTCAATTAGAAAAGTGAAAATATCCATGCTATATATGAGTTTAGCTAGGGTTTTATTTTATCAAACTGGTGTGCACCATCTTATGAGTGAACCGAGAGTCCCATTATCTTCCTTCTCCACATCTATTTTATCTCTACATATCAATTGGTTACAGCCACATAGCTACTTTACCGCATCCCACTTCCCAAATATGAAAAGAAAAGGAACAGCTTCTAAATGAAAATGAAACGAAAAAAAGAAGAAGAAGAAAAAAATGTGTATATATTCATATCTAGAAAAAAGAAAAAAAAGAGAAAGAAAATGAATAAATACGGTTTTATTTCATTTCATTGGAAGCTATTAATTATTCTGGGAAGAAAAATTACATTCCATATCATTTTCATTGATGCGACGCCTCAAGCTAAGCTTGGGGGGTAAACCAACTGATCATACGAGTGAGCTTGATATTAGAGTGGAGACGGTGCACATTGAGGAGATTTTATAAAACCCAAACTTTACGAATTACTTTAGTTTTGGAGATTTTTCATGTATCTAATTGAATATCTGAATGGTATGATCTTTCCTATTCTTTATTGCATGCTGTGTGAATCTTTTGTGCTCCTTGTGCATCTGTGATTGAAAAGGGCGTCGCCAACTCTTTTATACTAGACTCTAGGGATTGCATGAGATTCATATGATTTGACGGTGTTATTTCAGTAGATCCCTGTTCTTTGCCTTTGTTGCATGTCATATGATATATAAAGCTAGAAATTACAAATAGCATGTATGTTTAGCACTCAGAGCATCGTGATAGACTTTTTAAGCCTGAGATCTGACCGACCGTCCTTAGCACTTTCCTCTTACTCTCTCTTTTTGTTTTTCATTCCTTTTTATTTTCATTTTTCTTATTTTCATTTTATTTTCCTCCCGGCGTACCGATTATTCATCTTCCTCGAGGACGAGGAAGAGTTAAGCTTGGGGGATTTTGATGTGTACATATTTTCTATCTTTTTCATATCATTATCTCATCGCATTGCATATCATTTTCGCTCCCCAATCCCACTTTTTACTACGATTCTGCATTTCAGACGATATTTTCGAGTTTCGTAGTGTTTCGTGAATTTTCAGGGATTTTGAAACGATTCGGAACCCCACTTGGGTATGGACACATCCGACGTGCCCATGAGCTCATTGGCAGGGCTCTGGAGGAGTTCGTCACGTTCCCCGAGCCATTGGAGGAGAGAAGAAGGAGAGAGAGAGAGAGCAGAAAGAGAAGCCCAGGCTCAGACCCAGCATTTCCCAGAAAATGCTCGGTCCGAGCAGCTCGTCTACTCGGACCGAGTCGTATCAATTGCAGCTGAGGTCGGATACGGGCTGACCTGGACCGAGCAGCTCATCTGCTTGGTCAGATTGCCCAGATTCCACAGCCCGAGCAGCACCTGAGCAGCTGACCGAGTAGGTCCAACTCCGTCCGGATCAAATTCTCCAAGCAGCCAAACAACAAGCTACACGGGCCGGATCACTGACTGAGCAGCAGCTGCTCGGACCGAGTAGCCTACTCGGTCGGTGACACCAATGGCATTTCTGGAAGGATTTGAACGAGCGCGCATCGCGCGATTTCGGCAGCGACTGAAGCTCGCGATCTGGGGACTGCGCAAGGGGACATCAATTAGACTTTTGTTAGGGATTTTTTTGGAGAGCCAAGCTCCGGCGATTTTTGATAGGAACTTTTGGATTATTTTTCTTGTAAGTGATTTCTGGATCATTTTACAGAAGATTATTGCTTTTGTTCTTGTCTGGATCTATTATTCGTTCATCCTCGCTGTAAGTTCTTTTAGCCCTAATCTCTCAATTGTTAAGATGTTTTGCTCTGTGTAATTGATGATTTTATCTGCCGTTATTATCATGAGTGAGTAGATCTAATCTAGGGTTGATGGGTTAGCCCTAGGATTTTAGGGGGGAAATGTAGATCTGGATCCCTGCGTTGAATTGGGGATTTAGGGTTTTATTTCGGTAGATCCTACCGAATCCGTAGATAACCCGTACTGAGATCATGCCCACGGTCTGTGAAATTGATGTGCTTAAGGGGTATCTAGGGATTCGAATAGGAAAATCGGTGGATCAAATCAAGGCACGTGACAATGCCCGGCTCGTGCTTTGAGGGGATCCATCGACGAACTATACCGCTACGTTGACGGCTACCGACATTGCATCAACGAGAACCACCAAAATACCCCGCAATTCTATCCCACGAGAGTGGTACGAATTGGGGATTAATTCACTAGCCCTAATGCAATGTGAGGATCCTATCCAACATCAACCCCCAACGATCCTAGTGGCGATCCCTAAAGCCCAAGTCCTTTTCATTGATATTACAACCACAACAACCAAACCAAAACTGTTCCCCGACAGCTACCTTACTTCCAAACTTAGAAATAGACTGCGAATCTAAAGACACTATCACCGTCCCTGTGGGATCCGACAATCTTTTATACTATAACACGACACCGTCCGCTTGCAGATTGAGCCCGGAATCGTAGCCTAGGGGCCATATTACGTATGGCGATCATGACACCGCCAGGGGGAACCAGGGTGTAGGTTGCAGGTGCGTCAGACACCAAACTCCCACTAAGAGAGTTACTCCCACAAAGAGAGTTATTCCCACAAAGAGAATATCCTAATCCCACAAAGAGATAAACTCCCACAAAGAGAGAAAGACTAATTCCCACAAAGAGAATTAGTGTTACAAGAATCACCAAGTAAAATAAATACTCTTACCTATGACTTAAGATGCTTACTCATAGATAAATACAAGACATGGAAGAGGATCTCCAAGTGTTGAGATTGGCTTGAAAGCACTTGGATGATTTCTCTTGAGCTGGACTTCAATGCATGAAGAGGAATGAGAGCTCAAAGAGGGAAATGAGAAAGTTTGAGAGTGGCTTATAGATCTCTTATGATTTTCAATAGCACCAAGAAGTTCTAAAGAAGTCAGCACACCCATATATATAGGAACTCTATATCAACCCTCAAAACCAAAGAAAACAGCAAAAAGAACAATGCTGCAACGGCTAGTTTTAAGGCAGAAACGTCACAGATAGTGGACTGATGAACAAATGACTGTCGACTGTTCAACGTCTAGAAAATGTCCAATGGCTATAATCTGAGCCAGGACAGTCGACTGATGAAGTCGATACAGTCGACTGTGAACAGGACATGCACATGTAAAACTTTCAGCAGGCGACTGCTGCAGGGGATGTGATAAAAAAGAAAGTTGTACTCTTTCTCCAGATAAGCATACAGGCGACTGATGTCAATAATACAGTCGACTGTAAAATAGTCAGGTGACTGTAAAACCTTCATCAGTCGACTGCTGCAGGAGATGCAGAAAAACAGAGAGAGCCAGTATATGCACTTACGCTACTCAGACGACTGTTGACCAACTCACAGGCGACTGTAAATATATAGGCGACTGTAAACTGAGCATCAGTCGACTGTTGCAAAAAGCTTAAGTAGAGTCAATAGAAATGTTGACTTGAGCAGTGCATATCAGTCGACTGTAGAAGAATCGACAGGCGACTAGAAATCACCCAGTCGACTGTAAATACTTCAGCAGGCGACTGATGGAAAGCCAGAGACTCCAAATGAGTCTTTGGTCAAGATCAACCTATTAGGTTGGATTATATGATAATCCTAAGGCTCACTAAGATGGCTAAATGTATTTGCATGAATGAGTAGACCATCTATCAAGGCATTACATTAACCTAGACTCAAATGAGAGAGAAAGCAATAAAGGAAATATTACATGGATTACATTGCTTTCCTTAGAGTCTATGTCTTCAATCATGATGCCTTGATGCTCTCCATTATCTCCAAGCTGTGGCACCCTTGAGTCCAAGCTTTGGCCCTTCTCCACTTGATGTCCATCCTTGCACCAAGTGTTTAGTCTCCAAGAAAGATATTCTTGACATGAAACTATGAGACTAAAAAAAGAGAGTCATTAACAACAACATAATGTTGTGATCATCATCAAAATAAGATTGGTATGAAACACCAATACTCAACACAGCTTCGAAATTTTCATATATTGATTTCACTTACAAAAGTTGTTTTGCGTGATATTTTATCTCTCTCTCTTACAAAAGTTGGTTTGCGTGAAATTTTATCTCCCCCTCTCCCCCAAGTTAACTGGGCTTTGTTCGGTTAACCAATTGATTTAGGTTTGTTCAAGGGTAACCCAATCGATTGATTTTCTCATTCCTCTTGTGTTTCTTAAATTCACAAGCCCTAAGGGCACTCCAGTCATTTGCTATAAGATATGGAAAAATATGATACATTGAATTGGTTGAGGTCTTTTCATACCAATGCAAATCTCTAGGAGATACGATGCATGCATCTGTCGACTTGCTTCGATCTTGTGCATGCATTAAATCTCACAAGGAGATCTTACTATATCTCCTTATACGCCCCTGCAAACTGAGCGCAGTGATGGTGATCCGTTTGGATGCTTGAATGCAGGTCGACTGACTTATTTGTGTGGGTCAGTTGCCTCCCTTGCGAATGGATCGGTCACTGGTCGTCACCTTTGGATCACTCAGTCACCGCCTCGCACATGGGTCGGCCGCTGCCCTAGCAGATAGATTGATTCCGCCTCACTGGACAAATCGGTCGCCGCCTCATTGGATAGATTGGTCGCCTTAGATAGTTGAATTGGCTTTATTAGGGTGAGATTGTCGCATCTAGAATGTAGAACTCATGGCCAACTACCATTGTGCCACTTGTCTAATGCATCCTGTCACGCCCCGCTTCCCTAAAATGGAGGCGAGACGTGAGAAGGTCCGCACAGACGTGGAGCTGTGAAGCCACACGTCTGATAAGCGTCAGTATAACAAGTGCATGTCCTTGTAACCACGAACAGAACAAAGATAATAACACAAGAGAGACAGAAATAAAATCTCAAATCTCAGCATTGTCCAATATTAAAATTAAGTTCAACATCCAGAAAAGCCACTAGGCTAAAGGAAAGAGTCTAAAGGCCCAGAACAAGGCCAAACAAAGGCAAACATAAACAGAGTATTGGTGCTATGCACCGACAACAAAAACAGTCTAAAACGAAGAACACAAGCAGCCTCTACGACTGATCGCCCGTGTCCTCGTACTCATCAACAAATGCAGGTTCTGACTCAGCGTCAGCGAACACCACGTCCTCCGCAGCACTCTCAGGCTCGGGATCTAACATATGTCACCCAAAAGAGTAAAGGGGCACATGTCAGCAAGTCTAAAAGACTTGGGCAAGGAAACTGAAAGGAAAGTACACTAACAACCTAGCAGTTATAGTATGATGCATGATATGGCAAGTATAGTATGGAGTGACGAGTAAAGGGAAGTACAAGTAGCAAGTAGCAAGTATGTCGTGGGTAACAAGTTTTACAAGTAAAACACGGACAAGTACAAGTCTAGTGGTTTACGTCAAGTGATCACGTCAAGTAACAAGTCAAGTAACCAAGTTGTGCACAGAGATTTCGTCTGCTGGCTAGAGTGGCTGATCGGGCCAACTCGTAAGCTCAGGTGACCGCTTATCCCTATCCCTCCACGTGTATCGAGCCAGGGCATTACCCCGAACACGGAATGCTCGCTTCTGGATCACGAGCCAGGAAGTGTATTTAACACGTATGGCGTAGGGTTATGCCTGCAACGCAGGTGCCTAGTCGGAAACAAGTAGATCGGGCATTGGCTATCAACCAACACATGTGGCCCGCTTCTGGAACACGAGCCAGGAAACACAAGTATTGTAGCGTGTGCTACGAATGCGACATTCAAAATGGGTAGCATGGATGACAAGTAATTCGCGTACCGTTAATTGTAATGAAACATGACATGGTAGTTATGCAACATGATAAATGATGGATCTAACTTCGTTGTCAAGCTAGTTCCTGAAATTGCGCCTAGGCGAGTATCATTTCGTCGCCTAGTCTCTTTTACGACTACACAAGCAAATGGCCTAAAACATTGCCCAAAACCCTAAGTGGCAAGTTTCACTTGCCTAGCACCGAGGATGACGAACGCGAAGGCTCGTCTCACAAACGCTAATCTACGAAGAAAGTCGCTGTTATGGATAAACAATCATCAAAACAACATTCATTTTCATTAGGGTTTCACAAAAACACAAATGGGTTATGAGAATATTAAGAGATCGATTTATTACCGAATCGTTAGCGGAAGAACGATGTCGAGCAAGCACGGCGACGGAAGAACGATCCGGGAAACTAGGGTTCAGATCTGGAAATGGGGAGAAATTCTGGAGAAATGGTATTTTGGGGGTTTTGGGGGTTTTCCGGTGACCTAGAGGTGGTGGCCGGCCTAAATGGAGAGGGAGAGGTGCTCTTGATGAAGGAGAAAGGCTTGGGGAAGATGGATGATGATTTGGGGAAGAAGGAGGCTCAGGAGAAAATGAAGGAAGAAAGAAAAACGTTTGGGGGGGTTTAAATAGGCACAGCCGGCGGCTGGGCAAACCCTAGGTTTACGACATCAGTTAGTCGGTCAAAGAAGGGTTGTTGACCGACTAGTTTAACAACTAGTCGGTCGGTCGACCAACTGTGACCGACTAAAACCAAACAGTAACTCAGGTTATCGAAATGGTCAAGGAATTAGTCGGTTAAAGAACAATGACTGACCGACTAGTTTGCAACCTAGTCGGTCGGTGGTTGTTCTTGGACCGACTAACGATAAACAGTAACTCAGGTAAAATGTATCAAAGGAACTAGTCGGTCTGAGAGCAAGTTCTGACAGACTAGTTTCACATCTAGTCGGTCGGTAGTTGTTCTTAGACCGACTAAAAGTAAACAGTAACTCTTGTACAATTGATTCAATGAACAAGTCGGTTCCTGACCGACTAGATCTCAATCTAGTCGGTTGGTCCCCCTTCTTGAACCAACTAATGTGCACTAAAAGTGCCGAATCGAAGCGCGAAGCTTCGGGAAGATTCCTACGGCTTCTAGGATCAACCTATCTCTAAGATATGAGCGATATGAAGCTCGTCATGAGTGACTTACTCCAAAACTCAACGATCTAAGGAAGAAGCTAGAAAATCTCAACGAAACGAACGAAAACGAAAGCTACGGAGACGGAAACCACGCATGATGAGAAAATCCACCAAAACATATATATATAATATAGATAATCCAAATATATGAAAAACCAGTCGTTACACATCCCATGCTTAGCCCCACTACCGTGGATGGCCTTACACGCGATCTGTGCATTACGAACGAAATTATTCTCAATCTCTACTCACGCCACCACCGTGGGTTAGAGCTTCAATCTGTGATTTGATGGCTCTCATTGATTCTACTACCGTACATCATCAATTAATAATATAGTGGAAACCATCAAAGTGTGTGCCACTACCATGGATCGCAAACTCTAATTGAATTCACTAACTTGCCTAATTAAGTTAATAGGACACACATCCAAGATGTGTGCCACTACCGTGGATCACAAACCATGTATGAGATTTCCTACAAACATGGCTGAATCAACCAAAACACATCCCTTTTATACCAAAACAACATAAAAATCCTAACTTTACATCTAAATCCTAAGATTCTAGGGATAATCCAGGATATGCACTTACGCTGTAAATCCTAAGATCCTAGGGATAATCCAGGATATACACTTACGCTGTATATTTAAAGTCGACTGCTGCAAGAGATGGAGAAAAATAGAGAGAGCCAGTATATGCACTTACGCTACTCAGACGACTATTGACCAACTCACAGGTGACTGTAAATATACAGGCGACTGTAAACTGAGCAGCAGTCGACTGTTGCAAAAAGCTCAAGTAGAGTCAATAGAAATGTTGACTTGAGCAGTGCATATCAGTCGACTGTAGAAGGATTGACAGGCGACTGGAAATCACCCAGTCGACTGTAAATCCTTCAGCAGGCGACTGATGGAAAGCCAGAGACTCCAAATGAGTCTTTGGTCAAGATGAACCTATTAGGTTGGATTCTATGATAATCCTAAGGCTCACTAAGATGGCTAAATGCATATGCATGAATGAGTAGACCATCTATCAAGGCATTACATTAACCTAGACTCAAATGAGAGAGAAAGCAATAAAGGAAATATTACATGGATTACATTGCTTTCCTTAGAGTCTATGTCTTCAATCATGATGCCTTGATGCTCTCCATCATCTCCAAGCTTTGGCACCCCTTGAGTCCAAGCTCTGGCCCTTCTCCACTTAATGTCCATCCTTGCACCAAGTGTTTAGTCTCCAAGAAAGATATTCTTGACATGAAACTATGAGACTAAAACAAGAGAGTCATTATCAACAACATAATATTGTGATCATCATCAAAATAAGATTGGTATGAAACACTAATACTCAACAATCTCCCCCTTTTTGATGATGACACACATTATGTAAAACACAAAGAAATAAAGCACAATGCTTATGAGCTCCCCCTACTTATTTGCACCAATTATACAATGAGATACACAATAGTAAAAAACTCATTATACCAAATGAAGTCATGGTGACATATAATAGGCATAGATTACATAAACCAATTGCAATAGACAATATTATGCAAACATGAATGGTTTATACAATCCCATATATCTCTCCCCATAGATATATCTCTCCCCAAATGCATATGTATGAAATACAAGATTTACATTTACATAATGCATATATCTCTCCCCTTGACATCTTCAAAAAGGTGGACATCAAAAATATCCTCATTTGTCATCTTAATCAAAGATGTGACAATATGCAAGAAATAAGGAGATGTATGATACCAAATTGAAGAATTTAGTGGGTATCGATCACTATCCCATGCTCCCCCTAGATCATAGAAATGGTCAAATATTGACTTCTATGATCTAATACCAATTGTAAAGTAGAAGATAAACAATCTCTAACAATTGAGGTAATACCAATTGTAGAAAAAGAATCTTGGATAATAATCCCCTTTACCAATTGACATATAAATATTGGGAGCCATGGGCCTAAAGTGTATCAAAGCAATAGATATGAAAAAAACTTCAATGATACACAATGATATTGCCAAAAGGGATATAACATGAAACATGTTGGCAATATCAATGGGTTAAGATTAAGACCATAATAAGCAAATGTAAATAATGATCTTTATCAAAAAACTAAAATGAGAGTTAAAATATGTTTTAAACATTTTTAAACATATTAGATATTATAACTCCCCCATTGACATACATATGGATTAATAAATGCATGTATGCCAATGTCTTCCCTAAGTCCCCATTTTCATGAAAAAATAAGTTTGAAAACATTTTCAAAATCATGAAACACACACAAACAATGGGTATGCAAAGAAATATTTAAGCACAATATCCATGCAATATGCATAAGTGTGAGGAACCTAAACATTAGGGAACCAAACCCAAGAGGAGTTTGATTTCCTAATGTAATCACATGAGGTGATCACATCCCTAACTAGAGAGTTGATGTAACTATCCCTCTCTTACACACTAACCTTAGTGGGAATCCATAAACTTAAGGATTTCCTAGGCAAGGGTTTTGCCTTTGCAAGAGGGATGGATGTGGCATGCTTAGGTGTAGAAACGAATTTCTTGTCATGCAAAGAATGAGGATTTTGCTTCTTAACAAAAAAATGAAGAGTTTTCATTCTTCCTCATTACCTCGTGATCTACATGCTTCTTGTTGATGTTATTGTTGTACAAGAAAGCATGGTGATTCTTCTTAGGTGCTTTAGCAATATTTCTTGTATTTACACCATAAGAGGAATTAGAGGTGGATTTGGGTACCACATTTTGAATATTCCCCAAACCTCCTCTATGATTTACCGGATGTTGTTTTTCAAGCAAATCGTGGAGTGAGTCCCTAGAATACACAAAGCTTTTGAGCTTACGGGATTCATCTTCACATTTCAACGTAAGTTGTTGAATGTGAGTTTCTAAGCTAAGGTTTTGAGCAACAAGATAATCATTAGTCAAGCTCAATTCCTTAACTTGATAGAGAAGTGTGTCTCTCTTACTAGTGTCACAAAACATGCAAAGCATCATGATTATTTACATTAGTAGATTCTAAAGCATACACCCTACTCATAGCATTATTAAGATTAGCTTTCAATTTACCATATGAGTTGATGCACTTACTTGCCATGTTAGAGGCCACATTGAAGCGGTATTCGAGCTCCTCGTAGGATAGCTTTTCCTCCTCAACTTCCTCATTTCTTTCCTCCTTGACTTCCTCATCGCTTTCATTCACGCATGAGCTTGACGAAGACTCTTCCCCATTAGCCATGAAGCACATTTCTTCTTTGGAGTTGAGCCACGCCTCTATATCTTCATCACTTGAGATAGAGGAGATTGATGAAGAATCATCAAAAGATGCGAAACACCTGTGATCGTGCTCCTTGTCATCCTCTTCTTCATCACTTGATGTGTGATCGCGTCCGGATATACACCAGAAAAACGAATTGTAGTTTTACCACAAGCACACAGTGTAGTGGCGAGCGGGTATCGAACACAGGGAGGATAATTGACAGTATCTCACCTTAATTACCTAACTATCAAGAGAGTAAGAGTAGATTTGGTGTGTCACGCCCCGCTTCCCAAAAATGTGGAGGCGAGACGTGAGAAGGTCCGCTCAAACTTGAAGCCGTGAAGCTCCAAGTCTGATAAGCGTATAAAAACACTTATTATGGCAAGTCCTTGCAAAGCGAAACGAAACAACAATGATAATAAGGAAATGAGACGACATTTTATTGAATCTCCAAATGTCCATAAACAAATTACAATATCGCAGAAAATCCACCAGGCTAAAGGAAAAAGAGTCTAAGGCCTAAAACATGGCCAACAAGGAATAACATACATACAAGGGTGCCACGCAACGACAACTAACAGGAATCCTAAAACATAAAGGGAAACTCAACAAGTCACCGGTGTCCACAAGACTCCTCCTCAGCAAACACAACGTCCTCTGCAACAAGCTCTGGCTCGGCAACTAACATGCGACACCCAAAGAGAAAGGGGCACATGTCAGCAAGTCTGAGAAGACTTGAGCAAGGAAACTGAAAGGAAGACAACCAGCAACCTAGCAGTTATAGTATTAAGCAATGACATGGTAGTTAAGTATGATGCAACAGTTTAAAAGAGAGGCAAGCACGCACGATGTAGCAAAAGCTACCAAATCACTAATCACTTATCATTTAACACTTAGTGCATAGAGAGTCCACCTGCTAGCCAGCTCGTGGCTCAGTCCGCTTATCTCTATCACTATTAATCACTTACCACTGTTTATCACTTAGTGCATAGAGAGTCCACCTGCTGGCCGGAGTGGCGGATCAGGCCAACTCGGGGCTCAGTCCGCTTATCTCTATCACTATTAATCACTTGTGCACTAGAGAGTCCACCTGCTGGCCGGAGTGGCGGATAGGCCAACTCGGGGCTCAGTCCGCTTATCTCTTACACCACCCATATGTGTCGAGCGTTGGGATTTCCAACTCACTGAGCTCGCTTCTGGAACACGAGCCAGGAAGTGTGTTTGGCATAGGGGACACCTAGCCTCAATATCGAGCGTTGGGGTTAGCAACTCATTATGCTCGCTTCTGGTCACGAGCCAGGAAGTATCAGGTTTGTAGCGTGAGCTACACATTCACGATGAACAATCGATGTATGCAATGTCATGAACAGATATTCGCGTCCCGTTAATTGTAATTAAACGTGACAGGCAAAATGCAATGACATGAACAATATTCGCGTATCGTTAATCGTAATTAAACATGACATGCAAGCATGATAAGGGTGACGGACCAAGCTTCGTTGTCAAGCTAGGTCAATGGCGTCTAGACGGCTATCCTTTCACCATCTAGTCTCTTTTACGCTAAAACAAGGAAATGGCCTAAGACATGGCCCAAATCAAGAGATGCAAGTTTCACTTGCCTAGCACCGGGGATGATGATCATGAAGGTTCGTCTCACGAACGCTAATCTACGGGGAAGGGAAACGCTGTCATGGAGAAACAATCATCAAACAACATCCATTATTATTAGGGTTTCACAAATCACAATGGGGGTTAAGAGAATATTAAAGGAAGAACACTACCCGAATGGAAGCGGAAGATCAACGCCGAGCAACCACGGCAACGGATGAACGATCCGGGAGAACTACCACTCAGATCTGGAAATGAGGGAAAACCTGGAGAAATGGGTTTGGATGAGGCTTTTGGGGATTTGATGAGGGTTTGAGGTTGAGGAGAGGTAGGATAGGTGAAATGAGGGTTTGGATGATGATGGATGAGCTTGGGATGAAGGAGGAAGGGTTTGGGGATGAAGGGGGATGATTTGGGGAAGGAGGAGGTTCAGGAGAAGAGAGGGAAGAGAAGAAAACGATTGGGGGTTTACATAGAAAATCGTGTGGCGGCTAGGGCAAACTAGGGTTTCCTGGGCTGATTAGTCGGTCAAGGAAGGATTGGTGACCGACTAGTTGAGGATCTAGTCGGTCGGTCGTTCAACATGGACCGACTAAGAGTAAACAGTAGCTCGCTCAGGAAAACTGGACTATGAGTTAGTCGGTCTGTGAAGACTTGTCAACCGACTAGTTCGAGAACTAGTCGGTCGGTGAGTGTTCATTGACCGACTAAAGGCTGAATTCTGAGAGGGATCATGGAAATGAGAGTTAGTCGGTCTGAGAAGGATTCCTGACCGACTAGTTTAGCATCTAGTCGGTCGAAAGACGTTCTTAGACCGACTAAAGATAAACAGTAACTCCTGAATTATAATCAAAGCCCACTAGTTGGTCCATTAAGGATTGCCGACCGACTAGATTGAAATCTAGTCGGTTGGTTCTCCTTCTTGAACCAACTAACGTGCACGAAAAGCGTCGATTCGAAGCGCAAAGCTTCGGGAAGATTTCTATGGCTTCTAGGATCGATTTATACTCTAAGATATGATCGATATGGAGCTCGTCACGAGGGACTTACTCCGAAATCGACGATCGAAGGAAGAAGCTAGAAAATCACGACGAAACGATCGAAAGTGAAAGCTATGGCGACGAAACCACACATCCAAGGAGAAAATCCACCAAGCATATATTTTAATATAGATAATCCAATTACATGAAAACCAGTCGTTACATCCTACCCACCTTAGAATAAAGTCCGTCCTCGGACTTTCTAACTATAGCTATATCTAGTCACCCTAGTAACTACCCTCAATCAATATCACATCACAATTTCAACCAAGTACATTTATTTCAAGTGCTTATATATATACTCTAGGTAGTCAGTTATTAACACCACGGAAGTAAATATATATTCACGCACATAATACCCTTATACTTATTATAATCAAACAACTCCATTCACGTATTCAAATCATTCATATAGGCAAGTATATTCCATATAACTATAAAACACTTATTACACACTATATGAAAATAACCAAGTCTTTTACTTATTTGAAAATAATTTCACACTAGAAAATACCATCGGAATCTACACGTATAAGTAACTACCTATGGACAAGACAATAAGAGTACACTAGTCCATATATCTCCTAGTATGCGCCAAACAATCAACATGCGAACTCACACCATACGATTTTTTTTTTAAAATAAGTTCACTATATCTAATATACATTCACAATCATTATAATTTCACAATTTATAGTCATTCAAATGCATGCACACATTTCACCATATTATCACCCCATATATAGTCCTATAGCTATAATCACGTCACACCACACATACCATAGTCACCAATTCCTATAACTATCACATACTTACCCGTGCATGGTGCACACCCACACACGCTAATATTTCATTCATATATATACCAATCACACCACTATATGCTTAGCACATCTACACACCTAGTTTAGCTAGCGCACACATATTCACGCAACCAAATCCTTAGTGAATAACTACACCACAAGACCAACTCACATAACTATATATTGGTATAACCACCCACAGTCGTGTGCGTAACACAACCAGGCACAAACAATCCAAACATTATACATGTATCATCCATCACCATACACCAACCACATACAATACACCAATGTACATAGAGTGTACCCACTCAAGCTTGAGTGAGACTCAAAATCATAGCGGAATAATCCCACATACGTAACATAGCATCCATATATATATACACCAATACTAGCTAATGCATACGCGTCTACCAACATAACCACATACATATTTAAATGTCAAACACCCTTAACATCTAACCAGGTAATATCACATATTTCAATCACTTCATATACCATGATATTATTACAAACATCAGCGCACCTATAATTACAATACTCTCCCTAATAAAAGTATTTACCTATAGTCACACCCAAGCATCGTATATATTCATACCATATCCATCCACCTATAATTGGTACATCAATACACATTCACATCATACATAAATTAAGATATGCAGTAGACGGGGATACCTCATGGTATACACGCATACGACATCTCATAAAAACAAGTAACACTAATCAAACATTATAATCCTACTATCATATGTATATCACACTTAAACTCATGCAGCTAGTACATAACTACCTACATACAATATACCAATACCAACACACATACAACTTCATATGCACCATGAAATTAAATACACTACGACGACACATCAAATTACACTAATGGGGCCCACCAAACTATATTAAGGTCGACACGGCGACGACAAGCTCTATTCGCTAGACAAAAGGAAAGAAATCGAAATCAAGAGCGTAACGAATAGAAGGATCGAAAAGCATGAAAACGGTTGTGTAATGATGTAATGATGCTCCATTAGGACACATGAAAAATAGTGTAAATAACATATTCTAAAATACGAAAAGTTGAAAACTGTCACACTTCAAAGTTGGAGTCCTTTTCCGTATAAAAATATTTAGAGGTCGACAAAACAAATTGTTGAAATAAGTTTGAGTCGAATATACATAATAGGAGAAAACGGTTCATTGGCTCACGTAAGGTCATTAAAAGAAAGTGAATCATTCACACGAATTTTGAGGTCGTAGTTTAGAAAATATCACACGGTAGTAACTTAATAACGTTCGCAAAGTTGGAAATGAAATTAATTGAAAAAAAGTTTAAACTCAGATTGAATGCTTTCAAAATCCTTAAGCCAGGGAAAATTTAAAGTAATCAATATTGAAACTACTTTTTAGAGGAATCAGGATTTGCCAAAAAGAGACTGTTTCACATAAAGCTCTTAACATACGAGCACCACGAGCCTGGCGCTGATATATAAAAAATAATAATAATTGAAATTCCATTTAGGTTAGAAATTTTTCTAAAGGCATGTAGGGTGAACGGAAAGATAACAATAGCTCGTTAGTAGTATTATCAAAATTTGTAGTGAAACTTTAAAATCAAATTTATGGAGGGTCTAGATCAGAAAAGGTTATGAAATAATGATTTTTACAAAAATCTGAAATAGGGGGAAACGAGGAGCACAACGGTCGTAGTACTGATATATAAAAATTTAATTGAAGTTCTACTTTAGACATCATTTTTAGAAATATGTATGACGAATGGAAAGATAATAACATCTTAGTGGTATGGAAGTAAGTGGGGGGAAAATATATACATATATAGGATTATTAAATTGGTAATAAACTTTGAAACCGAATTTTGGAGGTCTAAACCAGGAAAGGATTTCGAAAAGCAATTTTTACAAAAATCTGAACTAGGGAAAAAGTTGAGCATAAAAATTCGACTCGCTGAAAGCTGAAGTCCCATGTGACTTGAAAGGTATGTAAGAAGCAGACATGATGCGGTATTCGAATAAGTTTTAATGGCATAAGTAAGAAAAGAAATTTATAATTCAGGTTAGGAAAAACAGAAGTACGGTTCAGAAGAAAATTGGTATATGAAAAGAGGCAAGTCATTTATATTGATATGAAAATATAGGCCGAAGAATATTATAAACTAATAATCAAAAATCTCGACAAAAGTTTCAATGTTTAAAAGAACAAATAAATTTAAGTCGCGAAAGAGTACGAAACCTAATAGATATATTAAAAGTTCGCGAACCAATTCAAACTTAGCGAAAGAGGAACATCGAGAATACTTTTAGGGGAAATAAGGATTTGCCACAAGAATGGGTTGGTAAAAGATTTGAAGTACGGGTACGACAAACTTGTAATTAGTATATATTTATAAATTAATTGGAGTTCTATTTATCTTGAAAGAAGTATTTTAAGGTACGTACGGTAAATGGCTAAAATGAATTTCGCAATAGTAGAAAAGGTGGTATATCGAATAATCGAAATAGTACTAAAGTTTAAAATCAAGTGCGGACGATAGATGTTAGAAAGATAGTTACCATATAGTAATTTAAAATTACGACCAAAAAGTCTTCAAATCTAAGAATGACTTTTAGCTCAAATGGAAGTAATGGTAATATATTGAAAGAAGGTTTAAAACAAAATTTAAAATCGAGTGGAAACTTCTTAATAAGGGAAAATTCGAAAATGACCTTGGAAGAATCAAGATTTGCAACGGGGAAGATTTGAAAGGTCAACGATAATAGTAAGGAGGGGATCATGTGAATCATGGGCAATGAATGTGGTTGAGTGAGGCATGCACCTAAATCACAATGCAAGAAAACCATGATGAAGATCTACGGTCAGTAACACCAAAGTGCAGTGACCAGGAAAGATTGAATCAGGGGGGTTCTAATCATCGGGTTAACTAAAGGCCAAGGGATTTTGGTCGGATGATCAAAACATAAATACGCCTAGGCTATGACTTAGGAAAATCTACGGAAACTCCTACGGTCAACCAACCAAGGATTTTTAGAACTAAGCGCTAAGACTCTCTAGGGCTAGACAGCGATGAAATGAGTTCAGCTTGGTCCGAAATCGATGAACCCAAGCGAGGGACCAAAGAATTCTAGAAGTCTATCCTAGTCAAAGCTAGACAGGAACCACTAAGGTAACTCTTAAGGCTATCAAAGCGATCACTAGCATGGAGTCTAACTAACAATCAAGGATCCCTAACTAGCAAGCACAAACTTCTAACTAAGTCTCACTATAGTCCTGACCTACTGTACTTCCTATCAAGCTGGGACAAGTGCTCTAACACGCCTACTAGCCACCTAAGGCATAGGAACGCTAAAATCCTAGACTCCGGGCTTATAACTTGGATGTTCTAATTTATTTAATGGACATTCTATAATTATTATTGTTGTTCCGATAGTTCGCATTTGCAAATGGACCTGCATGGGCCACCACTAAAACCTGTCACGCCCCGCTTCCCAAAAATGTGGAGGCGAGACGTGAGAAGGTCCGCTCAAACTTGAAGCCATGAAGCTCCAAGTCTGATAAGCGTATAAAAACACTTATTATGGCAAGTCCTTGCAAAGCGAAACGAAACAACAATGATAATAAGGAAATGAGACGACATTTTATTGAATCTCCAAATGTCCATAAACAAATTACAATATCGCAGAAAAGCCACCAGGCTAAAGGAAAAAGAGTCTAAGGCCTAAAACATGGCCAACAAGGAATAACATACATACAAGGGTGCCACGCAACGACAACTAACATGAATCCTAAAACATAAAGGGAAACTCAACAAGTCACCGGTGTCCACAAGACTCCTCCTCAGCAAACACAACGTCCTCTGCAACAAGCTCTGGCTCGGCAACTAACATGCGACACCCAAAGAGAAAGGGGCACATGTCAGCAAGTCTGAGAAGACTTGAGCAAGGAAACTGAAAGGAAGACAACTAGCAACCTAGCAGTTATAGTATTAAGCAATGACATGGTAGTTAAGTATGATGCAACAGTTTAAAAGAGAGGCAAGCACGCACGATGTAGCAAAAGCTACCAAATCACTAATCACTTATCATTTAACACTTAGTGCATAGAGAGTCCACCTGCTGGCCAGCTCGTGGCTCAGTCCGCTTATCTCTATCACTATTAATCACTTGCCACTGTTTATCACTTAGTGCATAGAGAGTCCACCTGCTGGCCGGAGTGGCGGATCAGGCCAACTCGGGGCTCAGTCCGCTTATCTCTATCACTATTAATCACTTGTGCACTAGAGAGTCCACCTGCTGGCCGGAGTGGCGGATCAGGCTAACTCAGGGCTCAGTCCGCTTATCTCTTACCCCACCCATATGTGTCGAGCGTTGGGATTTCCAACTCACTGAGCTCGCTTCTGGAACACGAGCCAGGAAGTGTGTTTGGCATAGGGGACACCTAGCCTCAATATCGAGCGTTGGGGTTAGCAACTCATTATGCTCGCTTCTGGTCACGAGCCAGGAAGTATCAGGTTTGTAGCGTGAGCTACACATTCACGATGAACAATCGATGTATGCAATGTCATGAACAGATATTCGCGTACCGTTAATTGTAATTAAACGTGACAGGCAAAATGCAATGACATGAACAATATTCGTGTATCGTTAATCGTAATTAAACATGACATGCAAGCATGATAAGGGTGACGGACCAAGCTTCGTTGTCAAGCTAGGTCAATGGCGTCTAGACGGCTATCCTTTCACCATCTAGTCTCTTTTACGCTAAAACAAGGAAATGGCCTAAGACATGGCCCAAATCAAGAGATGCAAGTTTCACTTGCCTAGCACCGGGGATGATGATCATGAAGGTTCGTCTCACGAACGCTAATCTACGGGGAAGGGAAACGCTGTCATGGAGAAACAATCATCAAACAACATCCATTATTATTAGGGTTTCACAAATCACAATGGGGGTTAAGAGAATATTAAAGGAAGAACACTACCCGAATGGAAGTGGAAGATCAACGCCGAGTAACCACGGCAACGGATGAACGATCCGGGAGAACTACCACTCAGATCTGGAAATGAGGGAAAACCTGGAGAAATGGGTTTGGATGAGGCTTTTGGGGATTTGATGAGGGTTTGAGGTTGAGGAGAGGTAGGATAGGTGAAATGAGGGTTTGGATGATGATGGATGAGCTTGGGATGAAGGAGGAAGGGTTTGGGGATGAAGGGGGATGATTTGGGCAAGGAGGAGGTTTAGGAGAAGAGAGGGAAGAGAAGAAAACGATTGGGGGTTTATATAGAAAATCGTGTGGCGGCTAGGGCAAACTAGGGTTTCCTGGGCTGATTAGTCGGTCAAGGAAGGATTGGTGACCGACTAGTTGAGGATCTAGTCGGTCGGTCGTTCAACATGGACCGAATAAGAGTAAACAATAGCTCGCTCAGGAAAACTGGACTATGAGTTAGTCAGTCTGTGAAGACTTGTCAACCGACTAGTTCGAGAACTAGTCGGTCCGTGAGTGTTCATTGACCGACTAAAGGCTGAATTCTGAGAGGGATCATGGAAATGAGAGTTAGTCGGTCTGAGAAGGATTCCTGACCGACTAGTTTAGCATCTAGTCGGTCGAAAGACGTTCTTAGACCGACTAAAGATAAACAGTAACTCCTGAATTATAATCAAAGCCCACTAGTCGGTCCATTAAGGATTGCCGACCGACTAGATTGAAATCTAGTCGGTTGGTTCTCCTTCTTGAACCAACTAACGTGCACGAAAAGCGTCGATTCGAAGCGCAAAGCTTCGGGAAGATTTCTATGGCTTCTAGGATTGATTTATACTCTAAGATATGATCGATATAGAGCTCGTCACGAGGGACTTACTCCGAAATCGACGATCGAAGGAAGAAGCTAGAAAATCACGACGAAACGATCAAAAGTGAAAGCTATGGCGACGAAACCACACATCCAAGGAGAAAATCCACCAAGCATATATTTTAATATAGATAATCCAATTACATGAAAACCAGTCGTTACATGGTGTATCATCACAATCGTTCAATAGCAAGAAATATCAATATAATAAAACGTCTAGGGATAGGAAATCCCCACTACGGACCGTTTCTCATCCTTGTGAATCGTAAATTTCACTGTTGCTAAGCTTGAATATAGGTGAACTAGTCGCAACATAATGTAGAACCAAGCTCACGCTCTCGCGCTATTGCCGGTCTATAGCAAACCTAGGTTAGGGCCCACTCTCGTGCAAACCCTAGCCTAAGCCGCTAGCGTGAAGAACGACATCATTGTCCAATTGCATCTCGAGCCCACTCTCGTGCAAACTCAAGCTAAGATCTAGGTTGTGATAATACGTATTCGTCCAATCTCTAGCAAACGAATATTAATATAGATTCATAATTAAAAATCCTATTTTTGGTCCAATCTCTTGCAAACCAAGTCTAGAGAAATTCAATTATCAATCTAAATCGAATATATAAGTCTTCCTATCAATTGGGATCCAATCTCTTGCAAATCTCAATCGATATGAATTCCTAGCTACTCGTAATATATCAATCATAACCTAACCATTATCAATTCTAGGAACAAATCTATAAATTCATCACAATTCAAAAGATCGGGTCCATAGGGTTCATTCCTAGGCTCTAGAACGACGGAACTACTCACTAATCATCATTAAAATATCAGAAATAACAATAATAATCATTACACAATTCATTGCAAAAGAGAAACAATTCATAAAAATTGAGTTTTTAATAAGAAAGAATAAACCAATGAAGTAGCCAATGATCTCCAGCTGAGATTTCTCCAAAGAATAGCCGTCAAAAACCTAAAAGAAGTCTCTAAAAAATAATTCAAGTCTCTCCTAAATCTAGGGTAAAAACAGGGCTTAAATACAATCCAAAATCGTCCAAAAAATCGTGACAAAACTGCCCCTGCACAGCCCAGAATTTGCATTCCTAGCAGCAGGCGGAGAGGGTCACTCGGCCGAGTGACCCTTGTCACTCGCCCGAGTGACAAACCCTGTAAAATAACAGTAACTTCGGGGTTTTCAAGGGTCCGTCTCTCGGGGTGACTCGGCCGCGCAGTCTTCTTCAATCGGTCGAGTAGCTATCTTGCTCGGCCGAGTGAGCTTCCTTAGATTTTCCAATAGCTTCGGCTCTTTTCTGTCTGAATTCCCTGACTGACTCAGGCGAGTGAACTTTCTTACTTGGCCGAACGGAAATTCTTGCTCGGCCGAGTGAACGTCTGAAATCTTCGGTGCGTATCCGTTCTACTCGGGCGAGGGTGATCCATCACTTGGTCGAATGAGCAGTCTTGCTCGACCGAATGAGGTGCTCATGAGCTCATTTCTCCTCCGTTTCACTTCCTTGTCGCTCCTATCAAATTCCTTCTTCTTCCGCTCATCCTCCATCGCTGATAAGTCCTCAAATAAGTCGTGGGTGACACTCCAAAGTGCGTGAAACCCCTTTGATCTCATTTTCGCTCCAAATCGCTCCATATTTCCTGAAATACGACAAAAACAAGAAATAGTGAAAAACATCGCAATATCGTCGAATAATCGTGAAAAACGTAATATGGGCGATCAAAGCGTCATGAAAACATGCATAAGAAAAGGTATAAAATATGGAGTGATCAAAATCCCCCAAGCTTACCTCTTACTCTTCCTCGAGGAAGACAAGCAAAAGGCGAACCCGGCGGAAAAAATAAAGAAAATGAAAAATGAGAGAGATAGATGGGAAGGAAAACAAAGAGGGAGGTGCTAGATCATTTTCTCAGGACGTGGGTTTTGCTTACTCTTATAGCACACGGCGAATATAAAGCACATGCCAAAGATTTTTATCTCAATATCATAATCATATGGATGCATTCAAAATAGAAACACAAGAATATCAAAATAGTAAGAAATACGGAGTCATTCTAGAATTAACATCGTCTGAAGCATCTAAAGCGGCATACATAATCATAGACTACACACTTTTCAATTGAATGCTTTCTATTTGGAGTATAAGAGATATCACACAATATGGATCAATAAGAATAGAAAGGTATGGCTTTCATGAAATGCATGCTAAGTTTCAATTCCTGGATTTAGTAAAAACTTTTAGTAATCTCACGAGTATAGAAAATTACCTAGCTTAGGTTGTCATGCACAATTAAGTAGTCACTCTCTCACACATCATTGGATTCTCTCTCCCAAGCTTATCTATAAGCGTAGCGGCATAAGATAAATCAATAAGCTTCTTCCCCATTTTTGAAGCCCCAAAAATAAAAATAAAAGAGAGGAGAAAGAGGGAAAGCGTATGCGATGGGATCATATATGAACTTCTTTTCTCTTTTCTTTTCTTTTCCTCTCTTTTTTTTCTTTTTTTTCATAATCATATATACAACTGTGATCCCAAATCAAAAGATAGAAAGATATACATGTATTTTTTTTCTTTTTGATTTTGGGGGCACGGAGCATAGATTTTTGTAGCGGGGGAAATGCCAAAATAAGAATCGCTAAAGGGATATTCACCAATGATTTTAAGTATAGAAATAATGCTCTACATATGTGGAGAAAGAAATATATGTAACACTCTATTCACTCAATAGAATGTGCACGACAACTTTCAGCAGAGTAATGTAATCTACTCAGTTTAATCTCAGAAAGTAAACTAATCCAGTTATATCAACCTAGCATACATTCAATCAACCTGAAAGTGAAGCGTATAATTTTCATGCAATAAGAAGTGATATAAGAAAAGAAAGCAGTACTCCAGATATAGGCAATCAATACGTGAAGCTTGGTATGTTTTCTATGAAGAGTATACGGTAAAAAATCATCAGACTCGGCTAATAAAATAATTTCATCCATATACATACATAAAAGTGCGGGTTACTATCTCAAATGCATATCAAGACATAGCATATGATATCTGAAATAAAAACTATGGCATGATAAGGTAATATGCATATAGAGAGAAGCTAACATCACGTCGTCGTCATCATAGAAAATTCATCTCTAGCAAAAAGGATAAAAGAAATAAGGATAAAAAGGAATAAAACCTACTGTACATATGCATCACACTCAAAAAGTAAGAAAACGTGATGCATGGAAAAAAATGAAAAGTGGGTGAAAATAAACGTAAAAACGAAGAAATGTGGAAAAAAGAAAATAAAAGACGACAAAAATAAAAAGTGCGTGAGAACTCACTCCCCCAAGCTAAAGTGCACAGTGTCCTCAATGTGCAAAGTGTGGCACACCGAGAGGAAAAATGTGGGTGGGGAGGGTGAGGATGCATACATGAAAATAAAAGAAAGAAAGAAAGAAAGTAAAAAAGTGTGCGATGGGAATGAAAGTGATGCAATCAGAGATCAAAATAGTGTCAGATAGGTGTCCCCAAAAGTACTCCCTCACTCCGAAAAAGATATAGACAGATATGACCAAAAAGTGACCAAAACGTGTGTGGAGGAGGGGTGCAAAATCAGCAGGCTCAGAAAAAATATCCAGCGTAACAACAGCAAAATACTAAAGGCATCCAGTGTGTGCCTAGGTGGGTGGAGGTGCACCAGCACCGTCCTGTGGCGGAGGTGCACCAGCACCGTCCTGTGGCAGAGGTGGTGGTCGTGGAGGCTGCTGGGTGGGGGTGGATGGCTGAGGCAGATGCTGAATAATCTGGTTCAGGCAAGCCTGAATACCAGGAAGCAATGCGAGCGGGTCTGGACAGCACTAACAGTAGCAGAGAGAGCCGGAAAATATGCTCTAAGTCCACTCACCGTCCCCTCAAGAGCACGGAGGTGCTGAACTAGGGTGTCGGGGGAGGTGGAGCAGAGGGTCGAGCAGGACGAACAGGTGAAGAGTGGGGCTATCTCGCTCGGCTACTGTAAAGGATGGGTGCGACAGTGGGGTGGTGAGGTGGTGCTGTGCTCACTAAGTGTCGCTCAGCCTCTGTGGGAGGCTGAGACGTGGGAATGGTCGAAGAGGATGGAGCAGCAGCAGAAACGGCAGTGGTGGCAAGCGACGAGGCACGCAGAGAGGTCAGTGACACAGACGTGGGGACAGACGTCACGACACTCTCGAAGAATACAGCGGCGGTAGAGACAGTAAGGTCGACGACTGGGGAGGTCGTGAAGGGTGCAGAAAATAACTCCCCAGAAGTCGAGAACAAAAGTGAGGATAGTGTCTCAACCGCGGAAGCAAAAGAAGGCTCTCTGCACTCAAATACGGTGGGGGGACGCTCGGGGCTAGCAGCAGAAATGGGATCTATCGACATGGGCACAGTGGTGGTGGTGGTATGGGTGGACTCAGCTAAAGTGCTCCTGACACTAACAGAAGTGTGGACAGAGGTATCGGGAGGCACAGACGAAGCAGGTGCAGGCTGTGGGATCACGGGGTCAAGTGGTGGAAGGAGGGGCTCCTGCTGAGCACCCTCAGGCTCTAGCATGTATGCAGCGGGGATGAGGAGATCCATCGCTGGAATCCACTCCCTGCCCGCAGGTCCAATATGTGTCCGAGCAGGGCTCGGGAGAATCATGTAATCGGCACCATGGGGACCGTGCAGCCACACCCAGTGGCACAGACCATGAGGACGAAGCATCCTCATCCGGTCCATGACATATATGGAGAGTGAGGTGGGGCCCAGTGGTCTCAGCAAGCCAGCTGGGAGGTCAACTCCGCACAAAAGGGCCACGAGGGTAATCAGACCGCCGCAATAGATAGGCGTCCGAGCGCCGACAGAAATAATGATGCGATCGATATACCAACTGGCGATATCAATCTCTATGGCGGGGACCAGAACGTCGCCTCCATCAAAGACCCTAGAACGTGTCATCGCGTAGAGCATGTAGAGCTCTGGCGTCAACAACGTCCCAGGCTCGAACCTCGCAAGAAAAGTAGTCGCCATAAGGCGCTGTGCAATACGAAGGCATGCATGGAGGACGGCAGAGGCCTTGGCCCGACTAGGGTCAAAGGCAAGGGGAGATCCCGTGATCCGTATCCAGAAAGCGTGGGTATCGAATGATGACGGTGGGATGTGTGTGGGGCTGTAGGCATGGTCTGGGTCCGGTACAGGGGGCCACTGGAAGAAAGTTCGAAGCATGTCAAGAGTGACCTCGCACTCCTGATCCATCAGGCGAAAGGAGCATCTCCCAGGGGTCCAGTCAATAGAATTAAGGACCTAGTGTCGGGCGGATGTAAGTGTCCTTCGACACCGACAAGAAATCACGCCACCCCATGTTGTCATACAACTAGAGTAGCCCCTCTATGACCCCTAGGCGCTCAAGGTTAGCTAGGTGCATGAACCTAGTGGGTACGATCAATCGATGGGAGATACGCTCAAATCTGGCGCGTTGAGCGTCATTTCTGAATGTGATCCCCATCGCATCGAACGTGGGGGCAGACTGTGCAGGTGGTGGAATGGGTGCGGTAGGAGGCAGCTGTGTGGGTTGTGGTGGGCTAGGTGGAGGGGAGTCTGCCCTAGTGGAAGAGGAACCAAGGTCACCTGACCTCTTCCTGACGTGCGTTTATATTTCATATATTTGCGCACGTTTTCTTCCGTGTTTTTCCGTTATTTACCGTCGTCTTGTATTCGTTTTCTCGTGTTTTCTTGTTTTCTTTCACTTTTCCGTGTTTTTGGTATTTTGCAGGAATTTCTAGCATTTGGGACATAAAACAACGATATTATGAGTCCCCAGAGCAACGGGAGGAGTCACGCGTGATCCAGGGGGTCAAACGACCAAGATTGCCACTTTTCAGCCCCCACCCGATCGGTTGGACACAGCCAACCGATCGAGTGATGCAAGCATGCACGACCCGGACTGAAGTTGGAGCGAGGAGCAAAGTCAACCGACCGGTTCGCCGACCGGTTCATCCCAACAGAGTTCTCGGGAAAATGGAGCTGAATTCCAACCGATCGGGTGACCTTCACCCGATCGGTTCATCTGTAGCCGATTCCTCCGAAGGACGACCCGGTCACGCCACCCGCTCTCCTCTGTGCCCGGTTGAAGCTCCCGAAGCCCGATGGCCAAAGCAACAAGCGGCTCACCCGATCGGTTGATGTTTCAACCGATCGGGTGGCCTTTTCTTCCACCTTTGCGCGCTGCTGATGCACTCATTGAAGATATGCTATCATTCCAGAAGGATTTTGGGTGATCTCTTATTTTTCTAGTGTCGGCATCGTCGTTAGCTTTCCAACGATAGGTCGCATGCCCAAATCTGATTTTTCTAGATTTTTCTGGAATTTTCTGAGCGCAGCTATGTGCTGAAATTGGCTACTGTCTGAAATTTCACTTCAACCGATCGGTTGGGAGTCCAACCGATCGGTTGAAGTCAATTTCAGCAATTTCGTGGTCTCTGTTTATTCCACCCGATCGGGTGAGTTTCCACCCGATCGGGTGGGCCTGTTTTGACAGTTCTGGACCCGAACTGATTGGGTTTTATGAGGGTTATTTATAGGACTTTTGGGCACGACTTGGGGGATTCTTCCAGCATTTTTTCAGCAACTTTTCCTCCCATTTCTTGGGAGTTTTAGATTAGGTTAGATTAGGTTTTCTATTGTAATAAATCTTGTATTGGATTGAAGATTCAAACTCAAGATAAGTATTTCTTCCTCCTATTTTCTATTGTTTTGTATTGTGTTAAGTTTTCTTGATGGTGAACGTTTTGTATCTCTTTTATGTTGCTTATTTTTATGTTTCTCACCATTGAGTAGTGTTGATGAACCCTAATACGGGTTAGAGTAGGATTGATGCTTGGGTTGTTACATTTGGCTTGGTTGCATGTCATGTGTTCGATGAAATGCGTCAATGGGGATTTCTAGCAATCTGGGTCCAATTCGTATGGCAACACACTAGATGTGTTGGGGATTGGGGTCCGGTGCTTTTCCTGTCAAGATCCGCTTCGATGTATTGCTAGAAATCACATTTGACCTATTTGGCCATTAGGGTTACGCGGGGGTGTTTCATTGTCATTGGCGGGAGAAAGACCGCCTCTGACCGTCGGACCAAGGGGGAATAAACTTGGCGGTTGACTCCCTAGCCATAGCTCACGCCCCTAGCATTGACATCAAGTCCTCGCACGCGGGAGCGGCTTGGATGAAGTGTTGGGAGATATCATTGTGGCCTTAATGCTCCCGGTTGCGGAAGGTGTTAATGGACATGGGAATGCCCACCGTCTAGAACCGGGTAGGCCTAGCGTGCTTGGCACCGACCGAAATATCGGGCCATGGATGCTAGGTACCACCTTTTGGGGCAATGTCTCACCCTGGGTCAAGTCAAATGCCAAGTGTCATGAGTGCTCTAGCCCGTGTTAGCGGGGATTCATTTCGTGTCTTTTTATTTCTTCTCTATATTTCTACACTTCACCCATATCATCCGTGTAGCTAGCACATAACCTAGGCGAGGCTAGTAGCCACTCAAGCCATCCACCTCCCTGAGTTCGATAAACCCGCACCCTACACTAACCGTGCACTTGCGGTAAAACGACACCGCGCCCAAACCGTAAACGGGGCGCCGGTCAAGTTTTTGGTGCCGTTGCCGGGGAGGCGTTCGGTTTGATATTAGCTTAGCTTGGGTTCGTTAGACTACGCATAAAAACACAAAAAATTTATTTTCTTTTTTTAAAAAAAATATTCAATAACCAAGAAATTTTTCCCCCACTATTATATTATCTTTTTGATATTTTCTTGTACTATTGACGCTCCTCTCTAGTTTTCTTATTTTTGTTGTTCAGGTATCTTTGGTGTAACCATGTGGAGATCAAATTTCGATGCTCAGATGGGAGGATACAATCCTTATTCGGTTGTGGTTTGTGAGACTTGTGGGATGGCGGGGCATGTGTATTATGATTGCCCATTTACGCTTGAGAGCCTTCCCCCACCCCAAGGCCAAACATTTTCCCACAACCTTAGCCCAAACACCTCCCATCCATTTCCTCAACCTTATACCCCTCCACAAACACAAGAAGAATCAAGCCTCGTGTCTCTCCTTGAAAGTGCCATGTTTAACCAAGGCCAAATATTACAAAACTTGATGGTACCAATCACCGAGCCGACACCGAGGAGAGGGGATGAAGGAGAGGATATACCCACTTTCATGGTTGAGACCACCATCTCATCGGCCACCATAGACACATCTCATACCGATGCCCCAATTTTCCCACACTACCACTTGGATGACGAAGCATTTTTTGATGATGATAGTGAGGATGGGGAGATTTCTCTAGGATCTGTGGGAGAGACTTTTCATCTTTATTTGGATACCCCATATGAGTCCTATGAGAGCACCGAGGAGACCACACAGCTTATGCATATCGGCGAGGAGGATGTGCGTGAGGACGACGACACCACGACCACATACGAGGGGTCCGCTCCACATCCACCTCCACAGCCATCTCTGTCACAGCTTCCTCCTTGGTCGGTGGTCAACCATGAGGATGTCATTCAGGACATCATGCAGATGGAGGAGCAGGAGCATATCGTCGAGGAGGATGTGCATGAGGGCTTGGATACGATCATCCACTTCATGGAGCCCGAGCCACATCTACCTCTACCGTCACGCTCCACTTCTTCTACAGCTGAGCATCTACTTGAGCATATTGCCCCTATTCAGGGAGATTGTCATACTCACTCTCACTCCACATTTGAGTCTCGCTTTTCACGTCCTATTTCTTTAGACTCATATATTTTTGACACGCCATATCTCTCGCAGGACACATGATCTACTTCCCTTGAGGTATGCCGCGGTGTGTCACCACCTGGAGAGCCACTTCTCATGGAGAGCGAGGATTTGGTCGTCACTAGTACAGAGGATAGCGACCCATTCTCAGGGAGTATTCGTCACCCTTTTATTATTTTTCCATCTCATGTTGACGATTATCTCCGGGATACATTTATTTTGGGAAATAATTTCTTGCCATGGACTAATGCACCTCGTCCTTTGCAGGTCACAGGTGGACACCTACGAGGGATGCTTGGATGTGCATTACTTAGGTCCATTGGCACACGTGGCACAGCGCTTCTGGTGGAGCCACAGAAGGAGCAGTTAGAGCAGCTACCTGCCCCACTCCAGATCTTGGATCCGCCTATGATAAGGTGTATCTAAATCCAGTAGTGTAAAAATTTACCGCTTTCTAGTTTAGATTTGAATAATCTCGTCTCCTCTCATTAGCGAGGGGAGCGTATCTAGGATCTGATTTTGCATCTTAATAACCCTTCATGTCGTGCCCTTCTATCATTTCACCCTCTTCCTCTTCCGAGGAGAATGAGCAGACTGTCTCTCCTGCATTCTGATTTCTTTCTTTTCCGATTTTCCCCATAGCATATCTCTACATCCCCATTGATCATATCATTTTGCTAGCATTGTCATGTTCAGCTTGGGGGAAATCGACTTTTGTGTGCATGTTTTCGTGTGTCGTTGTCGTGTGTTTGTGTTTTTGAGTCCTTCGTTGCGTTTTATATCTTTTATTCTGTATGTTTCTTTTTCTTTATTTTCCTGTTTCGTTCGTGTATTTTTCGTGTTTTTCATTTTTTGTGTCGGTGCGTAACTCCCCCCCATTTTCATTGCCCTCCCATATTCACTACTATTACATTGAGGACAATGCAAGTTTTAGCTTGGGGGAGTCGTACTTCGTGCGTCATTTGTGTCGTTTTTCTTCATTTTTGAGTCGTTTTCCATCGTGGTTTTCTTTTTCTTCTCATCTTTTGTTCTCTCTCTCTCTCTCTCTCTCTCTCTCTCTCTCTCTCTCTCTCTCTCTCTCTCTCTCTCTCTCTCTCTCTCTCTCTCTCTCTCTCTCTCTCTCTCTCCCCTAGAGATGACCCCATATGATGAATTGCCATAAAATCTCACACACACCTAGCACGGCTTCAATAATCACATTCACTAACCTCAGGAAGCCGAGTCCTCTTGCATTTCATGCATCGTGGGTCCACTTAGCTTTCTTGAGAGTCGTGTGTCGTGACTAGCATTTGGTGTGCTTCTACCTTGTGATTATGTTTTATATACCTATCCTTGGTTTACCCCTAGATTATCATGCTTCGATTTGAATATGCGGTATTTGCTTCTACTATCTGCTTCTATACGCATGCTATATTTATATTGTATATTTCAATTCGCATGTGTCGGGATTCCACAAACAAGGATTCGGATAACCCATTTAGCATATGCTCTGATTAGCGAGAAATATTTCCTTTGCCCAAGTATTTAGATTTCGATTTCTTTTTTATTTTACTTGGTGCAAATCCCCTCGTCGTGTACCGTTCTCCCACTTGGGAGAGTACACATGTAAATAACACAATACCCAAAAATCCAAAAAAAAGAGAGAAAAGAAAAACCCAAAAAAAAAGAAAAGAGAAAAAAATATTGTATTGCCAAAAATCCAAAAAAATATACAAATACCCAAAACCCAAAAAAATTCCCGTGTGAATATTTTTTTCCTTCTTTACGAGAATAAAGGGAAGGCGAGAATTTGCACCGAGTGTTCTACTCCACATCATCTCAACCCCCATCGTTTTCGAAAACACTTGGCTTAGGAACTTTTTGGCTATTATCTAGGCTATAGTGTGGTGATTTCCTTAACCCTAGTCGTGGAGTCCATGACGCATGATATGTTTCGATTCTTGCTCTATTCTCATGCATGCTTGAGCTATATATTCACCGCTTTATTCGAATCGAATCGATATTTGGGTCTTTCTTTGGGTACGTGTATATGGAGCTTTATTGCACATCGTAGATAGTGACACCGTCTGCTAGCACACGACCGCACTCACTCGCGCTTCACCGCGTGGGCCCACGTCACTTGTCTGGACTCGTACTCCTTGGTTTAGTGATGTGATTTGGCGTTTGCTTGCTTGGTGTGTCGTTTTTGATTTTGTTGGCCATGACGGGCGATCTAGGATATTGAGTTCTCTTTTTCTCTCTTTCTCTCTATTTTTCCTCTCCGAGCTCCAACTCTCGCTCGTCTTCCTCGAGGACGAGGAAGAGTTCAGCTTGGGGTATTTTGACGTGCGTTTATATTTCATATATTTGCGCACGTTTTCTTCCGTGGTTTTCCGTTATTTACCGTCGTCTTGTATTCGTTTTCTCGTGTTTTCTTGTTTTCTTTCACTTTTCCGTGTTTTTGGTATTTTGTAGGAATTTCTAGCATTTGGGACATAAAACGACGATATTATGAGTCCCCGGATCAACGGGAGGAGTCACGCGTGATCCAGGGGGTCAAACGACCAAGATTGCCACTTTTCATCCCCCACCCGATCGGTTGGACACAGCCAACCGATCGGGTGATGCACGCATGCATGACCCGGACTGAAGTTGGAGCGATTAGCAAAGTCAACCGACCGGTTCGCCGACCGGTTCATCCCAACAGAGTTCTCGGGAAAATGGAGCTGAATTCCAACCTATCGGGTGACCTTCACCCGATCGGTTCATCTGTAGCCGATTCCTCCGAAGGACGACCCGGTCACGCCACCCACTCTCCTCTGCGCCCGGTTGAAGCTCCCGAAGCCCGATGGCCAAAGCAACAAGCGGCTCACCCGATCGGTTGATGTTTCAACCGATCGGGTGGCCTTTTCTTCCACCTTTGCGTGCTGCTGATGCACTCATTGAAGATTTGCTATCATTCCAGAAGGATTTTGGGTGATCTCTTATTTTTCTAGCATCGGCATCGTCGTTAGCTTTCCAACGATAGGTCGCATGCCCAAATCCGATTTTTCTAGATTTTTCTGGAATTTTCTGAGCGCAGCTATGTGCTGAAATTGGCTACTGTCTGAAATTTCACTTCAACCGATCGGTTGGGAGTCCAACCGATCGGTTGAAGTCAATTTCAGCAATTTCGTAGTCTCTGTTTATTCCACCCGATCGGGTGAGTTTCCACCCGATCGGGTGGGCCTGTTTTGACAGTTCTGGACCCGAACTGATTGGGTTTTGTGAGGGTTATTTATAGGACTTTTGGGGCACGACTTGGGGGGTTCTTCCAGCATTTTTTCAGCAACTTTTCCTCCCATTTCTTGGGAGTTTTAGATTAGGTTAGATTAGGTTTTCTATTGTAATAAATCTTGTATTGGATTGAAGATTCAAACTCAAGATAAGTATTTCTTCCTCCTATTTTCTATTGTTTTGTATTGTGTTAAGTTTTCTTGATGGTGAACGTTTTGTATCTCTTTTATGTTGCTTATTTTTATGTTTCTCACCATTGAGTAGTGTTGATGAACCCTAATACGGGTTAGAGTAGGATTGATGCTTGGGTTGTTACATTTGGCTTGGTTGCATGGCATGTGTTCGATGAAATGCGTCAATGGGGATTTCTAGCAATCTTGGTCCAATTCGTATGGCAAACCCTAGATGTGTTGGGGATTGGGGTCCGATGCTTGTCCTGTCAAGATCCGCTTCGATGTATTGCTAGAAATCACATTTGACCTATTTGGCCATTAGGGTTACACGGGGGTGTTTCATTGTCATTGGCGGGAGAAAGACCGCCTTTGACCGTCGGGCCAAGGGGGAATAAACTTGGCGGTTGACTCCCTAGCCATAGCTCACGCCCCGAGCGTTGACATCGAGTCCTCGCGCGCGGGAGCGGCTTGGACGAAGTGTTGGGAGATATCATTGTGGCCTTAATGCTCCCGATTGCGGAAGGTGTTAATGGACATGGGAATGCCCACCGTCCGGAACTGGGTAGGCCTAGCGTGCTTGGCACCGACCGGAATATCGGGCCATGGACGCTAGGTACCACCTTTTAGGGCAATGTCTCACCCTGGGTCAAGTCAAATGCCAAGTGTCATGAGTGCTCTAGCCCGTGTTAGCGGGGATTCATTTCGTGTCTTTTTATTTCTTCTCTATATTTCTACACTTCACCCATATCATCCGCGTAGCTAACACACAACCTAGGCGAGGCTAGTAGCCACTCAAGCCATCCACCTCCCTGAGTTCGATAAACCCGCACCCTACACTAACCGTGCACTTGCGGTAAAACGACACCGCGCCCAAACCGTAAACGGGGCGCCAGTCACTTCCGCTTGGAAGCGGGCTCCCGAGTGCGTGGCCTAAGGCGTGGCGGCATGTGTGCCATGAGACGTGCGCACCCAAATGAAAATGTGAAGTGCTATATAATGGAACGAGTATACCTGAGCATGACGTAAGAGAAAAATATGAAGAGTGCGAAGAAACGCCTCCTCCGTGAAGCTCTGGAGCATCCTGAAGCTCCCCAAGCTCCCCCAAGCTAACCTGAAACACAAACAACCAAATCAGCGAATGATAATCAATATACATAGGGAAGATAGGGGGTAATAGATATAAATAGGATTTAATTTGAATTTGGGGTGCAATGGGCATACGGATTGGTGAAAATGGAGAAGGAATGAGGTTTCGAGGCGTAATGGGGATGTATGGCGGCGGGCGGGGCGGCGACCGGAGGCTACAGGCAACGGCGACTCGGCGGCGACCGGAGGTGAGGCGGCGGTCGGTCGGCATCAGGTGGTTCGGGCGAGGAGGAGGCGGTTCGGGCAAGAGAATTCGAAGGGGCTCGGGTGTAGGGCGAAAGAAATTTGGGGATTTTGGTTTTCGAAAATCGTGTTGCGCCCGCAGCGTATATAGGGATGTAGCGACTCGGCTGAGTGACGCGTTCACTCGGTCAAACGGCTCGTGATAAAATTTTTTTCAAAATCTCCTAATTTTTACGACTTGGCCGAGTAACTTTCCCATTCAGCCGAATGGACAAGTTCCACTCGACCGAGTGACAAGGCCACTCAGCGATTTTTGGAGCATGTAGGGTATCAAATTCACTCGGCCGAGTAACGTAGTCATTCGGCCGAGTGACAATAGTACTGTAAACTAAGAGAGTGGGTCTGTAGGATCTTCCCTGATCGGTACTCTACTCGGCCGAGTAGAGTCTTTACTCGGCCGAATGAAAAGTTCATTCGGCCGAGTGGCTATCTACTTTCAGCCTCGGCTCTCTGTTTTTGCTCCATTCTCTGTTCTTCTCGTCCCTGAAAGTTTCTTCCTCTTCCTAAGGCCTGAGCATATTCCTGGAGCGCTCTCCCTTT
Organism: Scilla litardierei; assembly: GCA_030789695.1. Lineage (NCBI taxonomy): Eukaryota > Viridiplantae > Streptophyta > Magnoliopsida > Asparagales > Asparagaceae > Scilla > Scilla litardierei. The sequence goes on from CM061141.1 coordinate 245,177,508, forward strand.
CCATGGTCATCCTCCATATGAGTGATTTCTCGTTTTCCATCTCCTGTCATGAAAAATAGAGCCCGTTGTCACGATTTTATTGACTCTGGACTCTAACACTAAGAAAAATCTAAAAAAATAGAATTCAACTAAAATTAATATAAGACTGTCGAGTTGCCTCCCGACAAGCTCTCGTTTAAGGTCTTGAGCTCGACCCCTTATGATTTTTGTTTAGTGCGTGATATTTGGCGCATACGAGATGCGCCCGTCAAATTTACTGGGAAGGCCACTTGTATTTGGTTGTTGATATTCGTGGTCATTCCTCGGCTTCCCCTCATCATGGGTAGTGTTGGGGGATGAGTCTCCCAAGCTTGAGCTTGTACCAATCTTTTTCTTCACCGACGATGATGCTTTCTTATCCGGCGGAGCTTTCTTCAAATTGTTGGTCGTGGAGAGCATGCATAGCTCCCTTATTCTCGCGACATTAGCGTCGTATTCTTTGTCATCTCCCATAGAGTCATCCAGAGGGTCTTCCAACTTTTCTCCATCATAAGGAGATTGGCCTTATTCAAGGCCGTCATCGTGTATGGCTCCAATAGAGTGCGGAATAGCTTCATCGATTACCTCATCAAGGAGGTCCACATAATCCACTTCATCTTGGTAGGGCATATGCTTCATTGCTTTGGGGATGTGGAACTCAACCTCGATGTTTCCAACATTCAAAGATAAAGTACCCTCTCTCACGTCGACTATCACGCCGGCGGTGGCTAGGAAGGGACGTCCAAGTATAAGTGAAGTATCGCCCTCCTCTTTGATGTCCGTAATGAAGAAGTCGCACTGCAAGCATGTTCCTTCCGGAACTTAGAGCGGTATGTTCTCGGCAATTCCCACCGGCCTAGTAACCCGACCATCCGCAAGTTGTATTCTCATATCCGTTGGCTTCAATTCGGTCCCCGTATTCAATCTCTAAAACATGCTTAGGGGCATTAGGCTCACACTTGCTCCCAAGTCTACCAAAGCCTTTTGTAGCGGGACTCCTCCAAGTGTGCATAGGATGCGTAAGCTTCCGGGATCTTTGAATTTTGTCGGATCGTTCTCCTTCCGGGTGAACCAAGTTCCTTGCTCGGTAAGAATTATTTTCTCCTTTCTTTTCTTTCCCGAAATTAAGTCCTTCAAGAACTTGGCATGTGACGGGATCTCTACGATATCATCCAAGAAACGTATATTGAGGCTTACCCCTCGCAAGTACTCAAGGAATTTGGCAAGCCACTTCTCAATCTTAGCTCTTGCCAACTGTTGCGGAAAGGGCATCGGTGGCATGTAGGTGCGCTCCTCATTTGGCTTCTTAATTTCAGAATTTCCGCCTCCTTGTGGCTCTTTTTGGCTCTCCTCCTCAATAGCCGGCTCTTTGTCGTTCAAAACATCTTCCACAGGCTCCTTGGTTTGGACCATGGTAGGAGTAGTGTCCTTCCCACCCCTAGTAGTAACCGCTACTACCGCGTTGATGTGGCCGGTATTCCCCCGTGGATTTGGCTCCGGTTGGGCCGATAATTGTTGAGTATTTTTATTTAGCAACGTAAGTTGCTCCGCTAGTTGAGCCACTATGGTATTGAGAGAGTCTTATTGTGCAATCAATCTAGCGTTTATCTTCTTTTGCTCCACCATAAATTCTTTCACCCTCGCCTCATGATCCGATCTCGGTTGTGCTTGTGGTGGGTTTGGAGCTCTCCACCCTTGATTGTAACCAGGCAGCCTATATGGTCCGACTTGTTGCCTAGGCGGGTAGCTTTGTTGTGGCGGCCCTTTCGGTTGATATTGAGGTTGTGGAGGTGGAGGCCGAGCTTGAGGTTGTTGCGGCGGTGGTGGTTTTAAAGCTCCGTCATTATTAGCATACGAGAAGCCTGGATGAGTCCTCGCGGTTGGGTTGGCCCAATAACCAGTGTTCTGATGTGTCCATATTTTACATCATTTTCATATCATATTTCCATCGCATCGCATATCATCTCCGCGTCCAAATCGCACATTTTACTGTGATTTTGGTATTTCTGACGATATTTCGAGTTTCGTAGTATATTTTGAGTTTTCAGTGATTTTGGAGCGATTTTGACCCCCGCCTGGGTATGGACACATCTGACTTGCTCATGAGCCTGCTGGCAAGGCTCTGGAGGAGTTTGCCGCGTTCTTGAGTTGTTGGAGGAGAGAAAGAGGAGAAGAAGGAGAAAGAGAGGCAGAGAGAGAGAGAGAGAGAGAGTGTGTGTGTGTGTGGGGCAGGAGCTGCAGCATCATTTCCCCAGAAAATGCTCGGCTCGAGCAGCTACAGCTCGGGCCGAGCCATGATATGCTGAAGAGTAGATATGCCCGACTCGGGCCGAGCACTTCATCTGCTCGGCCAGACAGCACGCCCCGAGTAGCCCCCGAGCACACCTCGAGTAGCCAACCGAGTCACCCATTCTAAGCCCGAGCAAGATGCGACACGGGCCGAACCTCTGCCCGAGCAGATCCGACTCGGGCCGAGTCACATAATCGGCCGGCACTACCTGGGGCATTTTTGGAAGATTTTTGAACTCGCGATGTGCGCGATTTTCTGAGCTGAAGCTCGCGACTGCGGGCTCAGCGTTGGAGGCTGTTCATAGTTTTGATTTAGGATTTTTTGAGAGAGAAGTTTGAGGGAATTTTTTGAAGGAATATTTTTAGATTAATTTTGTAGCAAACTCTGGATCGTTAATTGAAGATTATTGCTTTCTGCTTTCTCTGGATTTGTTCTTCGTTCACTCTCACTGTAAGTAATTTTTAGCCCTAATTTCTTTTGTTGCAATAAATGTTTTCCTACGCAAATTCAATATTTTCGTGCGTTCCGATCACCATGAGTGAGTAGATCCTCTCTAGGGCCGATGGGTGAACCCTAGGATTTTAGGGGAAAAATGTAGATCTGGATCTGTACATCGAATTGGGGATCTAGGGTTGTATTTCGGTAGATCCTACCGAACCCATAGATAACCCGTACTGAGATCATGCCCACGGTCTGTGGAATTGATGTTCTTAAGGGGTATCTAGGTATTCGAATAGGGAAATCGGTGGATCCAATCAAGGCACGTGACCATCCTCGCTCGCGCCTTGAGGGGATCCATTGACGAACTATATCGCTACGTCGATGGCTACCACCATTGCATCGACGAGAGCCACCAAAATACCCCGCAATTCTAACCCATGAGAGTGGTACGAATTGGGGGATTAATTCCTTAGCACTAATGCGATGTGAGGAACCTATCCAACATCAACCCCAACGATCCTAGCGGTGATCCCTAAAGCCCTAGTTCCTTTTATTATATTACACAACAACGATCATCAACCCAAGCCTTTCCCTCCGATCGCTACATTACTTTTAGATTTAAAAATAGATTGAGATTACTACAAGCACTATCACCGTCCCTGTGGGATTTGACTATCTTATATACTATAACTCGACACCGTCCGCTTACGGATTGAACCCGTAGTCGTAGCCTAGGAGCCATATCACGCCTGGCAACCGTGACACCGCCAGGTGGATCCTAGGTGTAGATTGCGGGCGCATCAAGCTTTTGGCACCGTTGCCAGGGACGGCAATAGTGTTTTCATCTCAGTTTATTTTTATATTGAGAAGTTTGCTAGCATTCTGATCATATCTCACCTTTCCGCCATTTTCACTCTTTTTCTATCTTATCTGCCTTGCTACTAACATCCCCCTCCAGCTAGCCGTTTTCTCCTTATCGATCAGGCACAATGGAGACAGTAATGCAAGTGTAGTGGATCTGTGACTCTGATAGTGACTCTGAGGAGTTCAGTTTCTCTCCTTATCACTTACATGGCTTCCAAGACTCACACATGGATGAGTCCATGGTTGGATGCATGGCTAGAGAACTGATCGATGCAGTTCGCTTTAATTGTTCAGGAACCTATGTTGCAGGTAACGCAAATCAGCAACTTGTCATGGATTATTTAATGAACCAGGTTTCTTATGCAGGTATAATTGAAGATGATATTCAAGTAAGCTTTGAAGAGAATGTAATGTACCTTCAGACCATTGAAGCTCCACCTATTGATGCCTACTGGGGAGAAGCTCCTCACTTGGAATCACTACATAACTCTCAGATGCTTGAGATTTTAGAGAGCGTGGTAGCTGACGTATGGGCCCATGGCCCAGTTGAATTTCCTATAGACGACCCAGCTACGCAAGAGCACTTAGTTTTCATCGCAATTGCTTTAAATAATGCAGACACCCTGGATGATGTTTCCATAGCTGATGGAACTTATGTTCGGTACGAGGGAAACACGTTACGTTTCTATAACGATGTCCTTCCGTAGATTTCGGCATGCGAAGAGCACGCCTATGAAGGGTTCCCAGACCTACCTCTATCTCAAAGCCACATAAATCATGGAAGTACTCCGGACTTTATGTTTGACAGTGATCGCATGCCTGACAGACTTGCTTCTTTTGACAGGTGCGCCACGGGAGTGGAAACTGCAGACATGTGCCTCGACACGCCATCATCTCCCTGCTCCTCTTATGATTCTGTGAATGAGGAGTTTCCACCTTTCGAACCCGAGATCTAGGATGCGTCATTCTCACAAGCAAGAGACGCTGGGGGTACAGCTCCCCCTCAGGTAGAATTGAAACCCCTCCCCACTAACTTGAAATATGCTTTTCTGGGGGAAGATTCCACTTATCCCGTCATTGTAAATGCGGCCCTCACGGAACCCCAATTAGAGAGCCTCCTAAAAATCCTCAGATCTTACAGAAAGGTGATATGATATAACATCTTTGACCTAAAAGGCATTAGCGAGACCATTTGTTCGCATAGGATTCACCTTGAGGACAAGGATGCCACCTCCATTGAGCCTCAAAGGCGGTTGAACCCCAACATGAAGGAGGTGGTGAAGAAGGAGGTTCTGAAACTTTTAGAGGCTGACATTATTTACCCCATTTCTGATAGTAAGTGGGTTAGTCCCGTTCAGGTTGTCCCTAAAAGAGGGCATGACAGTCGTAAAAAACGAAAAAGACGAATTAATCTCCACTAGGACTGTCACTGGGTGGCGTATGTGTATCGATTACAGAAAAATGAATAAAGCCACCAGGAAAGACCACTACCCTCTGCCCTTCATAGACCAGATGCTCGAGTGCTTAGCTAAGCATAGATACTTTTGCTATTTAGACGAATACTCCGGATTTTTCCAAATCCGTTGCATCGGGAAGATCAAGAGAAAACGACATTCACATGTCCTTACGGCACCTTCGCTTATCGGAGAATGCCGTTTGGACTATGTAACGCACCCGCCACATTTCAAAGGTGCATGACATCTATTTTCTCTGATTTCATCGAGAATATCATGGAGGTCTTTATGGACGACTTTTCCTTCTATGGCACTGAGTTCGATAGTTGCTTATCTAATTTATCCAAGGTCTTGGAGCGATGCCGAGATAACAACCTTACTTTGAATTGTGAGAAATGTCACTTCATGGTGACATAAGGAGTGGTTCTTGGCCATGTCATTACCTCTAAAGGAATCAAGGTTGACAAGGCCAAAGTTGAGGTTATCAAAAGCTTGCCACCACCTACCAACCTTAAGGGCATCCGTGGTTTTCTAGGGCACGCCGGTTTCTACTGACGCTTTATAAAAGATTTTTCCAATATTACTCGCCCTCTCACGGAGCTCCTGGCTAAGGAAGCTCCTTTTGTGTTTACTGATGCTTGTTTGCTAGCTTTCAATAGGTTAAAGGAAGCTCTTATCTCGGCACCGATTATACAACCACCAGACTGGACACTGCCATTTGAGCTTATGTGTGATGCTAGTGACCAAGCGGTGGGAGTTGTCCTTGGTCAAAGGAAGGAGGGGAATCTCCATACCATATACTACGCCAGCAAAACCCTGAACGACGCCCAAAAGAACTACACCACCACGGAGAAAGAGCTACTAGCCATAGTCTACTCTATAGAGAAGTTTAGATCCTACCTTCTGGGGTCCAAAGTGATCATCCACACAGACCACGCGGCATTGAAATACCTGTTAAGCAAGAAGGATGCTAAGCCGCATCTGATACATTGGATACTTCTGCTCCAAGAATTTGACATTGAGATCAAGGATAAGAAGGGAGCAGAAAATATGGTAGCGGTCCACTTATCACGGCTTATTCAGAGGCACGGGGATGACAGCCTACCGATTGACAATTCGTTCACCGGTGAACAACTATTCATTGCAGGTACCTCTGAAGCTCCCTGGTACGCCGATATAGTGAATTATTTGGTGAGTGGCATAGTTCCACATGGATTAGCAACTTATTCAAGGAGGAAGTTCCTGCATGATGACAAGAGTTACTTTTGGGACGACCCGTATTTGTTCAAAACGTGCGCCGATGGGATCATCAGACGATGTATACCAAAACAAGAAGCAACTTCTATTATGTCCTATTACCATGATCAACCATGTGGTGGGCACGCTGCATTGACCAAAACCACGGCAAAAATTCTTCAAAGTGGATTCTACTGGCCCACCATATTCAGGGATGCTAATGAGTACATAAGAAAGTGCGACAAATGCCAGAGGACGGGGAATATCACGAAGAAGAATGAGACACCTCTCCACGGCATCCTGGAGATAGAACTATTTGACTGCTGGGGCGTCGATTTCATGTGGCCCTTCCCATCGAGTAACGGCAACAAGTATATCTTAGTTGCTGTTGATTACGTCTCAAATGGGTGGAAGCTATAGCCACCCCGACAAACGACGCAAGGATAGTAGCCAAGTTTTTCAAGAACACCGCCTTCTCCCACTTCGGAGTCCCCCGTACGATTATAAGTGATGGAGGGAGTCATTTCATTGAAAGAAAATTCGAGGCGATGTTGAAAAAGTATGGGGTTCATCACAAGGTCGCCCTCGCTTACCACCCTCAAACCAGCGACCAAGTGGAAGTTTCTAATAGAGAAATAAAAAGCATTCTGGAAAAAACGGTCAGCGCCTTAAGGAAGGATTGGTCACACAAACTGGACGACGCACTTTGGGCTTACCGCACTGCATTTAAAACCCCCATCGGCACAACCCCATACAGGCTAGTTTATGGAAAAGCTTGCCATCTCCTGGTGGAATTGGAGCATAGAGCATACTGGGCGATAAAGAAAATGAATTTTGACTACCAAAGCGCCGCTACCCGACGAGCCCTTCATTGCAATGAGTTGGACAAAATTCGGCGTCACGCCTACGAAAATGCGAAGATATACAAGGAAAGAACCAAGGCATACCACGATAGAAACATCACGGTTGTTCGCCATGATGTCGACGACCAGGTACTTCTATACAACTCGAGACTACACCTTTTCCCCTGGAAGCTAAAATCGAGGTGGTCCGGTCCCTACAAGATATTGAGCTTATCTCCAGGAGACGCCGTCGAGCTTGAGGGAAAGAACGGAAATTTCAAGGTCAACGGTCAAAGAATTAAATCCTACAGAGCCGGAGAACCTATGGGAACAGAGGAGACGTACTTCCTCGAGGGATTCCCAGACGACAATTGATATGTCATGGGGAGCTGAGCTCAGGACTGAAAACGAGCGCTTATTGGGAGGCAACCCAATTCCGTAGTTATTGAAATTTCTTTCCCCATTTTCTTATTTTTCTATTTTTAATTCATGTTTTTAGGTAAAATCGCAAAAAAAAGTTATAAAAATTTTGACGAGTTTGTGTTTCGTATAGGACGGAACATCAGAGGCATGCACATTGACATTTTAAACGGAAGAAAGCCGGAGGAAGATAACGAAGTTGAAGATTTGAGAAGGAAATGAAAGGAAAAGAAGGTAAAAAGGAGCTACAGGAAACTCGACCCTAGCGGCTCAGCTGCTTGGTCAAGTCGAGCAGACACGGAGACGTAAGCTCGGCCCGAGCGGCATCCTGCTCGGTCGAGCTGTACAGGCTGAAGGATTTGGCGAAAAACGTCACTCTGCCAACCCAGGCAGAGCATTTTGAATCTGCCCGAGTAGGATACGACTCGCCCCGAGCACAGACCTATTCGGTCGAATACGACAGGGAGCCCAAGTTGGAGAAAAAACGTCACTCTGTTGACCCGGGCGGAGAATTACTAGCTCGGCCCGAGCAGAATGGCTCGGCCCGATCATATTCTTACTCGGTTGAGTTTTACAGTGGCCAAAAATTGAGAAGAAATTGCCACTCCGTTGACCCGGGCAAGGTAAGTGCAACTCGGCCCGAGCAAGTTTTGTCTCGGACCGATAACCGACCGAGCAACCCAGTGACTCGGCCCGAGTCGCTCCTCGCTGCGAAGCGGGCCGCTGCTCCTTGACCAGCCCATCTACGCATATTTAAGCACCGTTTCCAATTCTGAGACATCTTTCTCGCTCGGCCAAACCCTCACGCCCTCCTTGCAGCCATCACCACCTCTCTTGGAGCCGTTCCTTCTCTCCGTGAGGCCGCCCCCATTGTTCTTTACAATTTGACTCTGTTGTTCCCCTTGTCTAAAAATACTGACGCCCACCTTGTTTCTCTTTCAGGTTTGAATTGCTTAACAACAAGGATACATCTTTGAAGAGCTTGGGGATAATCCGAACCGCCGAAAACCACTACATCAAAACAAAATGCCATCTTTTTCAAGTCGGTAAACTCCCCCCAGCTTTACTTATTTTATTATTATTTTCCTCCTCCTATACAATGCTTCCATGCCATGCTAGACCCGCAAACCCCAGCACCTCAAACCCTAGGCCTACACGGCGCACGCGTCGCACACGCTCCCCCACTCGAGCCACCGATCCATCCACCGCCACCCCTGCATCACCTTCCCCTCCCCGTCCCTCCGGCCCCATTTATATAGGAGACACAGAATTCGAGATTACATTTCGTGACAATGATCAAAAAGACCGCTTGTCACGCCCCGCTTCCCATTGTACTTAGGAGCGAGGACGCGACGAAGGTCCGCATGTGCTTAAAGCAAGAAAGAGATGCTTTTTCTTTTCTCTCCTCCTTGGTTTAAGCACATTACGCGTCTGTGTGATAACATCCTGCAGGTTCTTGCATGCGACTCAAACAACACAGATAAATTTTATTAGAATCTTAATGTCTCAAAAATGAGTACAACAAAAGGGATAAAAAGAGAGAGGGTCATAAAGCCCATACAAGTTTTGAAAGAATCAACAAGTACAAAGGTGATGCGAAAGCAAAACGCTCTTCAGCGAAGGAACTCAGCCGCAAGGCACTCCTGGTCAACCTGCTCAGTATATGGACTCGCTCCTCTGCAAACCTGTCTAATACCTGAAGTATATTTCACAAAACAAGGAAATATACGTCAGCGAGGGTCGCTCGGCAAGATTTTAAAAGATAAAATGAAAGTTGACCCTCGGCAAGGTTTTTAAAAAGTTTACATGACAATATGAGTAACAAAACAAAAGTCACATTAGTTAAAGCATGGCAGCATAAGAAACAAATGAGCACTGGCAAGTGTAGTGTGCAAAGCAGTGAGTAGGCGAGGTGTAATGCACAAAGTAACGAACATGACAAGGTGTAATGTGCACAGCAATAAGCATGGCAAGTGTTGTGTGTACAGCAATAAGCATGGTAAGGGTGTGTACTGCAATAACATGGCAAGCGTGGTGTGTACAGCAGTAAACATGGCAAGTGTGGTGTGTACAGCAGAGAACAAGGCAAGTGTGGTGTGTACATCAATAAGCGTAGGGTGTACAACAATAGGCATGATATTAGTACACAAACAAGACAAGAGTAACCAACAGAGTACGCAATCCGCAATAGTAACAATAGGATTAAAAGAACGTGACAATCAGTCAAGTGTGCCTAGTGAAAAAGCCAATTGTCCGAGGGGGGAAAAGTGACCAGCATTACACCCAAGCCAACGGGAGCTACCCGTGGCTCTCTACTTACCGACCCGGCCAGGTGTCGGTAAAGTTCACCACAAGAGTGTAATCCAGCATTCCAGCCTCTACTACATTGAACTACCCCACCCAAGTGTCCTTCTGGAACACGAGCCAGCCTAATCCATGTTACAAGCACGAGTTGTCAACTCACATGACATCACGATTTCACGATTTAGCCTCTTGGGCGCACGAATTCGTAATTTCACGATTTCAAGATATTCCGCACCATCAAGTTGTTCCATTCAATCCAATGTGTTCGATGCAGTTTATGATCAGAATGTAGGTAGTAGTATACATAAATAAAACAATGCTTGATTTACAATTTGATGTATCAATATTTTTAAAACAAGGAAAAGTACACTTGCCTGAAGCGACGTGATTTTGGGTGTCCGGGCGGTAGCAATGAGGTGTATTATATCTGTGTCGTTAGGTCCATAACATCAAGTTAGAAGTTATTAACTTAACTAGATTATTATTAGGCCTACCTACTTAATGCTGTTTTTCTTAGAACCACCATTATTATCTTTATATAATATCACACCCTTAAGCTAACATTTTTAGGTAATTCAATATACATAAGTATCTTACTGGTCTTTTATTCGGGCATATGTTATAAAACTTGCTGACAACCACAAGCACCAGTTAACGTTATAGCTAATATACTTAATATACAACATTAATAAAGTTTGTTGTCATTATACACTAACCCGATCATACCACCCATTTAGATCATAAAGCTACTGGTACCAACACTAATTTATAAAACTGTTATAATAACATAACTAACAACTAAAATAATACACTAATTAAATATATAACATAACTAACATGCTGCCTACATCTGACTAACTCATTTCTGTATAAGTTTACTGTTTCCCTCTTAAAACACTCATTGGTTACAACTATCACATGCCTACTACCATTATTACATACTAGAGTATCACCTAACAAAATATAGCTGTAAGTGCTGACACTTACCTGCTTAATAAAGGAGAGCTGAGAACCCACTTGCAGAGGTGATCTTCGATACGGCATCTCGCTATTGGCGGACAGGCGGCAAGGGGCGGTCACCTGGGTTGTCTCTGATCGGAGGAGGTGGCGGGGTTGCGGTTTCGTGACTGGGAGGTGCGGTGAAGCGACGCCGGTGCGGGCTTCAGGGTGAGGAGCAGGGCGCAGGGGTTGAAGTTGATCTGGGCATTGTGTTCGGTTGCGGCGACGTCGAAGAGAGCCTCGGAGCTCCGATGGTGCTCGGTGGCTAAGGGGGCTGCTCGGAGGGGCGGAAGATTCATCACGGTTGCAGGGTTGTGTGGGCGACTGTCGGGGTTTCGATGCGATCAGAGAGGTGGATGAGCAGCTGCCGTGCAGGGGTGCAGCGGCAAGAGGGCTGTTGCCAGAGGCCGCTCGAAGTGAGGGTGGCTGGCGTGGTGTTTTTTGGGGGGATTTCCTCTGTTTTGTGACGAGTGGGAAAGGCGTCGGCGAGGGGTTCGTGCGACAGGGGTCTGGGCGGTGAAACAAGGAGGGGCGATGGGCGAGGTGGCGGCTGAGGTCGGAGGGAAGTCGGATGGGTTAGGGGTGTTCGGAATCGGAGGGAGGACGGCAGATGACTGTGCGGCATTGGACGGGGATCAGAGGGCAAGACGAGGGCGCCGCTGTTCGGGGATGACTCGGGGAGTGGATGGGGTTGCAGTGGGTCGAGGTGCTGCAGGCGAGGACGGCGGTCGGCGGTCGTGGCCACGGCGGCAAGCACTGGGGATGAGCGGCAAGTTCAGTTGTTTCGAGGACAAGGAAGGAGGAGGGGAGACTCGAGGCGAGGTAGTCGTTGGCCTGGTGGTGTCGAAGGTGGGTCGAGGGGAGGGAGGAGAGTGATCGGAGGTCGGAGCGGTGGTTCGGGTGTCGGGGCGAACGGCAAAGGGCTGGCCGGCGGTAGGAGAGCTTGGTGTGGTGTTGAGCAGGGGCGGAGATGCAGGTCACGGCGAGTTAGCGGAGGCTGGGCGGCGTGGTTTTCGGGGGAGGCCGAAGGAAGATGGGCGGTCTGTGTTGTTGGACGATGGCAAAAGTGAACCACGGGCTGGCAAGCTGCGGTGTTTGGTGTGCGGCTCGGAGTCGTCGGAGGGAGAAGATACAGGGGAGGGGGACCCGTGGGTTGCATGGGTTATTCAATGAGTAAAGAGGGTCCTCTGCATGGGCTTTTTGAAGGGAAGGGGAGTAGAGGAGAGGGCGCACGCATGGTGAACATCGGGAATGTGCCTGGGTTTGGGAGGAGAGGGAATTAGTTTGTTTTATAAAAAGAGAGAGTTGTGCCTGTCATGATCAGTCTTAAAAGATGGGAGAGAGAACGTGGGGGTGTTGAGATCCGGAGATCACGATCCGTGGACGAATCACGTGGGTTTGTGAAACGTGGAGAGTTGAGGATGACTGCGGGTTTGTTGAGTGAGGCGGAACAGAAAGAGAGTATAGGGGGGTTGGTTGATATCCCACGCATGAGATCTTGGAGAGAGAGAGAGATAGAATCTAGGTTGGTTACTAAGTGAGGGGAGAGGACGGAGGATGATCGCTCTAAGTGGCCCGTGCACGTGGGAAAGAGATAGTGCAGTTAGGATATAATGGGATAATCGATTTTAAATAAATACTAGGCTTAAGAATTAAAAGGTGTAGTTTAAAAATATTAGATATATATTAGGATCAGATATGATTTAACCTATTGAGGTATTTAGATATAAAGATTAGATAGGATATTTAGGGATTAATTAAAATAGTTGGGATAATAGATATATTTTGGTAAAATCAGTAAAGTTAAATTATTAGATATTTACCATCACGATTTGATTATGAGAACTGATTCCATTGAGATTTGTTTTAGATAATCCATTAAGCTATTGGGTTAGGGAATCAATATGGTTAAGGTATGATTTTGGGATAATCCCGTTAGTAAAGATATTTTGATAAGATTTGATTTAGGAAATAATTAAGATGATTAAAGTTAAGATTTGGATATTTGATAGATCCGATGTTTAGGATTCGTTGGATGATATGTGACTAGAAAAGATGATCGTTAAGGTGATATAAGATTAGGATAATTCTTTTGGACTTATTGGTCTTGATATAGATTTGATTACGATTTGATTTAATGAATCGGTTAGACGTTTAGATCAGGATGGGTTTGGATTTATATCTGGTCTAAGGTTTGATTAGTGAGTATCGTTTTGGTGAAGATGGGTTTTGATTAACACGATTTCGCCCCTGCGACCAACTTCAAACGCAAGTTAGAGAAGATAACGACACGATCGTCAATTTACATGCTCGAGTTACGAAAATAATATTAATAAATAAAACCATACTTTAATAAATTACTATACTAATTGAATTCATACGAAATACGTATATACAGAAACAAGCTGTTACATCCTACCCACCTTATAAAAATTCCGTCCTCGGAATTTAATAGAGCTAGTGGGAAGTGTATTGACCGACAGAATCAAGCGAGTTTTTAGAAGGCAAGAATGGGAAAATTTCAATTGGATGAAATAGAGATATGATGGCATGGATATCGTGATTGAAAACAAGTGGATCAATAATAAGAAATAGGATATGATCGCCCAAAATGTAAAGATGACCAGAGAATGATATTGTGGGTTTACTACGGGGCTATCATATAGTTGTCGACATAAGACTATAATGTCAAAAATCGCTACAAAATCAAGGGTAAGCTTAATGGGTCAAACAATAATTTGAAATCCTAAGAAGTAATAGGAGTTTCAATTGAACAAGACTGGGTCAGAGAATTCAAGGAAAGTTGTTCTTGAGAATCAAGATTGTATTCTTATCTATGTTGTTTTTGAGTATTTTGCATAGCACGACCTGCATGGGCCACCACCAAAACCTGTCACGCCCCGCTTCCCATTGTACTTAGGAGCGAGGACGTGACGAAGGTCCGCATGTGCTTAAAGCAAGAAAGAGATGCTTTTTCTTTTCTCTCCTCCTTGGTTTAAGCACATTACGCGTCTGTGTGATAACATCCTGCAGGTTCTTGCATGCGACTCAAACAACACAGATAAATTTTATTAGAATCTTAATGTCTCAAAAATGAGTACAACAAAAGGGATAAAAAGAGAGAGGGTCATAAAGCCCATACAAGTTTTGAAAGAATCAACAAGTACAAAGGTGATGCGAAAGCAAAACGCTCTTCAGCGAAGGAACTCAGCCGCAAGGCACTCCTGGTCAACCTGCTCAGTATATGGACTTGCTCCTCTGCAAACCTGTCTAATACCTGACGTATATTTCACAAACCAAGGAAATATACGTCAGCGAGGGTCGCTCGGCAAGATTTTAAAAGATAAAATGAAAGTTGACCATCGGCAAGGTTTTCAAAAAGTTTACATGACAATATGAGTAACAAAACAAAAGTCACATTAGTTAAAGCATGGCAGCATAAGAAACAAATGAGCACTGGCAAGTGTAGTGTGCAAAGCAGTGAGTAGGCGAGGTGTAATGCACAAAGTAACGAAACATGACAAGGTGTAATGTGTACAGCAATAAGCATGGCAAGTGTTGTGTGTACAGCAATAAGCATGGTAAGGGTGTGTACAGCAATAACATGGCAAGCGTGGTGTGTACAGCAGTAAACATGGCAAGTGTGGTGTGTACAGCAGAGAACAAGGCAAGTGTGGTGTGTACATCAATAAGCGTAGGGGGTACAGCAATAGGCATGATATTAGTACACAAACAAGACAAGAGTAACCAACAGAGTACGCAATCCTCAATAGTAACAATAGGATTAGAAGAACGTGACAATAAGTCAAGTGTGCCTAGTGAAAAAGCCCAATGTCTGAGGGGGGAAAAGTGACCAGCATTACACCCAAGCCAACGGGAGCTACCCGTGGCTCTCTACTTACCGACCCGGCCAGGTGTCGGTCAAGTTCACCACAAGAGTGTAATCCAGCATTCCAGCCTCTACTACATTGAACTACCCCACCCAAGTGTCCTTCTGGAACACGAGCCAGCCTAATCCATGTTACAAGCACGAGTTGTCAACTCACATGACATCACGATTTAGCCTCTTGGGCGCACGAATTCGTAATTTCACGATTTCAAGATATTTCGCACCATCAAGTTGTTCCATTCAATCCAATGTGTTCGATGCAGTTTATGATCAGAATGTAGGTAGTAGTATACATAAATAAAACAATGCTTTATTTACAATTTGATGTATCAATATTTTTAAAACAAGGAAAAGTACACTTGCCTGAAGCGACGCGATTTTGGGTGTCTGGGCGGTAGCAATGAGGCGTATTATATCTGTGTCGTTAGGTCCATAACAACAAGTTAGAAGTTATTAACTCAACTAGATTATTATTAGGCCTAACTACTTAATGCTGTTTTTCTTAGAACCACCATTATTATCTTTATATAATATCACACCCTTAAGCTAACATTTTTAGGTAATTCAATATACATAAGTATCTTACTGGTCTTTTAGTCGGGCATATGTTATAAAACTTGCTGACAACCACAAGCACCAGTTAACGTTATAGCTAATATACTTAATATACAACATTAATAAAGTTTGTTGTCATTATACACTAACCTGATCATACCACCCATTTAGATCATAAAGCTACTGGTACCAACACTAATTTATAAAACTGTTATAATAACATGACTAACAACTAAAATAATACACTAATTAAATATATAACATAACTAACATGCTGCCTACATCTGACTAACTCATTTCTGTATAAGTTTACTGTTTCCCTCTTAAAACACTCATTGGTTACAACTATCACATGCCTACTACCATTATTACATACTAGAGTATCACCTAACAAAATATAGATGTAAGTGCTGACACTTACCTGCTTAATAAAGGAGAGCTGAGAACCCACTTGCAGAGGCGATCTTCGATACGACATCTCGCTATTGGCGGACAGGCAGCAAGGGGCGGTCACCTGGGTTGTCTCTGATCGGAGGAGGTGGCGGGGTTGCGGTTTCGTGACTGGGAGGTGCGGTGAAGCGACGCCGGAGCGGGCTTCAGGGCGAGGAGCAGGGCGCAGGGGTTGAAGTTGATCTGGGCGTTGTGTTCGGTAGCGGCGACGTCGAAGAGAGCCTCGGAGCTCCGATGGTGCTCGGTGGATGAGGGGGCTGCTCGGAGGGGCGGCAGATTCGTCACGGTTGCGGGGTTGTGTGGGCGACTGTCGGGGTTTGGATGCGATCGGAGAGGTGGATGAGCAGCTGCCGTGCAGGGGTGCAGCGGCAAGAGGGCTATCGCCGGAGGCCGCTCGAAGTGAGGGTGGCTGGCGTGGTGTTTTTTGGGGGGATTTCCTCTGTTTTGTGACGAGTGGGAAAGGCGTCGGTGAGGGGTTCGTGCGACAGGGGTCTGGGCGGTGAAATGAGGAGGGGCGATGGGTGAGGTGGCAGCTGAGGTCGGAGGGAAGTCGGATGGGTTAGGGGTGTTTGGAATCGGAGGGAGGACGGCGGATGACTGTGCGACATTGGACGGGGATCAGAGGGCAAGACGAGGGCGCCGCTGTTCGGGGATGACTCGGGGAGTGGATGGGGTTGCAGTGGGTCGAGGTGCTGCAGGCGAGGACGGCGGTCGGCGGTCGTGGCCACGACGGCAAGCACCGGGGATGAGCGACAAGTTCTGTTGTTTCGAGGAGAAGGAAGGAGGAGGGGAGACTCGAGGCGAGGTAGTCGTTGGCCTGGTGGTGTCGAAGGTGGGTCGAGGGGAGGGAGGAGAGTGATCGGAGGTCGGAGCGGTGGTTCGGGTGTCAGGGCGAACGGCAAAGGGCTGGCCGGCAGTATGGAGAGCTTGGTGTGGTGTTGAGCAGGGGCGGAGATGCGGGTCACGGCGAGTTAGCGGAGGCTGGGCGGTGTGGTTTTCAGGGGAGGCTGATGGAAGATGGGCGGTCTGTGTTGTTGGACGATGGCAAAAGTGAACCACGGGCTGGCAAGCTGGGGTGTTTGGTGTGCGGCTCGGAGTCGTCGGAGGGAGATGATACAGGGGAGGGGGACCCGTGGGTTGCATGGGTTATTCAATGAGTAAAGAGGGTCCTCTGCATGGGCTTTTTGAAGGGAAGGGGAGTAGAGGAGAGGGCGCACGCATGGTGAACATCGGGAATGTGCCTGGGTTTGGGAGGAGAGGGAATTAGTTTGTTTTATAAAAAGAGAGAGTTGTGCCTGTCATGATTAGTCTTAAAAGATGGGAGAGAGAACGTGGGGGTGTTGAGATCCGGAGATCGCGATCCGTGGACGAATCACGTGGGTTTGTGAAACGTGGAGAGTTGAGGATGACTGCGGGTTTGTTGAGTGAGGCGGAACAGAAGGAGAGTATAGGGGGGTTGGTTGATATCCCACGCATGAGATCTTGGAGAGAGAGAGAGATAGAATCTAGGTTGGTTACTAAGTGAGGGGAGAGGACGGAGGATGATCGCTCTAAGTGGCCCGTGCACGTGGGAAAGAGATAGTGCAGTTAGGATATAATGGGATAATCGATTTTAAATAAATACTAGGCTTAAGAATTAAAAGGTGTAGTTTAAAAATATTAGATATATATTAGGATCAGATATGATTTAACCTATTGAGGTATTTAGATATAAAGATTAGATAGGATATTTAGGGATTAATTAAAATAGTTGGGATAATAGATATATTTTGGTAAAATCAGTAAAGTTAAATTATTAGATATTTACCATCACGATTTGATTATGAGAACTGATTCCATTGAGATTTGTTTTAGATAATCCATTAAGCTATTGGGTTAGGGAATTAATATGGTTAAGGTATGATTTTGGGATAATCCCGTTAGTAAAGATATTTTGATAAGATTTGATTTAGGAAATAATTAAGATGATTAAAGTTAAGATTTGGATATTTGATAGATCCGACGGTTAGGATTCGTTGGATGATATGTGACGAGAAAAGATGATCGTTAAGGTGATATAAGATTAGGATAATTCTTTTGGACTTATTGGTCTTGATATAGATTTGATTACGATTTGATTTAATGAATTGGTTAGACGTTTAGATCAGGATGGGTTTGGATTTATATCTGGTCTAAGGTTTGATTAGTGAGTATCGTTTTGGTGAAGATGGGTTTTGATTAATACGATTTCACCCCTGCGACCAACTTCAAACACAAGTTAGAGAAGATAACGACACGATCGTCAATTTACATGCTCGAGTTACGAAAATAATATTAATAAATAAAACCATACTTTAATAAATTACTATACTAATTGAATTCATACGAAATACGTATATACAGAAACAGGCCGTTACGCCGCTTTGGCGCCATGGTCCTACTAGCGGGATATTATGGTGGACCGGCAACTCAAGGGGTGGTCGATCGTGACCTTCATTTCCTTCAGAGCCTCATGCGTCACTTTCGTACCGACCCCCTGCACGAGTTCCGACCATCCCAGCCACCACCCACCGCCCCGGGTCCACAGCAGAGGGACACATCACCACCCCCAGAGGGTGGTGCCTCTGCTTGATACTGTCCTATCCAGTTTTGCCCTCCCCCCATTTATTTGTGCACATCTGTCTTTGCGGGGCCCTGCTTTACCATAGCTTGGGGGAGGATACGCACCCATGCATTCGCATTGCATCATATCGCATTTTTATTTTATTTTTATTTCCATTTTCTCTCTCTTTTATTTGCATAGTTTTTATTTTTTATTATCCCACCCGCCCCACCCCTCAGCATCATCTCCCTCTCACGAGCGATTTCTTAGCAGTGAGGACACTGCTACGTTTAGCTTGGGGGATGAGCACTGCCGCTTTATTTTTATTTTTATTTTTTATTTTCGCATTTCCTCCCTTATTTTCAATTTTTATTTCACTTTTTTGCCACTTTACCGCCCCATTTTATTTTTCTCATTTTGCATCATATCTTCTGTTTTTCCTCATGCATGCATCCTCTTTTTATCTATTTCCACTTTTTCTCTTTTTCTCCTTATTTCTGCTGAGGATGGTCTGAATGATGATATCTCTTTAGGCTTTATTAGTTTTTAGCGATGCTTATCCCTTTGGCATGTTATTGGGATTAATTTCAGCTTTATTGTCTATATGCATGTATTTCTTTTGATGATCTGCCTGATTTAATACCTGATATGAATTGAAGTCAATTGCATGAATTAGTATCTAGTATGACTTATGTTGGGAAACGCACCCAGGTTCACGCATCGCTGAACACTTGGATCACCTGTTTTTATTATTTTATTCACTTCTGTTTGCATGCCTGTTGACATTTTGATTATTACCGCATGCTGTTTTTAGTATTCATTTAGAGAAGTGAAATACCCATGCTATATATAAGTTTAGTTATAGTTTTATTTTATCGAACTGATGTGCACCCTATTATGAGTGAACCGAGTGTCCCATTATCTTCCTTCTCCACATATCTACTTTTTCTCTACATATCAGTTGGTTACACCCCTACAGCTACTTTATTGCATCTCACTCCCCATGTATAAAAATAAAAAGGTATAGATTCTTATTTCAAAAAAAAAGAAAGAAAAAAAGAAAAAAATGAATAAATACCGTCTTGTGCTATTCCATTAAGAAACTATATCTCTTTCTGGGAAGAAAAATTAAAATTCCATATCATTTTCATTGATGAGATGCCTCAAGCTAAGCTTGGGGGGTAAACCGACTGATTATATGAGTGAGCTTGACATTAGAGTGGAGACGGTGCACGTAGGGGAGATTTAATAAAACCCAAACTTTACGAATTACTTTAGTTTTGGGGATTTTTCACGTATCAATTTGAATATCTGAATGGCATGATCTTTCTATTCTCTATTGCATGTTTCTTGAATCTTTTGTGCTCTTTGTGTATCTTTGATTGAAAGGGCGTTGTCAACTATTTTATACTAGACTCTAGGGATTGCATGAGATTGATATGATTTGACGGTGTTATTTCAGTAGATCCCTATTCTTTACATGCATTACATGACATATGATATATAAAGCTTGAAATTATCAATAGCATACATTTTTAGCATTCAGAGCATCGTGATAGACTTTTTAGGCATGAGATCTGACCGATCATCCTTAGCACTTCTCTTTTATTTCTCTCATTTTGTTTTTCACTTCTTTTTGTTTTCATTTTCTTCTTTTCATTTGTTTTCCTCCCGGCGTACCGATTATTGGTCTTCCTCGAGGACGAGTAAGAGGTAAGCTTGGAGGATTTTGATGTGTCCATATTTTACATCATTTTCATATCATATTTCCATCGCATTGCATATCATCTCCGCGTCCAAATCCCACATTTTACTGCGATTTTGGTATTTCTGACGATATTTCGAGTTTCGTAGTATATGTTGAGTTTTCAGGGATTTTGGAGCGATTTGGACACCCGCCTGGGTATGGACACATCCGACTTGCTCATGAGCATGCTGGCGAGGCTCTGGAGGAGTTCGCCGCGTTCTTGAGTTGTTGGAGGAGAGAAAAGGGAGAAGAAGGAGAAAGAGAGGCAGACAGAGAGAGGGGCAGCAGCTGCTGCTGCATTTTCCCAGAAAATGCTTGGCCCGAGCAGCTGCAGCTCAGGCCGAGCCATGATATGCTGAAGAGAAGATACGGCCGACTCGGGCCGAGCACTTGATCTGCTCGGCCAGACAGCATGCCCTGAGTAGCCCCCGAGCACACCCTGAGTAGCCGACCGAGTCACCCATTCTGAACCTGAGCAAGATGCGACACGGGCCAAACCTCTGCCCGAGCAGATCCGACTCAGGCCGAGTCACATAGTCAGCCGGTACTACCTGGGGCATTTTTGGAAGATTTTTGAACGTGCGATGTGCGTGATTTTCTGAGCTGAAGCTCGTGACTGCGGGCTCAGCGTTGGAGGCTGTTCAGAGGTTTGATTTAGGATTTTTTGGGAGAGAAGTTTGAGGGAATTTTTTGAAGGAATATTTTTAGATTAATTTTGTAGCAAACTCTGGATCGTTAATTGAAGATTATTGCTTTCTGCTTTCTTTGGATTTGTTCTTCGTTCACTCTCACTATAGGTAATTTTTAGCACTAATTTCTTTTGTTGCAAGAAATGTTTTCCTACGCAAATTCAATATTTTCGTGCGTTCTGATCACTATGAGTGAGTAGATCCTCTCTAGGGCCGATGGGTGACCCCTAGGATTTTAGGAGAAAATGTAGATCTGGATCCGTCCATCGAATTGGGGATCTAGGGTTGTATTCCGGTAGATCCTACCAAACCCGTAGATAACCCGTACTGAGATCATGCCCACGGTCTGTGGAATTGATGTTCTTAAGGGGTATCTAGGTATTCGAATAGGGAAATCGGTGGATCCAATCAAGGCACGTGACCATGCCCGGCTCGCCCCTTGAGGGGATCCATCGACGAACTATATCGCTACGTCGATGGCTACTGCCATTGCATCGACGAGAGCCACCGAAATACCCCGCAATTCTAACCCACGAGAGTGGTACGAATTGGGGGATTAATTCCCTAGCCCTAATGCGATGTGAGGAACCTATCCAACTTCAACGCCAACGATCCCAGCGGCGATCCCTAAAGCCCTAGTCCCTTTTATTATATTACACAACAACGATCATCAACCCAAGCCTTTCCCTCCGATCACTACATTACTTTTAGATTTAAAAATAGATTGAGATTACTACAAGCATTATCACCGTCCCTGTGGGATTCGACTATCTTATTTACTATAACTCGACACCGTCCGCTTGCGGATTGAACCCGTAGTCGTAGCCTAGGAGCCATATCACGCTTGGCGACCGTGACACCGCCAGGTGGATCCTAGGTGTAGATTGCGGGCGCGTCATGTTCCCCGCAACATATTGGATTTGCTCTATAGCACCCTCTCCGTGCTCTCCTCCAACGAACATAGCTTGAGATTGGTCTTGCCAATCACTCATATTACCTCCCGGTGTAGATGCGACGGGAGTTCCATGCGGCTTGGTGATCAACTTCTCCAATCTCTCCACGACCTTGTGGAGAGAGTCGAACTTCGTAGAAAGTTCCGCTACGGCCTTAGCCTCGTATATGCTTGTCGGCTTCAAGGAGGATGTAGAATGTCCTCGCTCATCGCCCCATTGTTGGTTATTAGAGGCCATCTCCTCTAATATGGCCGTAGCTTCATCCGGTGTTTTGGATAGAATGGCTCCATTGGCGGTTGCATCTATGATTTGCTTGGTGCCCGGTTGGAGTCGATTATAAAATTTATGTACTAGCTCTCATGCTTCAATGCTGTGATGCAGGCATTGATGTTGGAGATCTTTGAAGCGCTCCCATGCCTCATATAGAGTCTCATGTGGTCCTTGCTTGAAGGACATGAGTGCGCTCCTTATCTTCACTGTCTTGGATGGAGGGTAGAATTTATCAACAAAGGCACTCGCCAACTCATCCCATGTAGTAAAGATCCCCTCTGCTTGTGTCCTCAACCAATATAGAGCTTTGTCTCTGAGAGTGAATGGGAAGAGGCGCAATCGGATTGCATCGACCGATACACCGGGCATCTGAAAGGTGGCACACTTGGACAAGAATAGCTGAAGATGGTAATGTGGATTCTCATGGGAGTTCCCATGGAATGGGTCTTGTTGCATTAGAACAACAAGTCCCGTTTTGAGCTCGAAATTCTTATCCGCCGCCAATTCCGGCATAGCAATGGATGAAGTAGTGAAAGTAGTCTTAGGCCATAGCCTATCTCTGATAGATATAATCCTCGACATGCGTACCGCTAATTCTTCCGGTGTTTCCTGTGTTCATGAAATCGTCCTCTATATTAAGTCTTCTCTCGGCTCTAAGTCTCTTTTCGGTACACTCGATCTCCGGATCAAATAATAGATCTTCTTGATGCTCCGTCAATCTCGTGTACATGCACAGAAAAATAGAGCTTCGATGGAAATGTTAGCTTGATAGAGGAATAAAAGGATAAAAATAAAGAAAGAAAGGAGAAATAACTACGTACAAAAATAAAATACCGTCGCCTCCCCGGCAACGGCGCCAAAAACTTGATCGCGTCTGGATATACACCCGAAAAACGACTTGTAGTTTAACCGCAAGTGCACGGTGTAGTGGCGAGCGGGTATCGAACACAGGGAGGACAATTAATAGTATCTCACCTTAATTACCTAGCTATCAAGAGAGTAAGAGTAGATTTAGTGTATCGTCACAATCGTTCAATAGCAAGAATTATCAATATAATAAAATGTCTAGGGATAGGAAATATCCACTACGGACTGTCTCTCATCCTTGTGAATCATAAATTTCATTGTTGCCAAGCTTTAATATAGGTGAACTAGTCACAACTTAATGTAGAACCAAGCTCACGCTCTCGCGCTATTGCCAGTCTATAGCAAACCTAGGTTAGGGCTCACTCTCGTGCAAACCCTAGCCTAAGCCGATAGCATGAAGAACGATATCATTGTCCAATCGCATCTCGAGCCCACTCTCGTGCAAACTCGAGCTAAGATCTAAGTTGTGATAATTCGTATTCGTCCAATCTCTTGCAAACGAATATTAATATAGATTCATAATTAAAAATCCTATCTTTGGTCCAATCTCTTGCAAACCAAGTCTAGAGAAATTCAATTATCAATCTAAATCGAATATCTATGTCTTCCTATCAATTGGGATTTAATCTCTTGCAAATCCCAATCGATATGAACTCCTAGCTACTTGTAATATATCAATCATAACCTAACCATTATCAGTTCTAGCAACAAATCTATAAATTCATCACAATTCAAAAGATCAGGTCCAAGGGTTCATCCCTAGGCCCTAGAACGACAAAACTACTCACTAATCATCATGAAAATATCAGAAATAACAATAATAATCATGGCACAATTCATTGCAAAAGAGAAACAATTCATAAAAATTGAGTTTTTAATAAGAAAGAACAAACCAATGAAGTAGCCAATGATCTCGAGCTGAGATTTCTCCAAAGAATAGCCGTCAAAAATCTAAAAGAAGTCTCTAAAAAATAATTCAAAGTCTCTCGTAAAACTAGGGTAAAAACAGGGCTTAAATACAAGCCAAAATCATCCAAAAAAATCGTGACAAAACTGCCCCTGCCCAGCCTAGAATTTGCATTCCTAGCAGCAGGCGGAGAGGGTCCCTCGGCCGAGTGACCCTTGTCACTCGCCCGAGTGACAAACCCTATAAAATAATAGTAACTTTGGGGTTTCAGGGGTCCATCTCTCGGGGTGACTCGGCCGAGCAGTCTTCTTCAATCGGTCGAGTAGCTATCTTGCTCGGCCGAGTGAGCTTCCTTAGATTTTCCAGTAGCTTCGGCTCTTTTCTGTCTGAATTCCCTGACTGACTCGGGTGAGTGAACTTTCTTACTCGGTCGAACGGAAATTCTTGCTCGGCCGAGTGAACGTCTAAAATCATCGGTGTGTATCCGTTCTACTCGGGCGAGGGTGATCCATCACTCGACCGAATGAGTAGTCTTGCTCGGCCGAGTGAGGTGCTCCTGAGCTCATTTCTACTCCATTTCGCTTCCTCGTCGCTCCTATCAAATTCCTTCTTCTTCCGCTCATCCTCCATCGCTGATAAGTCCTCAAATAAGCCATGGGCGACACTCCAAAGTGCATGAACTCCTTTGATCTCATTTTCGCTCCAAATCGCTCCATATTTCCTGATATACGACAAAAACAAGAAATAGTGAAAAGCATCGCAATATCGTCGAATAATCGTGAAAAACGCAATATGGGCGATCAAAGCGTCATGAAAACTTGCAGAAAAAAGGTATAAAATATGGAGTGATCAATGTGTCCACATCGAAATCATCAAATGTGCCGATAAGTCCCTTCTTTTGGTTCTTGAACTCGGACTTGACTTTCCAATACTTCTTCCCTTTCCCCTTATAGGTATCTTTGTTTGGTTTGGAAGAACATCCAGTAGCAAGATTACCTTTTCCTCCACAATTGAAACAAATAGAATTGTTAGACTGGGAGGCAAACTTTGACGAAGATTTACCTTGCTTGTCCTTGAGGAATGCCTTGAAATTCTTGAATTGCTTGGCAAACTCGATGTAGTCATCGTCGCTAACATCTTCTTCTTTATCATCTTCACTTGGAGCTTCCCGTTGGAAGTTCTTTCTCCACTTGAATGCTCCTTCTCGACATGGAGTGCAACCCCCTTTTTCTTCTCGGGCTTGGTTGGTTAAGCCTCTTCCTTATGTTGAAGTAACACTTCATAAGAAATCTCCAATGTATGCCAAATTCCATTGGCCGATTTGCACATGGAGATACGGTTGAACTCATTCGGAGTGAGGGTGCAATGGAATGCATACATAGCCCTTTCATTGACTCAGATCGAGTCCTTCTCCGCCTTAGTTCTAGAAGCCGCGGGTGAAGTAGGCTCCTCAAATGGAAACTCCGTGATGTCCCAAAGGTCTTGACCCTTCATGTAGATCATCATCCTGATCTCCCAACTAGGATAGTTGGTTCCGTTGAAGAGCGGGGGTCGATTGGTATACAGACCTTCTTCATGAGATGTGGATGCGGCGTTGAATGTCATCGTTGCAGTATGCTATAACCTCGCTCTGATACCAATTGTAAGGATCGCCTTACCCTTGCAGTACTAACAACAACACACTATATGGGGGTGAATAGTGTAATGGCAATAAAATTGTCCAATTAAAATTAAACTTGCAAATTCGGAATAATAAATGCAAGAGGAAATAATTGACACAATCAATCCAAACGTAAACACAAGATTTTACCCTGTTTCTCCAAAACTTGGGTACGTCCAGCCACACCAATATTCACTATAATCCCACAAAGAGAAGTGAATACAAATCTCACACAGAGATACCTCACCAAGAGGATTTTTCCCTACACAAGGACCCAACCAACCCTACACAGAGGTCAAACTCCCACCTAGAAAATTACTAACTCCCACTCAGAGAATTAGGGTTAGCCCTACACTAGGACACCAAACTCCCAATAAGAGAATTACTCCCACAAAGAGAGTTATTCCCACAAAGAGAACATCCTAATCCCACAAAGAGATAAACTCCCACAAAGAGAGAAAGACTAATTCCCACAAAGAGAATTAGTGTTACAAGAATCACCAAGTAAAATAAATACTCTTACATATGCCTTGAGATGCTTACTCATAGATGAATGCAAGGCATGAAAGAGGATCTCCAAGTGTTGAGATTGGCTTGAAAGCACTTGGATGATTTCCCTTGAGCTGGACTTCAATGCATGAAGAGGAATGAGAGCTCAAAAAGGGAAATGAGAGAGTTTGATAGTGGCTTATAGATCTCTTATGATTTTCAATAGAATCAAGAAGTTCTAAAGAAGTCAGCACACCCATATATATATGAACTCTATATCAACCCTCAAAACCCAAGAAAACAGCAAAAAGCACAATGCTGCAACGGCTAGTTTCAGGACAGAAACGTCACAGACAGTGGACCGATGAACAAATGACAGTCGACTGTTCAACGGCTAGAAAATATCCAACGGCTATAATCTGAGCCAGGATAGTCGAATGATGAAGTCTATACAGTCGACTGTGAACAGGACAGGCGCCTATAAAACTTTCAGCAGGCGACTGCTGCAGGGGATGGGATAAAAAAAGCTGCACTCTTTATCCAGATAAGCATACAGGCGACTGATGTCAATAATACAGTCGACTGTAAAATAGTCAGGCGACTGTAAAACCTTCATCAGTCGACTGCTGCAGGAGATGGAGAAAAACAGAGAGAGCCAGTATATGCACTTACGCTACTCAGATGACTGTTGACCAACTCACATGCGATTGTAAATATACAGGCGAATGTAAACTGAGCATCAGTCGACTGTTGTGAAAAGCTCAAGTAGAGTCAATAGAAATGTTGACTTGAGCAGTGCATATCATTCGACTGTAGAAGGATCGACAATTGACTGGAAATCACCCAGTCGACTGTAAATCCTTCAACAGGCGACTGATGGAAAGCCAGAGACTCCAAATGAGTCTTTGGTCAAGATGAACCTATTAGGTTGGATTCTATGATAATCATAAGGCTCACTAAGATGGCTAAATGTATATGCATGAATGAGTAGACCATCTATCAAGGCATTACATTAACCTAGACTCAAATGAGAGAGAAAGCAATAAAGGAAATATTACATGGATTACATTGCTTTCCTTAGAGTCTATGTCTTCAATCATGATGCCTTGATGCTCTCCATCATCTTCAAGCTTTGGCACCATTGAGTCCAAGCTTTGGCCCTTCTCCAC
This sequence comes from Scilla litardierei, assembly GCA_030789695.1. Taxonomy (NCBI): domain Eukaryota; kingdom Viridiplantae; phylum Streptophyta; class Magnoliopsida; order Asparagales; family Asparagaceae; genus Scilla; species Scilla litardierei. The sequence goes on from CM061141.1 coordinate 245,204,602, forward strand.
TTGATGTCCATCCTTGCACCAAGTGTTTAGTCTCCAAGAAAGATATTCTTGACATGAAACTATGAGACTAAAACAAGAGAGTCATTAACAACAACATAATGTTGTGATCATCATCAAAATAAGATTGGTATGAAACACCAATACTCAACACAGCTTGGGCATTTTCATATATTGATTTCACTTACAAAAGTTGTTTTGCGTGATATTTTATCTCTCTCTCTCTCTCTTACAAAAGTTGGTTTGTGTGAAATTTTATCTCCCCCTCTCCCCCAAGTTAACTGGGCTTTGTTCGGTTAACCAATTAATTTAGGTTTGTTCAAGGGTAACCCAATCGATTGATTTTCTCATTCCTATTGTGTTTCTTAAATTCACAAGCCCTAAGGGCACTCCAGTCATTTACTACAAGATATGGAAAAATATGATACATTGAATTGGTTGAGGTCTTTTCATATCAATGGAAATCTCTAGGAGATACGATGCATGCATCTGTCGACTTGCTCCGATCTTGTGCATGCATTAAATCTCACACGGAGATCTTACTATATCTCCTTATACGCCCTTGCAAACTGAGCGCAGTGATGGTGATTAGTTTGGATGCTTGAATGCAGGTCAGCTGACTTGTTTGTGTGGGTCAGTTGCCTCCCTTGCGAATGGATCGGTCAGTGGTCGTCGCCTTTGGATCACTCGGTCACCACCTCGCACATGGGTCGGCCGCTGCCCTAGCAGATAGATTGATTCTGCCTCACTGGATAAATCGGTCGCCGCCTCATTGGATAGATTGGTCGCCTTAGATAGTTGAATTGGCTTTATTAGGGCGAGATTGTCGCATCTAGAATGTAGAACTCATGGCCAACTACCGTTGTGCCACTCGTCTAATGCATCCCATGCTTAGCCCCACTACAGTGGATGGCCTTACACGCGATCCGTGCATTACGAACAAAAATTATTCTCAATATCTACTCACGCTACCACCGTGGGTTAGAGCTTCAATCTGTGATTTGATGGCTCTCATTGATTCTACTACCGTACATCATCAATTAATAATATAGGACACCGGTGGAAACCATCAAAGTGTGTGCCACTACCATGGATCGCAAACTCTAATTGAATTCACTAACGTGCCTAATTAAGTAAATAGGACACACGTCCAAGATGTGTGCCACTACCGTGGATCACAAACCATGTATGAGATCTCCTACAAACTTGGCTGAATCAACCAAAACACATCCCTTTTATACCAAAACAACATAAAAATCCTAACTTTACATCTAAATCCTAAGATCCTAGGGATAATCCATTAGCCCTAAAACGACTACTCATAATTCATAGTGATATCGACAAAAGCATTTAGAATAGCAATAGAAATCATGATAGCAATGAAAGACATCGAAATAAGCATAGAGAGATAAGAGATCTTTACCAAAGTGCGGAAGACGAACAAAAAATAGTTGAGAATTAAGATCAAGAGATTCCAAGCAAATTGCAATAATAAAAATATCAACTTTGTCTTCAAAACAATAATGACGGCTCAAGAACTCTCTAAGAAAAATTAAGAACTTCTAAAATAAAATATCTGAATAGCCTCTTCTAAAACTAGGGTAAAAAGAGTGCCTAAATACAATGGAGATGGACCCCACAAAAATATGGAGAAAGTGCTTCTTGTGCCCCCAATTAGTTGGGCTGATGTGCCCTACTCGATCGAGTAGCAGCACTTCTCGGCCGAGTGATGACATGGTCAACCGCTTCTCCTTTCTTGGTTTAGCTTCAGATACGAGCAGCTCGGTCGAGTGACCGCAGTGCTCGGTCGAGTCACTTAGTGCTGCTTCTTTAAGCTCAAAATGCTGCTCTGTAATTAATTCTGCTCGGCTGCGTAGTTGTATTACTCGGTCGAGTCGCTGATCTACTCGGTCAAGCTAATGTAAGCTGGAGAGCCTTCAAAATCTTCGTTCTGTTTAGGCTCAGCTCGACCGAGCGGCTACAGTGCTCTTCAAGTTGCTTCCACGCTCTCTTACTTCGATCAGGAATTGGAATAAGTTTTAGTCAGCCAAATTGATCTGACCGAGTAGCATTCCTACTCGATCGAATGATGTGTGCACATCAGCTAGAGCTCTTTTTTGGTGTTGAAGGTCAGCTCGACCGAGTGCAGAGCAGCTCAGTCGAGTGCTCTGGAAAAACAACAAATGATCTACTCTTGAGCGCTTCTCTTCTCCTCCCTCTTCTCCTCTCTTCTCCTCATCAAATCTTCTTTTTCACCTCGTCGAACACCTATTAAACCTTACCATAGATGCTCCGGATAGCTCAGATGTGTCCATATGCTATAATTTCTCCAAATCGCTCCAAATTTCCTAAAAATCCACAATTCTATACGAAAATCGAATATATCGTGAAAAGCGCGAATATATATATATATATATATATATATATATATATATATATATATATATATATATATATATATATATATATATATATATATATATACTGGGAATCACCTCAGTTGGTGCAATAACCGTATGGGCTCGGGTCGTATTGCCGCACAATTGGATCAGGTTCTTTGCAATGGTGTTTGGCTTGATAAGCTTCCTGACTCTTACTTGGATTATTTGGACCCTCGATCCAGTGACCACTCCCTGATGTCTATCAATCTCCATTCCCAGGTATTTACAGACCCGAAACCCTTCAAATTTTTCAATCACTGGATACATTTGCCAGGTTTCTATGAAATTCTCCATGCGCACTGGTCTACAACTTATGTTGGAACGCCTATGTTCTGTCTGGTCCTGAAATTGAGGCATTTAAAATTTGATCTTAGAAGATGGGCCAGAGATCGTCGTTCTGGGGATTTAATTCATACTTGCAGGGAAAATCTAGAAGCTGTTAGAAGGCAAATTGACCTTCATTATAACCAAGGCCTACAGGAGAAAGAACATGAACTCAAAGCTGAGCTCGCAAGTTTACTTGCAATGGATGAAGAAATGCTTCGTCAGAAGAGCAGACAGGATTGGTTGGAACTCGGGGATAGAAACTCAAGTTTCTTTTATAATGCTATGAGGGCTAGACAAAGCATTAATAATCTTAGTCACCTGGTGGATGTAAATGGTGTTCAGAGCAAATCTTACGATAATATCAAGACAGAAGCTGTCCAATACTACGAGAACCTATATAATCAGTCCCATTATTGGAATGTTTTCCCATATCTTGCCCCTAAGAAGAAAGTTAAGGTGGAAACTGCTAGGTGGATGGAAAGAATAGTCATTACTGATGTAATTAAAGAGGCGACTTTTCAGTTGGGGGCTACTAAGGCCCCAGGTCCAGATGGTTACAATGGATTCTTTTTCCAACACAACTGGCATCTTATTGGGCATGATGTCGTTGCAGCTATCCAATCCTTCTTCAGATCATCTACATTGCTTAAGCAGGTGAATCATACTTTCCTTACTTTGGTTCCAAAAAATACTAATGCTACATCGCTTGGAGATTACAGGCCTATTGCTTGCTGCAATATCATTTACAAAATCATTAGCAAAGTGATTTGCAACAGATTGAAGAGAATTATTACAGAATTGGTTTCCCCAAACCAATCGGCGTACATTCATGGGAGACTGCTCTCTGATTGTACTTTGCTTGCCCATGAGCAGATCAGGGACTTTAACAACCCCATGGGTTCCAGGGCAAGTCTTAAATTGGACCTCAGAAAGGCCTTTGACAGTGTCAACAGAGAGTTTGTGTATTATATTTTGCATCAGATGGGATTCGGGAATAAGTTCATCGGTTGGATTAAGGAATGCATTTCGACTGCGTCTTTTTCAGTCATGGTTAATGGGTCCCATGTTGGCTTCTTTGGGGGAAATAAAGGGATTAGACAAGGAGATCCTCTATCCCCATTTCTATTTGTTATTATCATGGAAGCTTTCTCTCTCCTTCTTGCTAAGGCTATTGCAAAGGGGACCGTCCACCCAATGAAACGAACTGGAACTATATCTCATTTGTTATTTGCTGATGACCTTTTGGTGTTCTGTCGTGCAACTGGACACTCATTAAGGGGCCTCAAAGACTTACTTGAGGATTTCAAGAACTTTACAGGTCTGGAGATCAACTGGGAGAAGAGCCTATCCATGTTCAGCAAAGGTGTGAAGAATCCTGGTGAACTTGCTGATTATTTGGGTGCTAAGCGGGCAAATACTATTACTACTTATCTGGGGCTCCCTCTCTCATCCAAATATCCAAAAGCACATATGTACAACCGCTTGATTGATAAGTGCAGGAAGCGACTGAGTGGGTGGTCCTCTTCCCTCTTATCAATTGCTGGCCGCATCGAGCTGGTAAGAAGTGTGATTTATGGAATGATTGCTTTCTGGATTCAAGTTTATAAAGTACCTACATCAGTGCTGCGAACCTTGACTTCCATGTGTAGAAAATTTATTTGGGGTGCTACCAAATCTTGGGCCTGGAGAGACTCTTGCAGACCTAAGATGGAAGGGGGTGTTGGGCTAAGACTACTTCCTGATTTGAATCTTGCTTCTGGGATTAAATTAACATGGAGATTACTTCAGGTCAAAGGCTTATGGGCTGAGTACAAGCGTAAAAAATATAAAGACTCTTCCAAGTTTTATGTTGCAAAAGGAGATGCCTCTCAATCTGGTACGTGGAAGTTCCTTCTTCACTGCAGAAATCTTTCTCAGCGTATTATTTTCAGGAAGGTACGGGATGGGAAGGACACGCTCTTCTGGCACGACAATTGGCTCCCTAATGGTCCCTTGAAAAATCTATTCTCTATTCCAGAAGGAGCTAATAGGAAACTTGTTAGCGACTATTGGGATGGGAATTCTTGGATGGATAATGATGAAATTTCTAATTTGAAGCCTCTCCTCCAGCAAATCACTTTGTCCCCTGGTGCTGATACTTGGGAATGGAAGAGCGGTTCAACCTTCAAATTCAAGGACGCTTGGGATGAAGTGCATGATAAAGGTACCCCGTACCCATTCTCTAAACTAATTTGGTTTAGTAATTCCGTCCCAAAAATGTCCATCACCCTTCTCCGTGCGTTTAAAGATAAGCTCCTTACCAAAGTGCGCATGGAAAAATGGTGTGAACTAAATTATAATGCATGTGAGTTGTGCTCGGATGGTACCCCGGAAACCAATTCTCATCTTTTCTTTGAGTGTCCTTATTCCAACTACCTAATGCGTCGAGCTCTTCTAAAGTTGGGTGCTAAAGGACCTTCGTCCCTCATTCTGCCAACTGTGGGGTCTTATTATTTGGAAAAATATGTGAAGAAGGGGCTTCTTGGTCTGCTTGCTCGGGTTGTGCTTGCTACTGTGGTATATCACCTGTGGAGGGAGCGCAATAGGAGAGTTTTTGAAAAAATTAGTAAGCCGAAGATCAAGCTCTTTGATGACATATCGGCGGACGTTCGATTGGCTTTTCGACATATTGAAGAGGTGGAGGATGATGCTTCTACAGCGGCAATGAACTGGGACATTCGTCCTTTTGACACTGGCTGATCTTTTGTTTCTGCGGCTGACCACTAGAATTCGAGTGTTGCTACAGACGGTATGAATGTCTGCGGCTATTACCTATGCTGGGCATCACAACTTTACACTGGGCGGGTTATTATTTGCGGGGCTTGTTAAAATGCTGCTGCGGCTTCACCTTTCCATGCGACCTAGTGTTGTGCTGTGGGTTATCTTCTTTGCTGGGCGAAGACCTGAGAGGCAATTTGCAGTTGGTTTTTGATATCACATGGGACTCTTTGTCCCCCAGTTTTCCTTGTAGCTCTCTTTGTGTCTAGGCCTCTTTTTCGGTTTTCCCTTCCCTCTCTTTGGGTTCTTTTGAGAGGTGATGTATTGATGTGTGTGTATTGTATTATATTGACTCTGTGGTCTGATCATTGTTACCAGGTAATTTGATCTAGGGTGACGACGCTTGTGTCCTCTCCCTAGTCATTGCGCCTTGTAATCAGTGACCAACCTCCATGTATCTTTGTTTTTTCCTTTAATATACATACTATCTTATCTTGCAAACAATATATATATATATATATATATATATATAAGTGAACTTTGGATGGCGAGAATGCTATGAAAACATACGCTAAAAACATGAAAAATATAGACACATCAGAGACCCACGTGCACCACTCACCCGTGCACTATGACCGCTCCTCCCGCTTCAAGGAGGGCGGCACCTCCGGAGCCCATGACCACCATTGCCCAGTCCCCCCAGATTTCAGTGCATGTTTTGGCCGGATAGAGCGAGTTGTTGAGGGCTTGCTCCAGTTTCACATTAGCCGACACGGTTGGTATGACCCTGACATTCCCCCTCATCCCCCTAAGGGAGGAGACGAGTGAACCCCCCCCCATACCATTTCCCCACACACCTCACTTAGACACATTGGGGCGAATGTGTCATTTTAGCTTGGGGAGAGGCATTCCAATGGCCTCACTCCTAGCTTGGGGGAGTCAGTTAGGAATCCTAGGGGTGATTGCTATTGTTTTCTGATCTGATCTGTTGTTTGATGATGTTTTTGTTGGTTTGTGGTGCCCGTCGATGTCACCGTCCCATGCCTTTGATGATGATCATGTTCGTTGCATGGCCGAGCTGCCGTATCACCTCTTTACTTTACTTCCTTATTTTTCGTTTCTTTTTCATTTTGTCTAGTTTTCCCTTTTCTTCATATCCGTTTTTCCCATTTTCCTTTTTCCACTTTTTACCCGCTTTTTTCTTCTTCCTTTGTATAGCTTGACGCTATGATCCCTCTAGGAAAACCATGACCACTCACTGGCTTCGTACACTCTAGGCTAGAGTTAATTTTTTATCACACACTTTTGACACCTTTCGTTGGTACGCCTTTCACACTACCACCCTCACGATTTTATTTCTAACCACCATCCATGAGTGAGATGAAACTAGCGCCCGTTCCGCCTCCAATGAGTTAGGCTAGTCGTTCTTTATATCCTTCGATTTCGTGACCTGAGGTTTTTCTGATAGCATGAGGTGGATTGAGTCTCAATATGGTTTGGCTTTGTACCTGGATCATACCCCCTAATATGGAGTCGGCATGTCTTAAAAAATCATGAGAATAAATGCACCGTTCTCCCTACTTCGTCGAGTAGCCGGGTCTCCGGGCCTCAGGAATCTCTGAGATTCGCATTAAAAGATAGGATTTGGGGAAGTGCATAGAAATAAGAAGAGTTTAGACGATTCGAGAGATTAGGCCCTAGGGTTGACGTACGTTTATATTTCATATATTCACGCACGTCTTCTTTTGTGTTTTCCGTTATTTTTCACCATCTCGTATCCGTTTTCTCGTATTTTCTAGTTTTCTTTCACTTCTCCATGTTTTTGCGTATTTGCAGGAGTTTGCCAGCATATTGTGCACATAACGAAGATATCATAAGTCCCCGGAGCAACGGGAGGAGTCACGCGTGATCCAGGGGGTCAAACGACCAAGATTTCTATCTTTCAGCCCCCACCCGATCGGTTGGATACTGCCAACCGATCGGGTAATGCACACGTGCACGACCCGGACAGCAACTGAAGCAACGTGAGCGTCAACCGACCAGTTCGACGACCGGTTCAGCCCAACTGTCTTCTCGGAAAATCGAAGCTGAACTCCAACCGATCGGGTGACCTTCACCTGATCGGTTCATCTGTAGACGTTTCTCCCCAAGACACGACACAGAGAGCTCACCTGACGGCCAGCTAACTGTGCCAAAACGTCGCAAGCTTCTGTCTTTTGGGCGACGTTTCCAACCGATCGGTTGATTTTTCAACCGATCGGCTCACCCGGTGACCGCATGATCCAAACGACTAGCCGCTTCCGCCAACCGATCGTGTCGCCTGACCGGGTGAAGTTTCTGAAGACCGCTGCCGAAGATTGCAGCAGCTCACCCAATCGGTTGATTCTTCAACCGATCGGGTGAAGTCGTTTTCTATATATATAAGCCCTAGGTTTTCAGAAACATGAGCTGATTATTTTTATGTCTTTTTTCCCTATTTTGACGGCTGGAATTTTTGGTTATTTGTAAGTGTTCGGATCTTTGTCAAACTTTGATATTATCTTAATTGCATTACTACTACTGCATTTCAATTACTTGATTATGTTTTTAATGGTCGATTTTCATTTAGATCGCTTTTTAGCTATAATGTGTGAGTAGTTCTCTAATCTGGGATTTTGGTGTAAACCCCTTCGTGGGTTCTCCCTAATGCATCCATAGGACTAGGATATCGATAGGGAATATGAATCTATTGGTTACGCGTGGTGTTTTATTGTCATCGGCGGGAAAAAGACCGCCTTTGACCGTTGGGCCAAGGGGGAATAAACTTGGCGGTTGACACCCTAGCCATAGCTCACGTCCTTAGCGTAGACATCGAATCCTATCACGCGGGAGCGGCATGATGAGATGTTGGGAGTTATCATTGCAAGCTTAGTGCTCCCGGAGTCGGTTAGTGTTAATGGACATGGGAATGCCCACTGACCGAACCCGGGTAGTCTGGTGTATCATCCTGGGCACCGACCGGAATATCGAGCCCATGGGACGCTGGTATCACTCTTAGAGGCAACATCTCACCATTAAACCCTAATTCCGATCGTTGTCCTATCCGCAGGTCGTGATAGCGAGAACACATGATATGGTGGAAACCAAAGTCCCATGTTTTCCTTTATATTGTTTAACCCCGTATTTACATTCTGTGACGACCCATCCATCGATTCGAGCTAGCTCACCCCTAGGGTGAATTGGTTCCTTTCTGACACAAGCACAACCACGCCTCCCTGTGTTCGACCCCCAAGCCACACTACAACACCGTGCACTTGCGGTACAAATATTTTAAATCTCGCGTCCCCCATCATATTGCACACTTTGCACATGCACCACAAAACCATGGGGACATCAAGCTTTATGGCGCCGTTGCCGGGGAGGCAACGTGCTTATTTATTTTAGGACCTTATGAACCCTTGAGTCTAGCTCACATCTCTATCTCGCGATAAATCGCGTTCTACACTTTTTGATTTTACTTAGACATATTGTAAATATTAGTTGTATAGAATTGGCTGACTGAGTTGCCATACTGCCATCGCTACTCCTCACCTCTCATTCATGTAACCGGTGCTTTTGACGTGTTTTCAATCCGTGTAGTTCTCCCTCCTTCCTTTTATCACAGGTTTTCTACTCACTGACAAGGATGTTGTGTGCCGTTTCGGGCGATATCTGGGATCATTCACACCATGTCCGCTGTTTGGCACAGAGTTTGACAGAATCCCTATGTGCTTCGAACGTTCTATCCCTTCTGTCCGCTGCTGTAGAAAATCAGAGAAGGTATCATGACATGTAGCAGCATCCAGTCATGACGACTCTCCTTCCTCCATATGAGGTGGCGTATATTGACGAGTCCAGTTCCGAATTCAGTGGGGGAGAATTGTTCACATATGAGGAGTTTTGTCAGGAGAACTACCAGGCAGAGTCTGTCGAGTACGTTAAACAGGAATCGATCTATTCCTTGCAGACTTCTATAGAGCATCCCGGATCTTGGGGCAATGAGGAAGCTGGAAGCAGTGGTGGGGAACCATCGACTGTTGAAACCTGTTTTCGTGTTGAAGCCTTCTTCCCAGATAATTATTATGAGCTTGAGAAAGACCCAGAGCCTTCCCCCGTTGCCCCCTCATTACCTTGTGAGGCTATACCATGCGAGACCAAGGCAGGGAGTGGAGTTCCGGATGCTAGCTTTCGAGAGATCCACGAGGAAGTACTTTCACTGGAGGATGCTCAGCTTGAGAAATATGCGTCGGGACCCCATGAAATTGAGATGAAAGAGTTACCTCCAGGAATGAAATATGAATATTTGGGGAAGGATTCAACACTGCCGGTCATAGTGAACTCCTCGCTGCCTGAAGACCAGATGACCAAACTTCTTGGTGTTTTAAAAAGGTTTAAGAGTTTTTTCGGGTATGCAATTGAAGACTTGAAAGGAGTGAGCTTGGGGCTTTGCTCACATCGAATTCTGCTTGAAGACGAGCAAGCCTCCTCAATTGAGCCGCAACGAAGACTGAATCCCATCATGATGGAGGTGGTCAAGAAGGAGATTGTTAGGCTTCTACATGCCGGTATCATATACCATATCTCTGACAGTCGCTGGGTTAGCCCGGTGCACGTTGTACCCAAGAAAGGAGGAATGATGGTGATTCACAACGAGAAAAACGAGCTCATACCCACGAGGACCGTCACGGGGTACCGGATGTGGATCGACTACCGGAAACTGAACAATGCAACAAGGAAGGATCACTATCCTCTTCCTTTCATTGATCAGATGCTCGAGAGGCTAGCAAAGTATAATTACTTCTGCTTCATGGACGGGTACTCCGGTTTTCTTCAAATCCCCATCCATAATGACGACAAGGAGAAGACGACTTTCACTTGTCCATTTGGGACATATGCTTACAGGAGAATGCCGTTTGGGCTCTGCAACGCCCCGGCTACATTCCAAAGATTAATGTCCGCAATCTTCTCCGAATACTCCCAGGATATCATGGAGGTTTTCATGGACGATTTCTCCGTCTACGGAATGGAGTTTGACTCATGCCTCCGCAATCTAACTAAGGTCCTGGAGAGGTGTCAAGATAAGGGCCTGGTTCTGAACTGGGAAAAATGTCATTTCATGGTCCAAGAAGGAGTTGTACTGGGACACGTCATATCTTCGAGGGGGATCGAAGTAGACAATGCAAAAGTAGAAGTGATTGAAAATCTTCCACCTCCACTCAATCTTCGAGGGGTCCGTGGTTTTTTAGGGCATGCGTGATTCTACCTCTGCTTCATAAAGGACTTCTCCAAGATTTCTAGGTCGTTGACTCAACTCCTTGTGAAGGACGCACCTTTCATCTTCAACGACGAGTGCATGGAAGCGGTCCGCCTGCTGAAGCAAGCTTTGATTTCCGAACACGTGATTCAGCCACCAGACTGGAGTCTACCATTCGAATTAATGTGCGATGCTAGTGATTATGCAGTTGGGGCCGTCTTGGGGCAGAGGAAAGATAAAAATCTACATGTTATATACTATACAAGCAAAACCCTTGACATTGCCCAAAGAAATTATACAACCACGGAGAAAGAATTGCTAGCGGTCATCTATGACATGGACAAGTTCCGGCAGTATCTCGTTGGTGCCAATGTGATCGTGCACACGGATCACGCGGCTCTCAAATACCTATTAAGGAAGAAGGAGGCTAAGCTGCGGCTCATTAGGTGGATTCTCCTCCTCCAGGAATTCGACCTGGAGATCAAGGACAAGAAGGGGGCGGAGAATGTTTTTGCCGATCACTTGTCCAGATTGCCTACTCTCGATCCAAATGCTACTCCGGTTGACGACTTGCTCCCTAACGGGCATCTCTTCTCCATCTCTTCCTCTTGAACTCCTTGGTACGCCGACATCGCAAATTATCTGACTTGTGCCATCGTCCCCCACAACGTGCGCTATCAACAGAAAATGAAATTCTTTCATGAGGTCCGTAAATTTTATTGGGACGACCCCCATTTGTACAAGACCTGTAATGATGGGGTGATACGAAGGTGCATTCCTGAAACTGAGGCGACCTCCATAATCTCCCATTGCCAAGATCAACAGTGTGGAGGACATGCGAGCACCTATAAGACGACGGCAAAAATCCTCCAGAGTGGGTTCTATTGGCCGACCCTCTTTAAGGACGCCCACGCTTATGTCCAGGCTTGCGACAAATGCCAAAGGATGGGAAACATCTCCAAGAGAAACGAGATGCCTCAGCACTATATTTTAGAGGTAGAGATCTTCGATGTGTGGGGAGTCGACTTCATGGGACCGTTCCCCTCGTCCTCTGGAAATCAGTATATCTTGGTAGCCGTGGACTACGTCTCGAAGTGGGTAGAGACCATAGCCAGTCCTACTAATGATTCTCGGGTGGTCGCCAAGTTATTCAAAAACAACATCTTCCCGCGGTTCGGTGTGCCTCGAGTTTTGATCAGTGACGGAGGGAGCCACTTTATAGAGAAGAAATTCGAAGCTCTCTTGAAGAAGTACGGGGTGCAACACCGAATCAGGCGTGCCCTTCACCCGCAGACTAGCGGCCAAGTGGAGGTTTCTAACAGGGAGATCAAGAGCATACTGGAAAAGACAGTGGCCAACTCCAGGAAGGATTGGTCATCAAAACTTTCTGACGCGCTCTGGACGTACAGGACGGCTTTTAAGACTCCGATCGGCACAACACCCTACCGGCTTGTCTACGGGAAGGCATTCCATCTACCCGTGGAATTGGAACACAAGGCATTTTGGGCGATCAAGAACCTAAATTTTGACGCCAAGGAGGTTGGAGGCCACCGACAGCTGTAACTTAACGAGCTCGACGAGATCCGGCTCAATGCTTATGAAAATGCCCAGATCTACAAGGAGAAGTTGAAGGGTGGCACGATAAGTGCATCTTGAGCAGGGAATTCAAGGAAGAGGACTTAGTCCTCCTATTCAACTCGAGGCTGAAGCTTTTTCCTAGAAAGCTCAAGTCGAGATGGTCGGTACCATTCCGCGTCGCCAAGGTCTTCCCACACGGAGCTATCGAGATAATGGGAAGAGATGAGCCATTCAAAGTCAACGGGCAGCACCTAAAACACTATGCGATAGGAGAACCAGCTTTCTCTCCAGTCGGAGTCTCAACAACCGACGACTCGTCTTCAAACCCTTCGGATCCTAATTGACCATCAAAAGAGGCGTCGAGCAAACGACGTTAAACAAAAGCGCTTCATGGGAGGTAACCCATGTTCTAAACTCTCACTTTTGTTTTTAGGCTCATTTTAGCTTTATTTTTCCCATTTTTATAAATAAATCCAGCCACGGGGGCTTTCGTCGTGAGACTTAGGCCATTTGTGAATTTTTGCAGGAAACAAACCCTCACCCGATCGGGTGATCGCTCAACCGATCGGGTGAGACGTATCAGACAATGGCTTGTATCTGTTCTCCAGCGAACCGGTTGGGTGAAGCAAAGTGCGACCGGGTGGCTGACCGTCTGGGAACGGCTGAATTCTCTGGAAATTTGGGGATTGCATCAACCGACCGGTTGATAGAAGCTACGGTCGTGTGACTGACCAGGTGGAAACTCACAGAACTCTCGGGACGATTTGGGAAACGGTCAACCGATCGGGTGAAAACTCACCCGATCGGTTCACCAGTAGCTGTTGGCCGACGGAAAATTTTCGGAATTTACCCAACCGATCGGGTGAACCGTCACCCGATCGGTTCGCTTTCACCCCTATATATATTCCCCCTCACCCGACTTCATCCACCAGACCCCCAAATTCCCGTTCATGCGTTCTCTCCTCCTCCATCTGCCAAATCGATCTCCTCCATCTACCCCACTATCCCTAAATCCTCATCCTCACTCATTCCCATACTCTCCCAACATCACCACCCTTCCCATCAACAACATTCACTCACCAAATGTCCAAACCCTAACCATAGCCCCAAATTTTCAAAAATTTCGATTCTTGTCAGATCAGCGAGCGGTGGCTTCCCAAATCGCTTCCTTATACTGCGTGGGGTCTTTCAGATGCTTGGTCTTACAACATTGATGGGTAACCTCCTTCCACTATTCACAATTCCATCAATTATATGCAAAGTCTGAAATTTGTGTCTACACATTTCATCTGGTTCATCATCTTCATAGACACCATATCCCACTTTATCATTTTTTCCCTACGCCGTCACGATGTCTAAGAAGGGAAAGGAGATTTCCACATCGTCACGCGGACATCCCCTATACGGTCCTTTTTCCCTTCCTTTCTTGGCATCAATCCTTCTTCTGAAGAGCAATCCGATCGTTTGCAAGCCCTTCTTTATCGCCCAATGCGACCTACTCTTTTCGCCGACTCCCCACCCTACAATCTCTTGGACTCTTTAGGGGCATCTGTGCACTTTTTCGCTTCATAGGTTGTGATCACCTTCTACGTTCCCATGCGCATACACACAGGAATCTCACACTTGAGTTCCTCAGCTCTCTCGAGGTGTCAGAATTTGGTTTCACCTTCCACGCCTTCAATGGTGATTTTACCATGAGTTTCAAAGAGCTTAACAATATTCTAAACTTCCCTCACCCTGATCGTCATGTTGAATGCTCAACTCACGATCGATCTGACATCTTTTCTTACTTTCGGGCTGCTGGTGTTTGGCAACGGTTCACCCGATATACCACCTTTCCAGCGGTATCCCTCGCCTCCTACATCATACACCCATTCTACCGCTTCGCCCATTACTTCCTTGCCAACACCATTTTCGCTCGCATAGATGTATTCACGGTGTCCAAGGATGAGCTCCTCTTTCTCTACGCCATGTCCCATGACAGGATTCATGGCAATATCCCTTTACCCATAAACACCGCTCATTGGATCATCCACGAGATCTTATCCATTAGCCGCGCATCTTCTGGCTCTATTGCAGTGGGGGGATGATTACTCTTATTGTCAGTTGTGTTTTGAGGATGCCGCCCGACCTCCCTATTGTACCAGGACAAAGCCGTATCGATCGCGACTACTTGATCGCTATCGGTATGCTTACTCCTTTTGGTGAGGATTGTGCAGTCTACCTCTATAGTCCTGCCTACACTCCTTTTGCCATCCTCCAGTCCTCATCTCTGGAGCGCTTCCCCTTATGCATTACACATCTACCCTGGGAGTTCTACCCGGATCCTTGGTATGCCACACTCATTCACTTTCCACCCTTGGATCCCCCCGATTGGCACACGTGTGTCGGTTCACCTAGTGCCACCATTATCCACCACGATCCACCGATAAATCTCGATCCTCCGGTGGTCCAGCCTGTTGCTCATCCCTCTCCTATTCACACACCCTCTCCTTCGTCCTTAGAAGATTCCTTCTACCATTATTCACCACCCTCCTCGCCATCTCCTTACCATTCTGCTGAAAGCGACTCCGATTGACCTCCCCCTCGCACATTTCTGCATTTTCATGATCATATCATTTCGCTAGCATTGTCGTGTCTAGCTTGGGGGAAGTCAATTTTTCTGTGTGCTGTCGTGTGATGTTTTCTATGTGTGTTTGTTTATATATGTCATGTGGTGTGATTTTCTATTTTTATTTTCTGTTTATATGTCGTGTTGTGTGATTTTCTTTATTTTCCTTTTTTTGTATGTGTGTTTTTCTTGTTTTTCATTTCTTTTTGAGTCGGTGCGTATTTCCCCCCCCCCCCCCATTTTCATTGCCCTCCCGAATTCACTTTTATTGCATTGAGGGCAATGCAAGTTTCAGCTTGGGGGAGTCGCACTTCGTGCGTCATTTGCGTCTTTTTCTTCGTTTTTGAGTCGTTTTTATCGTGTTTTTATTTTTTATTTTCTTCTTTTTATCTCTTTCTCCTAGAGATGACCCCGTATGATGAATTGCCACAAAAATCACACACACACCTAGCATGGCTTCGATAATCACATTCACTAACCCTAGGGAGCCGAGTCCTCTTGCATTTCACGCATCGTGGGTCCACTTAGCTTTTTGTGAGTCGTGCGTCGTGCCTAGCTGTTTGGTGTGCTTCTACTTTGTGATTTTGATTTATATACCTGTCCAGAATGACCCCTAGATTATCATGCTTCGATTTGAATATGCGGTATTTTCTCCTCCTGTCTGCTTCTGTATGCATGAATATATATATCGTATGCTTCATTTCGCATGTGTCGGTATTCCACAATTAAGACTAGGATAGCCCATTTAGCCTATGCTCTGATTAGCGAAAAATCTCATTTGCCCAAGTATTTAGAATCTGATTTCTTTTTTATTTTACTTGGTGCAAATCCCCTCGTCGTGTACCGTTCTCCCACTTGGGAGAGTACACACGTGTATATACCCCAAAATCCAAAAATTCAAAAAAGAGAGAAAATAAAAACCCAAAAGAAAAAGAAAAAAATACATATGTATAGCCAAAAACCCAAAAAAAATACATATATCCAAAAACCCAAAAAAAATGTGTGTGAAAATTTTCCTACCTACCGAGAATAAAGGGAAGGCGAGAATTTCCACCGAGTGTTCTACTCCACATCATCTCAACCCCCCATCGCTTTCGAAAACACTTGGAATAGGGAATTTCTAGCTATTATCTAGGCGATAGTGTGGTGATGTCCAAGTCCCTAGCTGTGGAGTCTCTGACACATGATACGCTTCGATTCTCACTTTCCTCTTATGCATGCTTGAGCTTTATATTCATCGCTTATTTCAAATCGAATCGATATTTGGGTCTTTTCTTGGACTTGTGAATATGGAGCCTATAGCACAATGTAGGTAGTGACACCGTCTGCTAGCACACGACCACACTCACTCGCGCTTCACCGCGTGGGCCTACGACACTTGTCTGGACTCGTTTCCTTTGGTTTAGTGTTGTGATTTGGTGTTTGCTTGCTTGGTGTGGCGTTTTCGATTTTGTTGACCCGGATGGGCGATTTATGATTAGAGTTCTCTTTTTCTCTCTTCCCCTCTATTTTCTCCCTCCGAGCTCCTACTCTCGCTCGTCTTCCTCGAGGACGATGAAGGGTTCAGCTTGGGGGATTTTGAAGTGCGTTTATATTTCATATATTCACGCACGTCTTCTTTGAGTTTTTCCGTTATTTTCCGCCGTCTCGTATCCATTTTCTCGTATTTTCTAGTTTTCTTTCACTTCTCCGTGTTTTTGTGTGTTTGCAGGAGTTTGCCAGCATAGGGACACATAACGAAGATATTATAAGTCTCCGGAGCAATGGGAGGAGTCACGCGTGATCCAGGGGGTCAAACGACCAAGATTTCTATCTTTCAACCCCCACCCGATCAGTTGGATACTGCCAACCGATCGGGTAATGCACGCGTGCACGACCCGGACAGCAGTTGAAGCAACGTAAGCGTCAACCGACCGGTTCGATGACCGGTTCAGCCCAACTGTCTTCTCGGGAATCGAAGCTGAACTCCAATTGATCGGGTGACCTTCACCCGATCGGTTCATCTGTAGCCATTTCCCCCCAAGACACGACCCGGAGAGCTCACCCGACGGCCAGCTGGCCATGCCAAAACTTCGCAAGCTTCTATCTTTTGGGCGACGTTTCCAACCGATCGGTTGGTTTTCCAACCGATCGGTTGGTTTTCCAACCGATCGGTTGGTTTTCCAACCGATCGGCTCACCCTGTGACCGCATGATCCAAACGACTAGCCGCTTCCGTCAACTGATCGTGTCGCCTGACCGGGTGAAGTTTCTGAAGACCGCTGCCGAAGATCACAGCAGCTCACCCGATCGATTGATTCTTCAACCGATCGGGTGAAGTCGTTTTCTATATATATAAGCCCTAGGTTTTCAGAAACGGGAGCTGATTATTTTTCTGTCTTTTTTCCCTATTGTGACGGCTGGAATTTTTTGGTTATTTGCAAGTGTTCGGATCTTTGTCAAACTTTGATATTATCTTAATTGCATTACTACTACCGCATTTCAATTGCCTGATTATGTTTTTAACGGTCAATTTTCATTTAGATCGCTTTTTAGCTACAATGTGTGAGTAGTTCTCTAATCTGGTATTTTGGTGGAAAACCCTTCGTGGGTTCTCCCTAATGCGTCCATAGGACTAGGATATCGATAGGGAATAGGAATCTATTGGTTACGCGGGGTGTTTTATTGTCATCGGCGGGAAAAAGACCGCCTTTGACTGTTGGGCCAAGGGGGAATAAACTTGGCGGTTGACACCCTAGCCATAGCTCACGCCCTTAGCGTAGACATCGTATCCTAGCGCGCGGGAGCGGCAGGATGAGATGTTGGGAGTTATCGTTGCGAGCTTAGTGCTTCCGGAGTCGGTCAGTGTTAATGTGTAACGACTGGTTTTCATGTATCTGGATTTATTATATTATAATATATGTTTTGGTGGATTTTCTCCTTATATGTGGTTTTCGTCTCCGTGACTTTCATTTTCGATCGTTTAGTCGTGTTTTCTCGTTTCTTCCTTAGGATCGTCGATTTTGGAGTAAGTCATTCGTGACGGGCTTCGTATCGGTCATATCTTATTGTTAGATCAAGCCTAGGAGTCTTAGGAATCGATCCCGGAGCTCCGCGCTCCATATCGGAACTTTTGGTGCACGTTAGCCGGTGTAAGAAGAGGCACCGACCGACTAGATGACGATCCAGTCGGTCGGCAATGCTTCTTTAACCGACTAACACATCATCTAAATTTTAGTATCAGTACTGTTCATTCTTAGTCGGTCTAAGTTCATCTTTCGACCGACTAGTTGTTAAACTAGTCGGTTAAGTTTTGTACTCAGACCGACTAATTCTTGGTTCTTCTGTACAGTCGAGTTACTGTTTACTCTTAGTCGGTTTAAGAACGTTCATCGACCGACTAGATGACAAACTAGTCGGTCAGTATTTGTTCTTTGACCGACTAAATCTAAAACCTATTTTTGTTCAGAAGTTACTGTTTACACTTAGTCGGTCTGCGTTGGTCAACCGACCGACTAATTGCCAAACTAGTCGGTCAGTGGTTGCTCTTTGACCGACTAATCTGTGTTAAAACCCTAATTTCTGGGCAGCCACCAGCCCATCCTATTTAAACCCCTCCCAAACGTTTTCTTCTTCCTCCACTCGACCAAAAACCCTAGTTTCTCCCCCATTGAGCCCCCTTCTTCCCCAAACCCTTATTCCTTCATCCCAAGCCCAAGATCCATCATCCAAACTCTCCCTCAACACATTCTACCTCTCATCTTCCCCAAAATCTCGTCAAACCCCCAAAATCCCCCAAAAACCCTAGTTCTCCAAACTTCTCCATTCGTTTCCAGATCTGGTCCTTAGGTTCTCTGAAGTGTTTCTTCCGCTTCCTCACGGTAAGAAATCGATCTCTTGATGTTTTCATAACCCGTTATGTTTTTGCAAAATCCTAATGAAATTACTTGTTGTTTTGATGATTGTTCTCCATAACAGCGACCTCCCTGTAGATTAGCATCCGCGAGATGAACCTTCGTGATCGTAATCCCCGGTGCTAGGCAAGTGAAACTTGCCACTTAGGGTTTAGGCCATGTTTTAGGCCATTTACTTGTTGTAGGCGTAAAAGAGGCTAGGCGACGAAATGATACTCGCCTAGGCACAAATTTAGGAACTAGCTTGACAACGAAGCTAGATCCGACGTTTATCATGTTGCACAATTACCATGTCATGTTTAAATTCCATTAACGGTACGCAATTAATTGTCATGGCATTGCATTCTTTAAGTGATCACGTGATTGCGTAGCATCGCTACAATACTTGTGTTTCCTGGCTCGTGACCAGAAGCGAGCATAATGAGTTGCTAACCCCAACGCTCGATATTGAATTGTGAACTAGGAAAACAAGCTCCCGTGCGGGGCAACCCTGGCTCATTTACTGGGCTCATGTACAAGGACCCTGGCTTGTTTACGTGTGGGATGGGGTAAGAGTTAAGCGGTCATTCAACTGGGGGTCTGCCTGATCAGCAACTGCAGTTGTAAGGCGTAAACTCTGGGTTTGGGGTAGTGGTAAGCGGCCAATCAGCGTGAATGCTATACCATTCAGCTGTAAGGCGCAAACATCTACAAACAACATGAAACGTGACTAGTGAATTGATTGAGATTGTTAGTAGCTTGGCTACTCTTGTCTTGTCCCGATAACTGTTCTCTTGTACTTATTGTCTCGCCATGTCTTGCTTGTGCACTCATGTTATAACTGCCATGTCATGCATACTATAACTGCTAGGTTGCTAGTTGCCTTACTTTCAGTTTCCTTGCCCAAGTCTTTTAGACTTGCTGACATGTGCTCCTTTACTCATTTGGGTGACACATGTTAGATCCTGAGCCTGAGTACCTTGTTGAGGACGAGGTGTTTGCTGACGCCGAGCCCGAGCTTGTGTTCGACGGGGAGTACGTGGACACTGGGGACCAGTCCTAGTGGCTTCGTTGTGTTTTCCTTTTATTTAGACTGCTGTTTTGTTTTCGGTGCGTGGCACCTATACTTTGTTACGTTGTTGCTTTTGTTGGCCTTGTTCTGGGCCTTTAGACTCTTTCTTTTAGCCTGGTGGCTTTTCTGGATGTTGGACTTATTTTGGATGTTGGACTTTATGAGATATGAGAATTTTATTTCTGTCTCTCCTTGTGTTATTATTGTTGTTCCGTTTGTGGTTACAGGGACCTGCTTATGTTTTATTGACGCTTATCGGGTTTGGGGCTTCACAGCTCCGCTCTCGTGCGGACCTTTTCACGTCTCGCCTCTATTTTAGGGAAGCGGGTCGTGACAGGTTTTGTTGGTGGCCCATGCAGTTCCTTCTGTAACTGCGATTATCGGAGTGACGATAGTAATATTAGAACGTCCAATAAACTAAGTTCGACGTCTGAGTCATAAGCTATGAGTCTAATCTGCTTCGTTCTCTGTGTCATTAGATGGCAGGAAGGCGATTCACCCGTGGTGGAGGTAGTGGTGCGCTCCCTCATGATGAGGAGCCTGAGCGGGAACCCACCAACGGTGAGATGATGCGGATGATGCTCCAGATGATGCAAGTGCAGCAGGGCGTGCTCCTGCAAGTCCAGAATGCTCCACTTGCTCGAGCTACCCGAGCACTTCCGGATGCCCCTCGCTCTGAGCCAGGAGCGAAGCAATTTCGGGAGCTGGGTCTCGCATATTTTGAGGGGTCTGAGGGTCCTCTGGCTGCCGATGAGTGGATTCGGAACATTGAGGATAACTTGAAGATGGCCAAGATCACCCCGGCTGGATGGGTTGATTTGGCGAAGAGGCAGCTCAAGGATAATGCTCGGAATTGGTGGGATGCGGAAGAGAAGATGTTGGTGGAGCCGATAGCTTGGACTACCTTTAAGTCTAGGTTTGATGAGGAGTTCTTTCCGAAGGCTGCTAAGAAGAAGATGCTGCAGCGTTTCATTGATCTGAGGCAAGGGAGCTTGACAGTGGACCAGTACCACCAAGAGTTCACTAGGCTGAGTCGGTTCGCACCGAAGATGGTGCAGGACGCTGATGAGAGGGCTCAGAGGTTCCTGCAGGGACTTGCTTTGGAGCTCCAGAGTTTTGTGTCTTCCTCCGATCTGGACTCTTATCAGAAGGTTCTGGTCGCTGCGAGGAGGCAGGAGCTGAACCTGAGTCAGAGGAGGGGGTCTATTGTTGGTGCTGAGAAGAGGCCTATGGAGCAGGCCAGAGCGGTGGTTAGGCCTGGTTTCAAGCCTAATCAGCCAGCTCAGTTTAAGAGCCCAGGAGGGCCTATTCTGAAGGCTTGCCATTTCTGCGGCAAGCCTGGCCACATCAAGGATCAGTGCAGGAAGTTTTTGGGCCAGTGTCTGGTTTGTGGTGATGCTTCTTATGTCGCGAAGGATTGTCGGCATGCGAATCCGCTGCGGAGGGCACCTGTTGCAGCACAGCTGTTGCAGCAGCGAGCATCTGTTCCTGCTGGACATGGAGCAGCTCTTGTTCCACAGAGACAGGCTTTCCAGCAGGCTATTCCGCCGAGGAGGTAGGATTTTCTGATGACCGCTGTGGAGAGCGAGGCTGTGGATGAGGTTATCGCAGGTAATCCTCGATCTAGCTGTTACTTCCCTAGCTGGTTTGATTGTTAGATTGTGTTGTTTGCTTGAACATGGTTGTTTGCTAGACTAGGGTTTGATTGTTAATTGCTTGTTAGGTGTGGTTTTGGTGTGCACATTTCCTGCACGAGTCCTCTTTGACTCTGGTGCATCGATGTGCATTATTTCTCGGAGCTTCATGGAGAGGCATTCCTTGTCGACGTCCCCTCTTCCCAAGAGTTGAAATATCGTTACAGGGAATGGCGTGGTCTCGGTGCATCGTGGTTGCAATTCTTGCTCGTTGGTGGTCTGTGGACATGAGTTTTTCGCTGATTTCATTGTCCACGACATCATCAACTATGATGCAGTTCTTGTGATGGACTGGCTTGCGAGCTTCTATGCTACGATCGACTGTAGGAGGAAGAAGGTGGTGTTCGAGATTCCCAGACATCCAGTATTCGAGTTCATTCGAGGTAGTAGTTCGCTTGGTCCTGTTAGATTTCGGGCCAGACCGGTGGAGGTTGTGGCTATGCAGATGGAGTTGGAGAGGCCAGCTGTAGTGCGTGATTTCGATGACGTCTTCCCTGAAGAGATGTCTGGTTTGCCACCTGATCGAGCTTTAGAATTTTCTATTGATCTTATTCCAGGTGCGCAGCCGATTTCGAAGGCGCCGTATCGTATGGCACCTGCAGAATTGGAAGAGTTGAGGAAGCAGCTGGATGAGCTTTTGCAGAAGGGTTATATAAACCCTAGTGTGTCTCCGTGGGGAGCACCGGTGCTGCTGGTGAAGAAGAATGATGGTTCGCGTCGCATGTGCATGGACTATCGAGAGTTGAATGCGGTGACCATTAAGAATAAATACCCGTTACCTCGCATCGATGATATTTTTGATCAGCTTGGAGGTTCGAGGGTGTTTTCTAAGTTGGATTTGAGGAGTGGTTACCATCACTTGAAGGTGAAGAAGGGAGATGTTCTGAAGACAACGTTCAGGACGAAGTATGGACACTATGAGTTCGTGGCTATGCCTTTCGGTGTAACTAACGCACCCGCAGTTTTCATGAATCTGATGAACCTGATTTTCTACGACTTTTTGGATAAGTTTGTCGTTATCTTTATTGACGACATTCTGATATATTCAAAGTCGGAGGAAGAGCATGCATCGCACTTGAGGACGGTATTGGAGATTTTGAGGAAGCATCGTTTGTATGCTAAGTTTTCGAAGTGCGAGTTTTGGCTGGATAAAGTTGCTTTTCTCGGGCATGTGGTGACTGGAGATGGTATTTCAGTGGATCCCGAGAAGATTAGGGCCATCAGAGAGTGGCCTGTTCCGTCGTCTGCATCTGAGATCCGGAGTTTCCTTGGTTTGGCGGGATATTATCGGCGATTCATTAAGGACTTTTCCCGTATTGCTGAGCCGATGACCAGGTTGACGCAGAAGGATGTACCTTTTGTTTGGTCGGGTGATTGTGAGAGTGCTTTTGGTGTTCTGAGAGAGCGTTTGACGACTGCCCCTATTCTTGTTGTGTCTGATCGCAATGATGGATTTGAGATCTTTTGCGATGCTTTTGGCAAGGGTCTCGGTTGTGTGTTGCATCAGCACGGGCACGTTGTGGCTTATGCGTCTCGTCAGCTTAAGGTTCATGAGAAGAATTACCCGACGCATGATTTGGAGTTGGCTGCTGTTGTGTTTGCGCTCAAGATTTGGAGGCACTTCCTGCTGAGTGAGAAAGTGAAGATTTTCACCGATCACAAAAGCTTGAAGTATATTTTTACTCAGAAGGAGCTCAACATGCGACAACGTCGATGGTTGGAGCTCATGGCGGATTATGAGATTGATTTGCAGTATCACCCTGGCAAGGTGAATGTGGTCCCTGATGCTTTGAGTAGGCTTCCAGCGGTGATGATTTTGACCTCGCAGTGGAGATTGCAGCAGGATTTTTGCGAGTCTGGTGTTGAGATTGTTCTTCCTGGGGAGGATTCATCGTTGATGTACATGCAGGTACAGTCGACGATCGTGGATCGGATTAAGGCTGGCCAGGCTGAGGATTCGAAGCTGGTGAAGATTCGGGAGCAGGTGGAAGCCGGTCTGCGGACTGACTTTTTGATTCATGAGGATGGCTCGCTGAGATTTGGAGCCAGGTTGTGTGTGCCAGCTGGGGATATTAGAGAGGAGTTGATGGTGGAGGCACACAGTTCGCCGTATTCTATGCATCCTGGTGGCACCAAGATGTACCAGGATCTTCGTCTGAATTATTGGTGGCATGGTATGAAGAGGAGTGTGGCTCGGAGTGTAGCCAAGTGCTTAGTTTGCCAGCAAGTGAAGGCGGAGCATCAGCGTGCGTCTGGGTTGCTACAACCGCTTCCGATTCCGGAGTGGAAATGGCAACACATCACTATGGATTTCGTGACAGGACTACCTCGGAGTCCGAAGCAGAATGACGCGATTTGGGTGATCGTAGATCGATTGACCAAATCCGCGCACTTTATTCCATTCCGAGTGGGACAGTCCACTGAGGCGCTAGCGAGGAGATATATGGAGGTAAATTCTTTTACTCTTCGTTTTTATTTCCTTTTCCTAGTTTGGATAGTGATGTGACGTGAGTCGTGCAGGAGGTTGTGCGACTTCACGGAGTCCCTGTGAGTATCGTGTTAGACAGGGACACGAGGTTCACATCTCAGTTCTGGCAGAGTTTGCAGAAGAGGTTGGGTACGTGTCTGAGTTTCAGCACGGCGTACCATCCGCAGACGGATGGCCAGTCCGAGAGGACAATTCAGATTTTGGAAGACATGCTGAGGGCGTGCATGTTGGATTTCAAGGGTTAGTGGGAGGACCATCTACATCTGGTAGAGTTTTCTTACAACAACAGCTTCCAGGCGAGTATTGGCATGGCCCCTTTCGCCGCTCTTTATGGGAGGAAATGTCGATCGCCATTGAGTTGGGATGACGTTGGTGATCGGGAGTTGTTGGGACCTGAGATGATTGTGGAGGCTGTGGAGGTCATCAGGAATATTCGGGAGAGGTTGAGGATTGCTCAGGACCGTTTTAAGCATTGGGCGGATGCTAAACGTCGTCCTTTGGAGTTTCAGCCGGGCGACCATGTGTTCTTGAAGATTTCCCCGAATCGTGGTGTGATTCGTTTTGGGAAGCGAGGGAAGTTGAGCCCGCGATACATTGGACCGTTTGACATTTTGGAGAGGGTTGGCGAGGTAGCTTATCGCTTAGCCTTGCCGCCATCTTTGGAAGGAGTTCACAATGTTTTCCATGTGTCGCAGCTTCGTCGATACATTAGCGATCCATCTCATGCTGTGGATTTCTCGGAGATTACCGTTCGCCCCGATTTGACGTATGACCAGCTTCCGGTGCAGATTCTGGACAGGCGTCAGAAGTCACTTCGGAACAAGATTGTCAATCTTGTGAGGGTGATGTGGCGACACGGCTCACCTGGAGAGTCTACTTGGGAGAATGAGGATGAGATGCGAGAGCGTTTCCCACTTTTGTTCCCGGACACGTGAGTGTTAGGAAATTCCGAGGACGGAATTTTTCTTAAGTTGGGGAGGATGTAACGACTGGTTTTCATGTATCTGGATTTATTATATTATAATATATGTTTTGGTGGATTTTCTCCTTATATGTGGTTTTCGTCTCCGTGACTTTCATTTTCGATCGTTTAG
Organism: Scilla litardierei; assembly: GCA_030789695.1. Taxonomy (NCBI): domain Eukaryota; kingdom Viridiplantae; phylum Streptophyta; class Magnoliopsida; order Asparagales; family Asparagaceae; genus Scilla; species Scilla litardierei. The sequence goes on from CM061141.1 coordinate 245,229,804, forward strand.
TCGTGTTTTCTCGTTTCTTCCTTAGGATCGTCGATTTTGGAGTAAGTCATTCGTGACAAGCTTCGTATCGGTCATATCTTATTGTTAGATCAAGCCTAGGAGTCTTAGGAATCGATCCCGGAGCTCCGCGCTCCATATCGGAACTTTTGGTGCACGTTAGCCGGTGTAAGAAGAGGCACCGACCGACTAGATGACGATCCAGTCGGTCGGCAATGCTTCTTTAACCGACTAACACATCATCTAAATTTTAGTATCAGTACTGTTCATTCTTAGTCGGTCTAAGTTCATCTTTCGACCGACTAGTTGTTAAACTAGTCGGTTAAGTTTTGTACTCAGACCGACTAATTCTTGGTTCTTCTGTACAGTCGAGTTACTGTTTACTCTTAGTCGGTTTAAGAACGTTCATCGACCGACTAGATGACAAACTAGTCGGTCAGTATTTGTTCTTTGACCGACTAAATCTAAAACCTATTTTTGTTCAGAAGTTACTGTTTACACTTAGTCGGTCTGCGTTGGTCAACCGACCGACTAATTGCCAAACTAGTCGGTCAGTGGTTGCTCTTTGACCGACTAATCTGTGTTAAAACCCTAATTTCTGGGCAGCCGCCAGCCCATCCTATTTAAACCCCTCCCAAACGTTTTCTTCTTCCTCCACTCGACCAAAAACCCTAGTTTCTCCCCCATTGAGCCCCCTTCTTCCCCAAACCCTTATTCCTTCATCCCAAGCCCAAGATCCATCATCCAAACTCTCCCTCAACACATTCTACCTCTCATCTTCCCCAAAATCTCGTCAAACCCCCAAAATCCCCCAAAAACCCTAGTTCTCCAAACTTCTCCATTCGTTTCCAGATCTGGTCCTTAGGTTCTCCGGAGTGTTTCTTCCGCTTCCTCACGGTAAGAAATCGATCTCTTGATGTTTTCATAACCCGTTATGTTTTTGCAAAACCCTAATGAAATTACTTGTTGTTTTGATGATTGTTCTCCATAACAGCGACCTCCCCGTAGATTAGCATCCGCGAGACGAACCTTAATGATCGGCATCCCCGGTGCTAGGCAAGTGAAACTTGCCACTTAGGGTTTAGGCCATGTTTTAGGCCATTTGCTTGTTGTAGGCGTAAAAGAGGCTAGGCGACGAAATGATACTCGCTTAGGCGCAAATTTAGGAACTAGCTTGACAACGAAGCTAGATCCGACGTTTATCATGTTGCACAATTACCATGTCATGTTTAAATTCCATTAACGTTACGCAATTAATTGCCAAGTCATTGCATTCTTTAAGTGATCACGTGATTGCGTAGCATCGCTACAATACTTGTGTTTCCTGGCTCGTGACCAGAAGCGAGCATAATGAGTTACTAACCCCAACGCTCGATATTGAATTGTGAACTAGGAAAACAAGCTCCCGTGTGAGGCAACCCTGGCTCATTTACTGGGCTCATGTACAGGGACCCTGGCTTGTTTACGTGTGGGATGGGGTAAGAGTTAAGCGGTCATTCAACTGGGGGTCTGCCTGATCAGCAACTGCAGTTGTAAGGCGTAAACTCTGGGTTTGGGGTAGTGTTAATCGGCCAATCAGCGTGAATGCTATACCATTCAGCTGTAAGGCATAAACATCTACAAACAACGTGAAACGTGACTAGTGAATTGATTGAGATTGTTAGTAGCTTGGCTACTCTTGTCTTGTCCCGATAACTGTTCTCTTGTACTTATTGTCTCGCCATGTCTTTCTTGTGCACTCATGTTATAACTGCCATGTCATGCATACTATAACTGCTAGGTTGCTAGTAGCCTTACTTTCAGTTTCCATGCCCAAGTCTTTTAGACTTGCTGACATGTGCTCCTTTACTCTTTTGGGTGACACATGTTAGATCCTGGGCCTGAGTACCTTGTTGAGGACGTGGTGTTTGCTGACGCCGAGCCCGAGCTTGTGTTCGACAGGGAGTACGTGGACACTGGGGACCAGTCCTAGTGGCTTCGTTGTGTTTTCCTTTTATTTAGACTGCTGTTTTGTTTTCGGTGCGTGGCACCTATACTTTGTTACGTTGTTGCTTTTGTTGTCCTTGTTCTGGGCCTTTAGACTCTTTCTTTTAGCCTGGTGGCTTTTCTGGATGTTGGACTTATTTTGGATGTTGGACTTTATGAGATATGAGAATTTTATTTCTGTCTCTCCTTGTGTTATTATTGTTGTTCCGTTTGTAGTTACAGGGACCTGCTTATGTTTTATTGACGCTTATCGGGTTTGGGGCTTCACAGCTCCACTCTCGTGCGGACCTTTTCACGTCTCGCCTCCATTTTAGGGAAGCGGGTCGTGACAGGTTTTGTTGGTGGCCCATGCAGGTCCTTCTGTAACTGCGATTATCGGAGTGACGATAGTAATATTAGAACGTCCAATAAACTAAGTTCGACGTCTGAGTCATAAGCTATGAGTCTAATCTGCTTCGTTCTCTGTGTCATTAGATGGCAGGAAGGCGATTCACCCGTGGTGGAGGTAGTGGTGCACTCCCTCATGATGATGAACCTGAGCGGGAACCCACCAACGGTGAGATGATGCAGATGATGCTCCAGATGATGCAAGTGCAGCAGGGCGTGCTCCTGCAAGTCCAGAATGCTCCACTTGCTCGAGCTGCCCGAGCACTTCCGGATGCCCCTCGCTCTGAGCCGGGAGCGAAGCAATTTCGGGAGCTGGGTCCCGTATATTTTGATGGGTCTGAGGGTCCTCTGGCTGCCGATGAGTGGATTCGGAACATTGAGGATAACTTGAAGATGGCCAAGATCACCCCGGCTGGATGGGTTGATTTGGCGAAGAGGCAGCTCAAGGATAATGCTCGGAATTGGTGGGATGTGGAAGAGAAGATGTTGGTGGAGCCGATAGCTTGGACTACCTTTAAGTCCAGGTTTGATGAGGAGTTCTTTCCGAAGGCTGCTAAGAAGGAGATGCTGCAGCGTTTCATTGATCTGAGGACGGGGTGCTTGACGGTGGACCAGTACCACCAAGAGTTCACTAGGCTGAGTCGGTTTGCACCGAAGATGGTGCAGGACGCTGATGAGAGGGCTCAGAGGTTCCTGCAGGGACTTGCTTTGGAGCTCCAGAGTTTTGTGTCTTCCTCCGATCTGGACTCTTATCAGAAGGTTCTGGTCGCTGCGAGGAGGCAGGAGCTGAACCTGAGTCAGAGGAGGGGGTCTATTGTTGGTGCTGGGAAGAGGCCAATGGAGCAGGCCAGAGCGGTGGTTAGGCCTGGTTTCAAGCCTAATCATCCAGCTCAGTTTAAGAGGCCAGGAGGGCCTATTCTGAAGACTTGCCATTTCTGCGGCAAGCCTGGCCACATCAAAGATCAGTGCAGGAAGTTTTTGGGCCAGTGTCTGGTTTGTGGTGATGCTTCTTATGTCGCGAAGGATTGTCGGCATGCGAATCCGCTGTGGAGGGCACCTGTTGCAGCACAGCCGTTGCAGCAGCGAGCGTCTGTTCCTGCTGGACGTGGAGCAGCTCTTGTTCCACAGAGGCAGGCTTTCCAGCAGGCTATTCCGCCGAGGAGGCAGGATTTTCTGATGACCGCTGTGGAGAGCGAGGCTGTGGATGAGGTTATCGCAGGTAATCCTCGATCTAGCTGTTACTTCCCTAGCTGGTTTGATTGTTAGATTGTGTTGTTAGCTTGAACATGGTTGTTTGCTAGACTAGGGTTTGATTGTTAATTGCTTGTTAGGTGTGGTTTTGGTGTGCACATTTCCTGCACGAGTCCTCTTTGACTCTGGTGCATCGATGCGCATTATTTCTCGGAGCTTCGTGGAGAGGCATTCCTTGTCGACGTCCCCTCTTCCCAAGAGTTGAAATATCGTTACAGGGAATGGCGTGGTCTCGGTGCATCGTGGTTGCAATTCTTGCTCGTTGGTGTCTGTGGACATGAGCTTTTCCCTGATTTCATTGTCCACGACATCATCAACTATGATGCAGTTCTTGGGATGGACTGGCTTGCGAGCTTCTATGCTACGATCGACTGTAGGAGGAAGAAGGTGGTGTTCGAGATTCCCAGACATCCAGTATTCGAGTTCAGTCGAGGTAGCAGTTCGCTTGGTCCTGTCAGATTTCGGGCCAGACCGGTGGAGGTTGTGGCTATGCAGATGGAGTTGGAGAGGCCAGCTGTAGTGCGTGATTTCGATGACGTCTTCCCTGAAGAGATGTCTGGTTTGCCACCTGATCGAGCTTTAGAATTTTCTATTGATCTTATTCCAGGTGCGCAGCCGATTTCGAAGGCGCCGTATCGTATGGCACCTGCAGAATTGGAAGAGTTGAGGAAGCAGCTGGATGAGCTTTTGCAGAAGGGTTATATAAACCCTAGTGTGTCTCCGTGGGGAGCACCGGTGCTGCTGGTGAAGAAGAAGGATGGTTCGCGTCGCATGTGCGTGGACTATCGGGAGTTGAATCCGGTGACCATTAAGAATAAATACCTGTTACCTCGCATCGATGATATTTTTGATCAGCTTGGAGGTTCGAGGGTGTTTTCTAAGTTGGATTTGAGGAGTGGTTACCATCACTTGAAGGTGAAGAAGGGAGATGTTCCGAAGACAGCGTTCAGGACGAAGTATGGACACTATGAGTTCGTGGTTATGCCTTTCGGTGTAACTAACACACCCGCAGTTTTCATGAATCTGATGAACCTGATTTTCTACGACTTTTTGGATAAGTTTGTCGTTATCTTTATTGACGACATTCTGATATATTCAAAGTCGGAGGAAGAGCATGCATCGCACTTGAGGACGGTATTGGAGATTTTGAGGAAGCATCGTTTGTATGCTAAGTTTTCGAAGTGCGAGTTTTGGCTGGATAAAGTTGCTTTTCTCGGGCATGTGGTGACTGGAGATGGTATTTCAGTGGATCCCGAGAAGATTAGGGCCATCAGAGAGTGGCCTGTTCCGTCGTCTGCATCTGAGATCCGGAGTTTCCTTGGTTTGGCAGGATATTATCGGCGATTCATTAAGGACTTTTCCCGTATTGCTGAGCCGATGACCAGGTTGACGCGGAAGGATGTACCTTTTGTTTGGTCGGGTGATTGTGAGAGTGTTTTTGGTGTTCTGAGAGAGCGTTTGACGACTGCCCCTATTCTTGTTGTGTCTGATCGCAGTGATGGATTTGAGATCTTTTGCGATGCTTCTGGCAAGGGTCTCGGTTGTGTGTTGCATCATCACCGGCACGTTTTGGCTTATGCGTCTCGTCAGCTTAAGGTTCATGAGAAGAATTACCCGACGCATGATTTGGAGTTGGATGCTGTTGTGTTTGCGCTCAAGATTTGGAGGCACTTCCTGCTGAGTGAGAAAGTAAGAATTTCACCGATCACAAAAGCTTGAAGTATATTTTTACTCAGAAGGAGCTCAACATGCGACAGCGTCGATGGTTGGAGCTCATGGCGGATTATGAGATTGATTTGCAGTATCACCCTGGCAAGGTGAATGTGGTCCCTGATACTTTGAGTAGGCTTCCAGCGGTGATGATTTTGACCTCGCAGTGGAGATTGCAGCAGGATTTTTGCGAGTCTGGTGTTGAGATTGTTCTTCCTGGGGAGGATTCATCGTTGATGTACATGCAGGTACAGTCGACGATCGTGGATCGGATTAAGGCTGGCCAGGCTGAGGATTCGAAGCTGGTGAAGATTCGGGAGCAGGTGGAAGCCGGTCTGCGGACTGACTTTTTGATTCATGAGGATGGCTCACTGAGATTTGGAGCCAGGTTGTGTGTGCCAGCTGGGGATATTAGAGAGGAGTTGATGGTGGAGGCACACAGTTCGCCGTATTCTATGCATCCTGGTGTCACCAAGATGTACCAGGATCTTCGTCTGAATTATTGGTGGCATGGTATGAAGAGGAGTGTGGCTCGGAGTGTAGCCAAGTGCTTAGTTTGCCAGCAAGTGAAGGCGGAGCATCAGCGTGCGTCCGGGTTGCTACAACCGCTTCCGATTCCAGAGTGGAAATGGCAACACATCACTATGGATTTCGTGACAGGACTACCTCGGAGTCCGAAGCAGAATGACGCGATTTGGGTGATCGTAGATCGATTGACCAAATCCGCGCACTTTATTCCATTCCGAGTGGTACAGTCCACTGAGGCGCTAGCGAGGAGATATATGGAGGTAAATTCTTTTACTCTCCGTTTTTATTTCCTTTTCCTAGTTTGGATAGTGATGTGACGTGAGTCGTGCAGGAGGTTGTGCGACTTCACGGAGTCCCCGTGAGTATCGTGTCAGACAGGGACACGAGGTTCACATCTCAGTTCTGGCAGATTTTGCAGAAGAGGTTGGGTACGTGTCTGAGTTTCAGCACGGCGTACCATCCGCAGACGGATGGCCAGTCCGAGAGGACAATTCAGATTTTGGAAGACATGCTGAGGGCGTGCATGTTGGATTTCAAGGGTTAGTGGGAGGACCATCTACATCTGGTAGAGTTTTCTTACAACAACAGCTTCCAGGCGAGTATTGGCATGGCCCCTTTCGCCGCTCTTTATGGGAGGAAATGTCGATCGCCATTGAGTTGGGATGACGTTGGTGATCGGGAGTTGTTGGGACCTGAGATGATTGTGGAGGCTGTGGAGGTCATCAGGAATATTCGGGAGAGGTTGAGGATTGCTCAGGACCGTTTTAAGCATTGGGCGGATGCTAAACGTCGTCCTTTGGAGTTTCAGCCGGGCGACCATGTGTTCTTGAAGATTTCCCCGAATCGTGGTGTGATTCGTTTTGGGAAGCGAGGGAAGTTGAGCCCGCGATACATTGGACCGTTTGACATTTTGGAGAGGGTTGGCGAGGTAGCTTATCGCTTAGCCTTGCCGCCATCTTTGGAAGGAGTTCACAATGTTTTCTCGCAGCTTCGTCGATACATTAGCGATCCATCTCATGCTGTGGATTTCTCGGAGATTACCGTTCGCCCCGATTTGACGTATGACCAGCTTCCGGTGCAGATTCTGGACAGGCGTCAGAAGTCACTTCGGAACAAGATTGTCAATCTTGTGAGGGTGATGTGGCGACACGGCTCACCTGGAGAGTCTACTTGGGAGAATGAGGATGAGATGCGAGAGCGTTTCCCACTTTTGTTCCCGGACACGTGAGTGTTAGGAAATTCCGAGGACAGAATTTTTCTTAAGTTGGGAAGGATGTAACGACTGGTTTTCATGTATCTGGATTTATTATATTATAATATATGTTTTGGTGGATTTTCTCCTTATATGTGGTTTTCGTCTCCGTGACTTTCATTTTCGATCGTTTAGTCGTGTTTTCTCGTTTCTTCCTTAGGATCGTCGATTTTGGACTAAGTCATTCGTGACAGGCTTCGTATCGGTCATATCTTATTGTTAGATCAAGCCTAGGAGTCTTAGGAATCGATCTCGGAGCTCCGCGCTCCATATCGGAACTTTTGGTGCACGTTAGCCGGTGTAAGAAGAGGCACCGACCGACTAGATGACGATCCAGTCGGTCGACAATGCTTCTTTAACCGACTAACACATCATCTAAATTTTAGTATCAGTACTGTTCATTCTTAGTCGGTCTAAGTTCATCTTTCGACCGACTAGTTGTTAAACTAGTCGGTTAAGTTTTGTACTCAGACCGACTAATTCTTGGTTCTTCTGTACAGTCGAGTTACTGTTTACTCTTAGTCGGTTTAAGAACGTTCATCGACCGACTAGATGACAAACTAGTCGGTCAGTATTTGTTCTTTGACCGACTAAATCTAAAACCTATTTTTGTTCAGAAGTTACTGTTTACACTTAGTCGGTCTGCGTTGGTCAACCGACCGACTAGTTGCCAAACTAGTCGGTCAGTGGTTGCTCTTTGACCGACTAATCTGTGTTAAAACCCTAATTTCTGGGCAGCCGCCAGCCCATCCTATTTAAACCCCTCCCAAACGTTTTCTTCTTCCTCCACTTGACCAAAAACCCTAGTTTCTCCCCCATTGAGCCCCATTCTTCCCCAAACCCTTATTCCTTCATCCCAAGCCCAAGATCCATCATCCAAACTCTCCCTCAACACATTCTACCTCTCATCTTCCCCAAAATCTCGTTAAACCCCCAAAATCCCCCAAAAACCCTAGTTCTCCAAACTTCTCCATTCGTTTCCAGATCTGGTCCTTAGGTTCTCCGGAGTGTTTCTTCCGCTTCCTCACGGTAAGAAATCGATCTCTTGATGTTTTCATAACCCGTTATGTTTTTGCAAAACCCTAATGAAATTACTTGTTGTTTTGATGATTGTTCTCCATAACAGCGACCTCCCCGTAGATTAGCATCCGCGAGACGAACCTTAATGATCGTCATCCCCGGTGCTAGGCAAGTGAAACTTGCCACTTAGGGTTTAGGCCATGTTTTAGGCCATTTGCTTGTTGTAGGCGTAAAAGAGGCTAGGCGACGAAATGATACTCGCCTAGGCGCAAATTTAGGAACTAGCTTGACAACGAAGCTAGATCCGACGTTTATCATGTTGCACAATTACCATGTCATGTTTAAATTCCATTAACGGTACGCAATTAATTGTCAAGTCATTGCATTCTTTAAGTGATCACGTGATTGCGTAGCATTGCTACAATATTTGGGTTTCCTGGCTCGTGACCAGAAGCGAGCATAATGAGTTGCTAACCCCAACGCTCGATATTGAATTGTGAACTAGGAAAACATGCTCCCGTGCGAGGCAACCCTGGCTCATTTACTGGGCTCATGTACAGGGACCCTGGCTTGTTTACGTGTGGGATGGGGTAAGAGTTAAGCGGTCATTCAACTGGGGGTCTGCCTGATCAGCAACTGCAGTTGTAAGGCGTAAACTCTGGGTTTGGGGTAGTGGTAAGCGGCCAATCAGCGTGAATGCTATACCATTCAGCTGTAAGGCGCAAACATCTACAAACAACATGAAACGTGACTAGTGAATTGATTGAGATTGTTACTAGCTTGGCTACTCTTGTCTTGTCCCGATAACTGTTCTCTTGTACTTATTGTCTCGCCATGTCTTGCTTGTGCACTCATGTTATAACTGCCATGTCATGCATACTATAACTGCTAGGTTGCTAGTTGCCTTACTTTCAGTTTCCTTGCCCAAGTCTTTTAGACTTGCTGACATGTGCTCCTTTACTCTTTTGGGTGACACATGTTAGATCCTGGGCCTGAGTACCTTGTTGAGGACGAGGTGTTTGCTGACGCCGAGCCCGAGCTTGTGTTCGACGGGGAGTACGTGGACACTGGGGACCAGTCCTAGTGGCTTCGTTGTGTTTTCCTTTTATTTAGACTGCTGTTTTGTTTTCGGTGCGTGGCACCTATACTTTGTTACGTTGTTGCTTTTGTTGGCCTTGTTCTGGGCCTTTAGACTCTTTCTTTTAGCCTGGTGGCTTTTCTGGATGTTGGACTTATTTTAGATGTTGGACTTTATGAGATATGAGAATTTTATTTCTGTCTCTCCTTGTGTTATTATTGTTGTTCCGTTTGTGGTTACAGGGACCTGCTTATGTTTTATTGACGCTTATCGGGTTTGGGGCTTCACAGCTCCACTCTCGTGCGGACCTTTTCACGTCTCGCCTCCATTTTAGGGAAGCGGGTCGTGACATAATGGACATGAGAATGCCCACTGACCGAACCCGGGTAGTCCGGCGTATCATCCCGGGCACCGACCGGAATATCGGGCCCATGAGACACTGGTATCACTCTTAGAGGCAACGTCTCACTATTAAACCCTAATTCCGATCGTTGTCCTATCCGCCGGTCGTGATAGCGAGAACACATGATAGTGTGGAAACCGAAGACCCAGATTTCCCTTTATATTGTTTAACCCCGTATTTACATTCCGTGACGACCCATCCATCGATTCGGGCTAGCTCACCCCCGGGGTGAATTGGTTCCTTTCTGACACAAGCACAACCATGCCTCCCTGTGTTCGACCCTCAAGCCACACTACAACACTGTGCGCTTGCGGTACAAATATTTTAAATCTCGCGTCCCCCATCATATTGCACACTTTGCACATGCACCACAAAACCGTGGGGACGTCAAGGGTCCCTTTTGACCCAATACCCTAGACCCGTCTGGGTTGGGATTCATGGCCGAAACCTCTCTACGTGAATCGCCTAAGTCCCATTAAAAATGTTTTATTTATATAGAAATAAGTGTACATATATATATGCATGCATGCTAACTGATGTGTCATTATATTCCACGTTTTATCTAAATGATTACACGTCAAAATGATTGCTCATTTATATATTTCATACGCTTTTACGCTATTATTGGAAATAATATGACTTTCGGAGTGTTTATGTCCATTTCCGGGATTTGGGGCGATATTGGAGCAATTTGAAGCCAATAAGACGATCGGCAACATGAGAGCACCAATGAGACTCATGATGACATGCTAGAGGTGTCAAAGAAGAAGACTGGAGCAAGGAAGGGGCAAGAGAGAAGGTCGCTCGATCGAGCTATAATGCGGCGAAGGAATCGATCGACTCGAAGTACTGGAAACAGGACAGCCGTGTACTATTTTCAAATCTGCTATCACCTGGGATTTTTCAGTATTTTTCCGATATTTTTTCCAGATAGTAGACATCATGACAGTTCCAACGTCACTAAGAACGTGCCAATCGGATGTCGGATGAGCTCTGGGGAATTTATGGAAGCTGATACTGTAGTGCTGAAATCTGTTTTCAGCAACTTACTCCACCGAGCAGTACACTACTCGACCGAGCAGAGTGAAAAAACCTGCTGAAATATATTTTTGACCTCCTATTCTGTTGAACATCAACCTACTCGACCGAGCAGTTGGCTGCTCGACCGAGCAGCTGCATACTCGACCGAGCAACTACATACTCGGTCCGAGCAGGCAGTGCGTTGTCTTGGGCGATGAATCTAGACTTGTGACGACTCGAGTAATCTTTTCTATTGATATGCTTGAGTAATCTTTTCTAGGGCTAAGTGATTATTCCTAGGATTTTAGGATTTAGATGTAAAGTTGGGATTTTTATGATGCGTTGGGTATAAAAGGGGCTATATTTTGGTTGATCTGGCAAAATCTCTAGGAGAACTTGTACTGAGATCGTGCCCACGGTCGGTGGAATCAATTAGCTTAAGGAGTATCCTACGAATTTAATTAGGGAGTTAGTGGATTCAACCGAGGTACGTGGCCATGCCTGGCTCGTGCCTTGAGGGGATCCGCCAACGAACTATAGCACTAATTGACGGCTACCGCCATTGCATCAATAAGAGCCACCAAAATACCTCGAAGCTCTAACCCACGAGAGTGGTACGAGTTGAGAGCGTTCGAACCACGAGAGTGGTGAGAACTTTGTAGATCCTTAATGCGCGTATCGTATGTGCCTATCGTGTGAGCAGGGTTAATGTGATACGTTAGATTCAAGATACTCAGACACATGAATTTTCACTTCCTAGATGCTACAATCCCCAATTAAACCAATGCAACATAGAAGTCTCAACCGAGCATCGATGTCCGATGGTCCTAGCGGCGAGTCCTAAAGTCATAATCTTTTATATTTTATTTATTTCTTTCTTTGTGTGGAATCCCTCGTCTGCGACATCGAGTGACACGATCTTTGCATCCATCAACATTATAACATCCCATATTCCACATCCACCAATAAACCCGCAAGTCTAACTCAACCTAGGAGTAGATAGGTAGTATAGCACCGCTTCCCCGTGTTCGATACCCGCTTGCCACTATACCGTGCGCTTGCGGTAAATGACATCGTTTCGGAGTTAGTTCCAGCTCGATCAAGTTTATGGCACTGTTTCCGGGGAGGCGTTCTGCCATATTATTTATTTACCACAAGTAGGTTGATTAGATAGCGTAAAAAACAAACAAAACAAACAAACAAAACAAAAAACAAAAACAAAAAACATAGAGAGATTTTTCCCACCACCTGCTATTATTATTATCTTTATCTCTCTTTGTACCACTGACATTTTTTCCAGGTTGTTTACTTTTCTTGATCAGGTACAGTTGATGCAGTGACGGTGCTTCCAAGGATGCGACCGGGTTCTATACAATCCTATATATACCTCGCTACATTCTATCAGGCTGATGGAGAGTCCTTCAGAGAAGCATTGTACAAGTTTGAAAGAATGTTAGGGATGTTCCATACTGAGTCAGACCATGAGTGGGACAGTTCCAGGATATTTGATATCTTTGCTGGAAGACTAAAGGGACCCTCACGTGAGTTTATGAAGAGGATGCAAGTGGGAAAGTTAATTGATCTGCGGTTGGCAGCAACCTTGGAGCAAATGATAGATGATGCTCGTTCTACCGGTTCGCTAACAGTTATGGTAGGTAAACCATCCGACCAAGTATTCATTGATTTTGTTATGGCTAATGTCTCTGATGCATGTACTATCATAGATGGAGTGTATGCTTTACTTGAAGGTGATCATATCCACCTTTACACCATTAACACTCCACAAATAGAGACATCTGAGCTGCCAGAGGTGGACACATAAATAGACCTATTGAGAAGCATCGTAGACACAGTTCGATGCACCGGTCCACTAACAATAACAGCAGGTGACCCTTTTGAGCTTGGATTTCAAAACTTTATTACTCATCGTATCTCTTCCACAGGCACAATTGATGATGGAGTCTACGCTCTAGTTGAGGGGCACAAGACCCACTTTTATACCATGGCCGAGATACAGGAGCCCATAGATCCACCTGCACCCACCATGGAGAGGTCCAAGCCACACCATCCAATGCCTCGAGTTCTAGGACGGAAACAAAGACATAGGCGGAAAAAGGAGAAGATGAAATTCACTTTGCCTACTATACAAGAGGAACCCGAAGAGGAGGCTGAAGCATTGCACCGCGAGGAGGCATAGCTATATTTATTTTACATACTGCACGCGGAGCCAAAGACTTTCGTCGAGGAGATCGTGCATCGGGACAAGGACACATCCATTCATGAGGATCACGAGCATTACCCTCCTCCTTTTGAGCTACCGCGGCCACCTCCACTTTCTACTGAGGCTGAGCATCCCTCTCAGGCCCACCCACCAGAGCTTACTGCTCCCCTTCAGGGAGATCTCTTCACCCCCTCATTTCCTACATTTGATTTCCCTCTGTGTATAATGTTTATTATGATTCATATTTAGATGACTCATTATGCCTTTTACAGGATACACATACAAATAATAAAGAGGTACGATGGGACGTATACGAGAAGGAGAGCGAGGAGTTAGCACACATGGATGCTATTGAATATGATCAGGAGGTGCAATGGGATGAGTTTGACGATGATGAGGAGCATCCTGATGAGACCTACACTATTTTGCCAGAGTTACTTGAGGAACCAGAGGAAAACAACGGAGAGTTGATTGTCGTGGTACATGAGAGTAGAGATGTATTTTCAGGGAAGTATCGTCTACTTATTTTTACTTTACATATTTCTTTTGACGATCTTCTTTGGAAAACTTTTATTTTGGGGAAGAATTGTCCACATCAGATTGATGCGGCTTATCTCTTGCAGGGTACAGGTGGACTCCTTGGGGAGATGCTGGGAGCCGCATTGCTGGAGTCTGATGGAGTCCGTGGACACATGCACCTGGCGAAGCCATGGAAGGAGCAGTTAGAACAGTTGCCTGCACCGGCAAAGATACTGGATCCGCCTTTTGCTATAGGTGATATCAATCCAGTAGTGTAGAATTTTATGCTTTAAATAATCATGAATCCTCTCAGCAGCGAGAGGACCGTATAGGATTTTATATGCTTTCTTAGTTTAATAGACTCACCCCATATGATAGCTCAATTATCTTTTGCACCCAACCCACTATTTATCATCCATGCTCACCCTTATACTTGGTGCTTAGTTTGCCTCTCTCCCCAATTTTTATGTGATGTTTAAGCTTGGGGGAGAGAAATTATTTTGTTGAGTGGCCCCCCATCTTGTTGGTGTCCTCTATTTATATCATACACACATTGAGGACAATGTGATGTTTAAGCTTGGGGGAGTGCATAGTGCACGCACTTCGCTTCATCGTGAAACACACTTCGAAATTTCCATTTGAACCATGTTCACCTATACATTTATGTATCATATGCTTCATTTTCTATGAAATATCGTGGATTTATTTTTTTATGAACTTTGATATATGTTAGATTAGAGTTCGATTCCTTGATTAGTGTATCTTTGTTAATATGCTTTTTCATGGTAGAATCCATAGTTCCACAACCATATTCTCGAAACAGTTAAGCTAAAAATGAATGAATCAAATCTAAAAATCATTTGACTCATGCGTGATTTGATTGATAATTCTATTGCTTCATGGATGTTTAGTGATTCAAAAGAGATAGGATAACCCCACGACAACCATAGTAGTGATGATTAGGATTCCTGAAACCGAGCCATGTCTAGATTCTATGCTTTTTCTTTTTCTTTTGTGAATAGCCAATAAATGATCTTTGATCATGTTTTGCATTCCAACGTGTTTACGTGAGTTTGCAAAAATCCCAATAATCAAAAATCAATCCTGAATAATAGGCCCTAGGGGTTCTTCGTAACCCAATGCCCTAAGATCGTCTGGTCTGAGATGCATAGGCCGCTTTTGTATATATTGAGTTATCTCGTGTATATAAAGAAAGAAAAATGTATATGGAATATTCATATAGCCAAAAACAATATAAAAGTACAAAAATCCCATATCCTTATCTCTATTTCTATATAGAACAAAGACAAGGCAAAGTTGATGGGTTCTAGGAGTCTTGAAATGGTCGTAGTGTGGTGATGCCTTACCGTGATTGAATTTGCTAAATTCATTCCATGAAGTATAACAAAATACCACGCATGCTTGAAAACGTTTGATCATGACATATTATACTGCTTAGAGAATGAGTTGTGGACATTGGTTTCATTTCTGTGAACTTAGTATATTGAGTGATAAACTATTATATGATATAACTCTACTCTCATTTTATTACCTATCTAGTTTATTACATTTATCGAAATCCACGTTATTTTAATTTAAGCGAGATTTAATTATTTGATGTGTATATGTGTTCTAATTTCAAATTGACGTGTGTTCACGAGATCTTGCATATCTTGGGTTCTTGTATTTTCTGAATTTAAGATTGAACCCCTTGTCTCCATTACACGTTGCCGCCTCGCATCTCCATTGTATCCATCTTCCGTGTTCGCTTCTTACTAGTTTTCCTCGAGGACGAGTAAGAGATAAGCTTGGGGGAATTTTGATGTGTCATTATATTCCACATTTTATCTAAATGATTACACGTCAAAATGATTTCTCATTTACATATTTCATATGCTTTTATGCTATTATTGGGAATAATATGACTTTCGGAGCGTTTATGTCCATTTCAGGTATTTGGGGCGATATTGGAGCAATTTGAAGCCAATAAGACGATCGGCGACGTGAGAGCACTAATGAGACTCATGATGACATGCTCGAGGTGCCAAAGAAGAAGACTGGAGCAAGGAATGGGCAAGAGAGAAGGTCGCTCGATCGAGCTATGATGCGGCAAAGGAATCGAGCGACCCGAAGTGCTGGAAACAAGATAGCCGTGTACTATTTTCAAATCTTCTATCACCTGGGATTTTTCAGTATTTTTCTGATATTTTTTCCAGATAGTGGACTTCATGACGGTTTCAACTCCACTAAGAAGGTGCCAATCGGAGGTCGGATGAGCTCTGTGGAATTTATGCAAGCTGATGCTACAGTGCTGAAATTTGTTTTCAACAACCTACTCGACCGAGCAATACACTACTCGACGAAGCAGAGTGAAAAATCCTGCTGAAATATGTTTTTGACCTCCTATTCGGCTGAACATCAACCTACTCGACCGAGCAGTTGGCTGCTCGACCGAGCAGCTGCATACTCGACCGAGCAACTACGTACTCGGTCCGAGCAAGCAGTGCGTTGTATTGGGCGATGAATCCAGACTTGTGACGACTCGACCGAGCAGCCTATTACTCAACCGAGTAGCTACCTACTCGGACCGAGTAGACCCTACTCGGTCCGAGCAGATAGAGCGATGTTTTGGGCGATGGATCCAGACTTCTGACGACTCGACCGAGCAGCCACCTACTCGACAGAGTCGCCGTGGGCCCAGATTTTAAGTTACGTCCGGATTTTTGGGACAATTTTGAGGGGGCTTCTGGGAGTCGTTTTTGCGAGGGTTTTTAGAGGGGATTTGAGCAGCCGTCAAAGGGGACTTTGGGGGGAGTTTAGGAGAGAGTTTTTAGGAGTTTTTAGAGAGCTTTGGGGACGATCTTTTTGGAGTGTTTTGATATGCCGTATGCCCCTCCCTTGTATCAAGATAAGTACTTTTGCCTTTTTGAATTCCGTTATTATTTCTTTGTGGTTTCTTATTGTTTTATCTCTTTTTGATGCATGCAATGAAGTTTTCGTGCGTTTTATTATCTATTGCTAAGTTCGAGTAATCTTTTCTAGGGCTAAGGGATTAGCCCTAGGATTTTAGAATTTAGATATAAAGTTGGGATTTTTATGATACGTTGGGTATAAAAGGGTTTGTATTTTGGTTGATCTGGCAAAATCCCTAGGAGAACTCATACTGAGATCGTGCCCACGGTCGGTGGAATCGATTAGCTTAAGGAGTATCCTACGGATTTAATTAGGGAGTTAGTAGATTCAACCGAGGTACGTGACCATGCCCGGCTCGTGCCTTGAGGGGATCCACCAACGAACTATATCACTAATTGACGGCTACCACCATTGCGTCAATAAGAGCCACCAAAATACCTCAAAGCTCTAACCCATGAGATTGGTACGAGTTGAGAGCGTTCGAACCACGAGAGTGGTGAGAACTTTGTAGATCCTTAATGTACGTATCGTATGCGCCGATCACGCGAGCGGGGTTAATGCGATACGTTAGATTCATGATGCTCAGACACATGAATTTTCACTTCCTAAATGCTACAATCCCCAATTAAACCAATGCAACGTAGAAGTCTCAACCGAGCATCGACGTCCGACGGTCCTAGCGGCGAGTCCTAAAGACCTAATCTTTTATATTTTATTTCTTTCTTTCTTTGTGTGGAATCCCTCTTCTACGACATCGAGTGACACGATCTTCGCATCCATCAACATTATAACATCCCATATTCCACATCCACCAATAAACCCGCAAGTCTAACTCAACCTAGGAGTAGATATGTAATATAGCACCGCTTCCCCGTGTTCGATACCCGCTTGCCACTATACCGTGTGCTTATGGTAAACGACATCGTTTCGGAGTTAGTTCTGGCTCAATCACCAACTACCATAGTTTAGAGGGAGTGACCATGACATCGCCAACCCAGGAGAGACTTAACTCTACCGCTCGCCTTCGTGATTTTTGCCTAGGCAAGCGTATGACTTTGGTCGATTTCTACTTGCCTACGCCCATCGAGAGATCATGTCCGGGGCTAGTTTCACATGGGGTGAGTGTGTTAGACCTGACGTCGTGAGGAGTGTAGTGTTTTAGTCCACTGCCACATTAGGTAGACATTATGTGTGTGTGCAAGAATTGATTTCTAGCCTTGGTGTGTAAACACCTGAGAGTGCTATTGGTTTGAGAGTTTGATCGTCAGGTTTTCCGACAGATTCATCCCCGTTCTTCATTCCTAGTCTTGCTCGGGGACGAGCAAGAGTCTAGCTTGGGGGAATGTTTAGACATTTTTTCTGCCTTTATTTTTCACCTCTTTTCTCATATTTTTCCTGATTTACTTCTTACCATCGCCTCTATTTTTCACGCCTTTTACTTTCTTTTATCACTTTTACCCTTTGGGTGTTTGTTTCATGTTGTGCAAGTGATCGAGCCAGAAATAATGCATTCTTGGCAGTATTGAGGCCAATGGAGATAGTGAGGAGAGAGGCGATGACTTTGCCGCACCTGGAGATCTATTTGGGAGAAAAGGAGGAGTTGACATGCCATGCGTACACTTGCACGACCGTGCCAGTGCACCTGCTGCCCAGCATTGGTCCACAGAAGGCTTGCACGGCCGTGTAAATTAGACAAAAGACCATGAAGATGCACGGTCGGGCTTGCATGGCCATGCAAGTTCTTTGGCAGTTAGGAGAAGCTGGGAGCAGCAGATTGGCCAGCATGGCCATGCTGATTAGTGGCACGGTCGTGCATGAGATGACGACGCATCTCCTACCTAGGTTTTTTGCTCTTGCACGGCCGTGCTGACTAGCGACACGGCCGTGCACAACGTTTTTTATTTAAAGAAAGTTTGTAACGAATTAAAGGGAGCTTTTGGGGATTTACAGAACTTCTGAACAGCGTTTTAGGCTATTTCCTTGGGTTTTTCTTGCTGTAATTCTGTTGTCTTCATTGTAAGAATCCTTGCTCTCTAATCTAGTTTAGTTAATCTCTTTGCTCTAGTATTGATTTGGTGGTTGCTTAGGTTGTTTGATTATTTATTTGCCCATTGTTTTTACTTATTTAGCTATAAACTCCATTCATTGATTTCACTAGGTTTAGCCATGAATAATGAGTAGTTCATTTAGCTAAGGCAATGTAATCCCTATTGTAAAGGTTGATCGCAATGGATCGCCCCAAATATCGACCCTAGTGTGGATTGTAGTCTCGTTATAGGTTGGATAATGAACCTCATTCAATCTTCTCCGTTGGGATGCTATACAATCCAAATCGCCAATTAACCCCTGGGATTTGGATTCGACGCCCCAACAGAGGATTGATGATCTAGTGCTCTGTGCTGAAGACCAATCGGGCACACTCACTAGAACTACCGTTATCATAGATCGCGACTAACCATCGGAGTTACGATAGGGATCCAACCTATTATCTGATTCCACTCTCTCATGGTTAGATGTCGAAGAGACGAGGATTGAGGATTAGCCCTCATCGACGACTATAATCCTTATGTCGAGAAGCTAGATCCATTGCCTATATCCATGCAATAGCGGTGATATGCTAGCCCTAGCTCCTCCTCGTATTGATTTTTACCTAGCTATCTCCCCTCTTACACTCATCTTACTCACTCTCACGGTTACACATCAATCTTAGGTTTCAAATATTTGCCTCCTCGTGTTCGACACCCGTAGGCTAAACGACCCTTGCGCTTGCGGTAATATTAAGGGACACAGCACGGGCATGATCACGCTACTGGTGACTCTCGAAACGTCTCCACGACAAGTTACCCGCTTGATCAACTTCATCATGGTAAAGATCAATTTTACTTGTAACGGAATCATCGGTAGACCACTTCTCAACTAAGTGGATGCGGTGGTCTTCACTTTTCACCAGATGATCAAGTTTCAGACTCCCCAAGGAGTCGGGAAGGTGAAGGGGAACCTGATACAATTTTGATCGTGTTACCTCTTATCCACTTCATTGAGGAAGGCGGAACAATAGGAATGGTAATATTGCGGGTCGGGATGGGTATTAAACTACCCAAGCTTGCGCCAACGCATCTACGGGCCGGGGCGGGGCGGGTAATTTCTTACCAAAACTGAGTCGGGCCAAGTCGGGCCGGTCAGGTCAGGTCATTACTGCTATCCCTATGAATCCCAAATAAAAGTTTTATTTGGGAAACTGGAGAATTATGATTTATTTGGTAATTTGGAATTGAGAATTGGCCCAATTGGGATAACAGTGAAACATAGTATGAGTTATGAGTTATTGGTTGACCGCATGGTCCGCATCAAAATAGTAAGGTTTTTTTAGAACCTGGGTCAGGGCAGGTCGGGGCGCATACAAAGCCCAAGCTTGCCCTGACCCGACTACGGGCCGGGTCGGTCCGGCCGGGTCGGGTCATTACTGCCATCCCTAGGAACAAGCAGATCCTGTAAGACCCCTAATATTAACGTGTATGCTATACGTATTTTTAGACGTATGGTACGTGTAAAATTTCTGAATATTTATATGAATTTTTCTTAATTTTTGCGAAGATAAAATTATTTTTAAATAATTTTTAAACACTATTTGAATTTAAATAAATGAAGTAATTGGATGAAATACTTGTATATAAAGGAGTATATGGTATTAAATTATGTATAACTATTTTTCCTAAAAGAAAAATCCTTAAAATCCCTCATGAGGACGCATCCTCCTTTGAGGTGTCATCGCCCCTTTAATCCCACACCCAACCCCTAACACATGGCAATCTTGGAGAGTTTGAGGGGATGATTAGGATGATTAGGAGATTAAAAGAGAAGAAAATTGAGGAAAAGAGGAGAGAAAAAAGAAAAAGAAAATTGGAAAACCCTCACTCTCTCTCACTCCCAGCTCACACACGAGCCAGAAGAACCCATTGTTGCTTCGTTCTCCCACTGAAACAAAACCACACAACACAAATCCTTAAGCCCAATAAAGTGATCTAATTAATTAAGTGGGCTTTAATATATCATTTAGGATGTGGACCTTTATTGTATAGAGACTGTAGGCTTTCTGGTTTAATGATGGGCTAGACCCGGAACACAATAGGCATTAGGTTTTGCCTATATATCTGTGGTAATGGTTCCCAGATCGCACGAACGAATAGCCGTCTTTTCTGCATCCCGTCGACAAATTAGAGCCAGAGAAAGCTAAAGGATTTCTCACAGGGATCCGTGTAGATCTGGAAGGCCTCCCACAAGGAACTACAGTTTCAGTCGTTATGCATTCAGGTACGCTTCCGCTTTCAGATTCAGTTTATTTCTCGTAGATCTGACATGAATATTGTATCTAGATTAATTGCATGATATTGCATAGTATAATTTAGAAATAGCCTCAACATGAGAATGCTAGATATCCTATTATTGGTGACCCAACATTAGCTATTATTTTGTTAAGTTATGGTTCACCGTAACTACATCCTGATAACCATCTTGATTTATATGGACGATATTTGCCTATACATAATTTCTTTGGGTTTTTTGCATATCTGTCCCTTAAATCGTGCATATTTTGATATATGTCCCTCAAATCTTCGTATTTTGATATATGTCCCTCAAATCTTCGTATTTGCTCATAAATCCCTCAAATTTTAAACGTTAACCTTAATAATCCCTCCATCATGTTTTCTATTAAAAAGTTAAATTAATTAACGATTAATTAACGATTAAGTTAGTTAATTAAGAAATTGTGTTTAATTAATCATTAAACCCCATAATTAAGGGTTAATTACCCCCAGCACAAAAAATAGGGGGAGGCGGTGCCTCGCCTCCCAGACGAGGGGGAGGGGGCTGGCGCCCCCTACCCCTCCGCCTCGACAGCGGAGGGAAATCCCCCCCCCCCCCCCCCCCCCCCGCCCCGCGGAAAACAGGGGGAGGGGCGGCGCCCCCTCTGCCGGAGGGGCGGTGTCCCCTCCCCCTCCGCTGTCTGGCAGAGGGGGAGGGGGCACCCGCCCCTCCCCCTCCTAACCCTAACCCTAACCCTAACCCTAACACCCCAATTAACCCCTTAATCTAACGGAATATTCTGATTCCGTTAGATTTTAACAGAAATTTAGAGAATGTGACTATTAAGGTTACAAGTTTAAAATTTAAAGGACTTGTGAGCAAATACCAAGATTTGAGGGACAGATATCAAAATACGCAAGATTTAAGGGATAGATATGCAAAAAACGCAATTTCTTTCTTCCATTGGAAAGTCACGAAAAGAATGAAATATACGTATTTTGTTAAGTTAAGTTTTTCTGTTTAATTAGATTCTCATACGCCCACGAAAGGATTGGTTAATGATATGATTTTGATCATACCATATTAGTTGAAAATTTAAACAGTGAAAATTATGAGCTTCGGGACTCGGACAAGTGGCTGGCGATGTCAAAAATACAAAGTTATATTCAGTTTTCCAAATAAGATCAGCGTTGGCTGTTGGAGTCTCTAAAATTTAAACCTTTCCAAGAGCTTATTTTTGAGGCGTTCATAAGAAATTCTGACTTCCTGTGTTATGTATTATGAGCTCAAAAAAATCATATGATTATGTTATATGTACACATGAAATCTCTGATCGAAGTAGTAGGTCGATCTGTATGTACTTGGTGAGATCTATGAGCCGTGCTCTTAGATTCTTCAAATACCACACTTTAAAGCCTTTTTTTTTTTTTTTGCTTTTTCTTTTCTTATATAAAGAAGAGAAACAAGTCTTATCATGTGTAATTAGGACCAAACAGGTCCATTTTGACCATGGGCGTGACTTGCATACAGTTGCCATGGGCCGCGGCCCACGACAAAATAAGAAAAAAAGAAATTTATATATGTTGTGAGTGGGGGAGGGCTTTGGCCTCCCCACTAGGGCCACCACTTATCCCTCCATTACTCTTCCCCTCTTAGAGTAATCGGGACCTTTGGTATCTAGGTTTCTCTTGATATAACCTATGAATTTTATAAATATAGAGACATGGCTATTTGCCATGGTTACTCTTCTCTCTAGATTTCGCAACACGTTATCAGCACTGTTTAAGGGTGTTTTCTCACCACAGCTCGTTGACCGTCGGCTGTATGGTCAACGTGGTCAAGGGGCCGACTTGGGGGTCCCTTGGGTTCGCCGAGCCTGCTTGTTCTCGGCGCTGCAGAGCTGAGGGGTAGCCTCGGCTCGGTGAATCGTGCTCGGCCTCGGCTGAATCGCGCTCGGCCTCGGACGGATCCGCGTCGAGGGGTAGCCTCGGCGCCTAGCAAGTGAGATGACGCCTGAGCAGCCGTCCTCCTGAGGACTGCGATGGGGGTAGCCGACCGACGCTGAGGGGTAGCCTCGGCGCCTCGAATGTCTTCTTCCTGGACAGATGAGGAAACTCGTCAGGGAGGCCGGACCTAGGTTCCGGCCAAATCCCCTCCGATGCCTAAGTCAGATCAGGGTCTGAAAGGGTACTCGGCGGGGGAGATCCGGCTTGCAAGGAAGCCGGAACGTCAACCCAGGCGGCGCGAGTAAAGGGGGAGGGAGGAATATGGAGTGGCGAAAGCCTAGGTCGTTGATGGAGTACCTCTCTGTTGATTACCTGAGTTTCGATCCCCTTCTCCGTCGTCTTGGCCTTCCCCTTATAGGGTCTTCCGTGATTGCCCCACGTCCTGCCTCCTCTCACGTCCTCCCGATCCGCCTCTGCCTCCTCCCCCTCGTGCGTAGTGGAGGGGTGGCCCATTAACGGGTCCGTTAATGGCCATCATGGGATCGCGGATTCAGGGGGCGGTTAATCCGGCCGAATGGGGGCTAGTCGGGTGCCCCCTGGGGCGAATTGGCTGGGCCTTCAGCCCCGTCCGTGGGCTCCCTTCGGGTGGGCCTGTCTTCTCTAGTGGGCTTCTCCTTTGAGGTCGGGCCGTGGGCCGTTGTAATTCGGGCTCGTTGATATTAGTCGTAACAATTGCCCCCATCGTCCGGACCGTTCGGTTTCCGTCGGTTCGGTTCGGGTGATGTGACTCTTTCATGATCCGACGGGTGCGTCAGTCGAGGCTCCGCTATTAAATGGATGTCATTATTACCGCTCCGTTTGAACTTCCACTGGTGCAGTTTTCGAAGCATCGCCGCCGTTTTGATGTCACCACGCGCTCTCCCCTGACGGTTCAGATCCCTCCTTCGCCCTTTATATATACGTTCCAATCCCTCGGGCTTCAATTCTTTCGCGCTCATTCCTTCCTGATCTCCGTTCTGCCAGCTTCTTCTTCCCAACCTTTGTCTTCTTTCCAGCTCCGGTCAAGGTAACTCTTCCACCCTTTAACTCGGGCTATGGCCAGGCTTAGAATAGGTGATACACGTCCTGACGGACCGTCGCCTATTCCCGATCGTGCCCATCCCTCGGGGCTCAAAGTTCCCTCGCCGTCCCTGGGGGGTCCCGGATAAAGGGAAAGGAAAGCTTTTTCTGGATCCCGTCGGGGACGATGTGGCCTCGTCTTTCGAGCGATTAGGCATCCCTCCATCGATCCTCCGGTCGTCATCCATGGCCCCTTTCTTAGTCACTAGGGAGATACGAGAGAGGTACCTATGTTATCCCTATGACATCCGGATTCCCTTTGGAGACCAGCGGATCTGCTTCCCGTGGAGTAACGAGGTTGGCGTCTACGTCGAGATGTTCCATCTGGGGCTCCGCTTCCCCCTCCACCCCTTTATCATTCAATTCACTGACTCCTTGAAAGTCGCCATGTGCCAACTAACGTCATCCTCTGTCGCGGTGTTAACCGGGTTCATTACGCTTTGTATCACTCACGGCCTGGAGCCGTCTCTCCCCCTCCTCTTTCACTTCTACCGGATCCAGACGGTCGGCCTCGGATCTTGGATGCACATCCGAGCCCGTGCGGGTCGAGTGTGCCTTCTCGGTCTGCCCCTGGGTCGGGGAACTGGGACTCTAGCTTTGTTTTTGTTGTTTTTCCCCGGGTCTCGGTGATCTTGACAGGTTGGGGGGTTCGCAACAAACCGACAGGGCGGCAACCTTATCCGAGGCCGAGCGGGCTGCGGCCCGCCTCATATCGTCACTTTCTCTTGAGGAGAGGTCGGTCTGGCATTTACTGGACGACCTGCTTCTTAAGTGCACTCTGTGGTCCCCCGGTTAGTTGTCTCCCTTCCTTCCATTTAACCTCTGGCTCACCCTGATTTCGCTTCCTCTCGCAGGGATAGCTGGTCGTGAATTCACCCATGACGTTGATGAGCTTATTCGGCTGGGATCTCACCGGGGCCATGGGAGCTCTTCCGGACGGGGGCCTCGCCGCTCTGTAGATGAAGAGTTGCGTCAATCCGAGCCTCCTTCGGGAAGGATTGAGGCCAGGTCTCCCCCACGGGTCGCACCGGGTGCCCCCAGAAGGGAAGTCACTGGGAGCGACCCCCTCCTTGTTGAGGGTTCCGGATCGTCTCCTCGGCCGTCTGCGGGCGGGAGTCGCAAGCGCTCTCCCCCAGTTACCGCTGGCCCCAACGGGAAGAATTCGCAGAAGAACGGTGGGCACGCCGTTTCTCCGGCTCCCACCGTCGCGCCGACGGATCCCAGCAAGGCAGTCGTGCCGACCGTCTCGGCTGACCCCGCCGCCTACGTCTTCGTCACCCCCTCGGCTACCCCTTTGGTTTTGGGGGCCGTCTGCGTCCTGCCGAGCGCCCCGCTGATCCTCCCAGGGACTCGGTGCCCCTTAAAATGGCCTTGGCGAGTCGGCCGGCGGCGGACACCGTCCCTCCGGAGGACCGTTCCTTCTTGGAGTTGTCCCCCGTGGACATATTGTCGGATTCCCTAGTCGATCATCTCCGACAGGTTCGAATTCCTGCTGTTTTCAGACAGTTGCTTTGCCCTTCGATCTTCCTCGGTATAACCCCCCTCTCTTTCACTTGCAGGCCACCGCGATGGCTGTTGAGGCGCAACGCCGGGTGACCCAGTTGAGAAGCCTCGAGGATTCCCTAAGTCGGGAACGCGCCCGGGCTGGGGAGGCTGACGTAGCCCTTCAGGGTGACCGCATGGAAGGCCGGCAGTAACGCCGTCGCGCCGACGAACTCGAGTCTCAAGTACATGATCTCAAGCGAAAGCTTGTGGATGTCCATGACGTGAGCCGGGAAGCGGAAGAGAAGTTCCGGCGGGAGAGGGAGGATCTCTGGGGCCAACTCGTTGAGCTGCGTCGGAGGCTCCGTTTCACCGAGGGGGCTGAGAAGGGCGTCGACACGGCCATAAGGCCGAAGATTGCGTCGATTCTGAGGGAGGTCTTCAGGACTTATGAGGACCTCCTTGCCCCTCGCATAGTGGAGGTCGTCAGGGAGTCATTCTGGCAGTTTGCGGAGCTCGCCCGGGTGCCGATCCTCCCTCCACCGGGGGACGTCGATCCCCACTGTTCGGAGCAAGGCGAGGCCCCGGACGACGCTGTCTCTCGCGCTCCGGACCCCTGAAGAGCCCTTGTATCCTGTCCCCTTTCTTGGGTGACAAATTTTGTTGTCAACAACAGTGCCCCAGACCTCTAAAGAGCTCTTGTATCCTGTCCCCTTTCTTGGGTGACAAATTTTGTTGTCAACAACAGTGCTCCAGAGGACGTTGTTGAGTGATATGTAACCCATACCATTAATGAAAACGATATCTTCTAGTCAATTCTTCTTGCGTCACTGCTCTCTTTTTTGGGGGTTCCCCCCTTTGGAATAGCCTTCAATGTTCCTAGATCGGACGGGCGTCTTCGCCCTCGTCTAGGGGTG
Organism: Scilla litardierei; assembly: GCA_030789695.1. NCBI lineage: Eukaryota > Viridiplantae > Streptophyta > Magnoliopsida > Asparagales > Asparagaceae > Scilla > Scilla litardierei. Next base: position 245,255,858 of record CM061141.1, read on the forward strand.
TTGTCCCGTGATCGTCTGGCTTGGGATGTCGTTCCTCCTGCCGAGCCTATCCGTCGGGGTGATTGTCCTCAGCCAGCGAGCAGGTGAGTCATTCGGTCCGCGAGGGTGGTCATCCCTTGGCTTGCGGCCGGCTGTCATGCTCGTCGGCTGGGGGGAGTTGCCCCCAGCCTTAGGAGTGGGTGATTTACTCGGTCTGTGGGGGTGAGTGCTCCTCGGCCCACGACCGGGCATTGTGCTCGTCAGCTGGGGGAGTTGCCCCCAACCTTACGAGCGAGAGCTTCGCTCAGTCTGCGGGGGTGAGTACCCCTCGGCTTATGACCGACGAAGGAGATTTGTTCGGTGGCGAGGGGAGTGGCCCCTCGTCTTAAGGCCGACGAAGGAGGTTTGTTCGGTGGTGAGGGGAGTTTACCCTCGCCTTACGACCGACGAAGGAGATTCGTTCGGTGGCGAGGGGAGTCGCCCCTCGACTTACGGTCGATGAGGGAGATTTTTTTGGTGGCGAGGGGAGTTGCTCCTCGGCTTACGACCGACGAATGAGATTTGTTCGGTGGCGAGGGGAGTTGCCCCTCGGCTTACGACCGACGAAGGAGATTCATTCGGTGGCGAGGGGAGTCGCCCCCGACTTACGGCCGACGAAGGAGATTCGTTCGGTGGCGAGGGGAGTTGCCCCTCGGCTTACGACCGATGAAGGAGATTTGTTCACTGGCGAGGGGAGTCGCCCCCCGACTTACGGCCGACGAAGGAGATTCGTTCGGTGGCGAGGGGAGTCGCCCCCCGACTTACGGCCGATGAAGGAGATTTGTTCGGTGGCGAGGGGAGTTGCTCCTCGGCTTACGACCTATGAAGGAGATTTGTTCGGTGGCGAGGGGAGTTGCCCCTCAGCTTACGACCGATGAAGGAGATTCGTTCGGTGGCGAGGGGAGTCGCCCCCCGGCTTACGGTCGACGAAGGAGATTCATTCGGTGGCGAGGGGAGTCGCCCCCCGACTTACGGCCGACGAAGGAGATTCGTTCGGTGGCGAGGGGAGTCGGCCGACGAAGGAGATTCATTCGGTGGCGAGGGGAGTCACCCCTCAACTTACGGCCGACGAAGGAGATTCGTTCGGTGGCGAGGGGATTTGCCCCTCGATTTACGGCCGTTGTGATTCGGGCTGGTCCATATTAGTCGGACCGCGGTCGCCTTGATTGAGTCCTCCTACGCATCCTGAATCGTCTGCTTAAAACAGGTGATAGAATTTGCATTGACAATATATGCCTTCATTTTCGCGAGACAATACATTTGGAGTAATGAAAAAAGGAAAAGGCAATCAAGACACAGGGGAGGTTCTGGCAGGGTAGCCCTCCCCCGGTGGAGCGGCAACTGTTTGCTCTATCTCCTCACTCGATGATACGCGCGACTGTCTGGACCGCGTTTACCCCTTTTCCCATGTCCTGCTGTTTGGACGTTCCTTCTCCCGAGGTGGGGTCGTTGGCGGAGCTCTTCAGGTGCACCGGCTCACGAGCTTCTCGATGTCTTTCTTCAAGTGCCAACAGTCGTCGGTATCGTGGCCGTTGTCTTTGTGGTACTTGCAGTATTTCTCTTCATCCCTCCCGCCTCTCCTCGTCCTTCGGGGAGGTCGGCTCGTATGTCCTTCCTTCTGGGCTTGCGCTAGGATCACATCCGGGGCGGTGGTCACCGAGGAATTTCAGGGTTCTTCCCTCCGCGGTCTTCCTCTGGCCCTCTTCTCTTGTCGATGCTCCTCCGTGCCACGACGCTCGTTCTCGTCACGCTTGGTCCCGCGCCTGGTCTTACCCTCATCCACGGTCAGGGCCTCTTCTGTCAGCATGAAGCGCTCTGCTTGGGCCATAATTCCGGCAATGTCCTTCGGTGGGTCGCTGTGTAGCGATTTCTTCAATCCCCTATGTCATAGCCCCTTTTTCAGGCCCGCCTTTACCACCAGCTCGGGGCAGCTATCCACGCTTAATCGCTCCACGTTGAAGCGACGCATGAAGTGCCTCAGCGACTCGGCCAGTCCCTGCACCACATTGAACAAGTGTTCTGAGTCAGGTTTTACTTGCCGCCCGGCCATAAACTGCTTGCAGAACAACTGGGTGAGCTCCTCGAAGCTGTCTATCGACCGACCAGGCAGGCTGAGGTACTAGGTCCGAGCAGCCCCCTGTAGGGTGGAGTAGAAGCCCCTGCAGAGCAGGGTGTCATCGCCCCCCTGGAACGCCATGACCCCTTCGTAATCCATCACATGGTCTGCGGGGTCGCTAATGCCGTTGTACTTCTCCAGCGTCGGTACCTTGAAGTTCGCGGGTATCCGTGCCTCGGTTATCCTCTGAGTCAGGGGGCATCGTTCTCCGCTGATGCACCCGGGTCGCTCCCCTTCTCCCGCCTCCTTACCGTTCGGCTGCAACGAGGGGGCCGGCGGAAGCTTGACCTCCTCTTGGGTCCATGCCAGCTTGGGTGCCGGGCTCGATCGACGCGAACGTTCTTTCTGGCTCTTCTGGTGGTGGGCCTTTGTCCGTTGGCTACCTCCACTCTGGTAAGACCGGACGTTCGCTGATCGGCGATCATCCCGCCTACGTTTGTGCGACCCCAGACGTGCGGACGAGGCCGTCCTTGAGATGTCGCCCGTCCGCTTCGAGTTCCCCCCCTTTCCCTCTCTGAGTGAGGTGGGAGTGGGAGATCGCTCCGGGGAAAAACCGGGAATGGTGAACCTCCTTTCCGTGCTCTGCACTCCTTTTCTGTGGTCGGTAACCACGTTGGAATGAAGAGGTCGTCGATCCTCTTCCTGGCGGGAGGCCCGTCCCTCCCCACCCTCAGGGGTGGGAGTGCTGCTAACGAGCTGATGAATTGTCACGACTAAAGTTTGGATGTTGGCGTTGGTCTCCTACGCGTAGGCTCGTAGTTGTCCCTGCGTGGCCAGCTGGGCGTTGTTGGCCTCCCCGACAGCGCAGCCGTTCGGGGTCTCGACGGGGGCATGGTACACGCCCTCCTCCGGGATGGGAGGCATGCACCCTAGGCCATTGCTGATTGGTTCCATCTTGGTGGTTTTACGTGGGTGTTAGCTCGTTCCCACAGACGGTGCCAGATGTTTACGGGTGTTTTCTCACCACAGCTCATAGACCGTCGGCTGTATGGTCAACGTAGTCAAGGGGCCGACTTGGGGGTCCCTTGGGTTCGCCGAGCCTGCTTGTTCTCGGTGCTGTAGAGTTGAGGGGTAGCCTCGGCTCGGTGAATCGCGCTCGGCCTCGGCTGAATCGTGCTCGGCCTCGGTCGGATCCGCGTCGAGGGGTAGCCTCAGCGCCTTGCAAGTGAGATGACGCCTGAGTAGCCGTCCTCCTGACGACTGCGATGGGGGTAGCCGACTGACACTGAGGGGTAGCCTCGGCGCCTCGGATGTCTTCTTCCTGGACAGATGAGGAAACTCGTCGGGAGGCTGGACCTAGGTTCCGGCCAAATCCCCTCTGATGCCTAAGTCAGATCAGGGTCTGAAAGGGTACTCGGCGGGGGAGATCCGGCTTGCAAGGAAGCCGGAACGTCAACCCAGGCGGTGCGAGTAAAGGGGGAGGGAGGAATATGGAGTGGCGAAAGCCTAGGTCGTTGATGGAGTACCTCTCTGTTGATTACCTGAGTTTCGATCCCCTTCTCAGTCGTCCTGGCCTTCCCCTTATAGGGTCTTCCGTGATTGCCCCACGTCCTGCCTCCTCTCACGTCCTCCCGATCCGCCTCCGCCTCCTCCCCCTCGTGCGTAGTGGAGGGGTGGCCCATTAACGGGTCCGTTAATGGCCATCATGGGATCGTGGATTCAGGGGGGCGGTTAATCCGGCCGAATGGGGGCTAGTCGGGTGCCCCCGAGGGCGAATTGGCTGGGCCTTCAGCCCCGTCTGTGGGCTCCCTTCGGGCAGGCCTGTCTTCTCTAGTGGGCTTCTCCTTTGAGGTCGGGCCGTGGGCCGTTGTAATTCGGGCTCGTTGATATTAGTCGTAACAAGCACGATTGCTCTAAATTATTTGAGCTTTTTCTCCCGTATCCCCTCAAATTTAACCCTTTACGCGCTAAGGAATATATTTGTTGCGGCGATCCGACTTGCGGCAAACCAACCGTTGCGACAAATCGTTGCGGGGATTTTTTATTGAGCGTATTGGAAGCGGGACAATCTGCGGATTTTTCTTATCACGATCGTCACTAGATCTTTGATCTAGAGGTGACTTTTTCGATCCCGTAGATACTTACAAAATATTGTAAGCTAAGATTTTACATAGCTTTACTATAGGCAATTCTATAGGCTTGTATGAATCTATAACATTTTGATATTAATCAAAATTAAAAAAAATTTGAAAACCCTTCGCCCCCCCCCCCCCCCCCCCCCCGACGGCGGGGGGGCCCGTAGCCCTAATCAGATCAATAATTAATTTTGTCCTATAATTTGGGCATGAAGCCTAATTAATCAAATTGCAAATTAATTATTATTTTTGCAATTGGGCTCACAAGTATTGCGGATTATGTTATTTTATCTGCCACATTTCAAATTGTTAAATCTCTTAAACATTGGATATTATGTAAAACATCTATCTTGCATTGTTATTTATTTATGGATTATTAGAATTTTCAAAATATAATTATCTTAAGGATCCAGCGACCGCTCTGCCGTTAGTCATCTAACCTAACGGTGTATGACGTCTCCCCGTGGTCCGAGAGATTATTATATTTTATAGTTTCTTTTTCCATATTATATATGCATGAGTTATATGCGTGGTTGTTTTCTTTGTGCCTGTAGCATATTTAAAACTGTGTGGATGTTTATATAAGTTAAAATGTGTTTTTGGGATCGGCCAGTTTGATACCTTTAAAATTCCTTACACTTTTTTGTGAGAATTTGTAAGTGAGGATTGTATGTATTAATGCCAAAGACCGGTGTACCAACAAATGAAGACGGATGTGAAATTTGCAAAAGATAGGGACCCCTTCTGGGTTTCCAACTTGTATTTTTCTTTTCTTTATGAACTGTAAATCGGACTTTGAACTTTGTACGTTTTTGGGTATCTGGCCGATCCCCACATTTTACTTATTTTATTCTTTATGCATGAATTTACATCTTAATTAATTCATGCTTGTTTTAAATTGCATAGATAAATGGAAAAATTGGCAAGCGTCGACTTCGAGGTTCTTGATGCTGCAGGGAATAATTACCTGAGTTGGTGAGTGGACCTGAAGTTCCACTTGCGTTCGATGGCCCTCCTTGGCTCAATTTTGTCTCCTTCATCGGCCTAGCAGCGGCCGATGCTTTTGCTAGTAAGGCCCCAGAAGCGGCCCAATCATCTAGCAGCACTCCTACCACTGTCTCTGATGTGGATAAGGCGAAAGCCATTATTTATATTAGGAGACATATAGATCGGACCTTAAAGGCCGAATACCTAACGGTAGAGGACCCAATTGAGTTGTGGACAGCACTGGAGGCACGGTATAAACATCAAATTGATGTAATATTATCACGTGCCAGTTATGAGTGGGAAAACCTCAGACTTTAGGACTATAAGTCCGTTGCCGAGTATAACTCTGCACTTCATAATATCACCTCATGCCTGAATTTGTGCGTTGAAGAAGTGACAGAGCAACGCATGTTGGAAAAGACATTTACCTCGTTTCACGAGAAAGATGCAATCCTCATGCAGCAGTATCGTGAACGCAACTTCACGAAGTTCTCTGATTTGATCTCTTGCCTCCTTAGGGCAGAGTAGAATAGAGATTTACTAATTGCTACTCATAATTTTCGTCCTGCTGGTACTGCCCCTATCCCTGAAGCCCACCACGTTTCTCCCCAGAAGTGGAAAAACAAGAAGAAGGCTAGAAAGAACAAAGGGAAAGCTATAATGAAGCCAGCACGAGGAGCAGCACCCCAGACCAACAGCAACAAAGGAAAGAGAAACTTCACATGGAAGCGTAAGAACACTGGTCAAGTGTCAAATCCTAAGAAGAACTGGGAGGATAAATGCCATAGATGTGGCATGACCGGACATTGGTCCAGAAACTGCCGCACTCCTCGCCACCTCCAGGAACTGTATCAGGCGAGCCAGAAGTCTCTGCCTGAAACAAACTTGGTTGCTGTTCAGCCGCCAATGATTTTTACTGCAAAAGACTTCGAGAATGACGACCTGCTCGATTGAGCCATATCTTTATCTATGCATTTAAAATTACATGTAGCTTCATCTTTAGTTTGCTTTTGTACGAACTTTTATTTGAATGTCATTTTACATTTACTTAAATAAAATTTCGTTTTGCTTATATAGATGAAGTATGAGTGCCTAATGGACAGTGCCTCGACGTACACAATCCTTCGCGAACATTGCTATTTTAATAGCATAAATAAATATGACGGTCCTATTATCACAATTTCAGGACTGTCCAAAATAATCGAAGGATCTGGTGAAGCAATAATATTACTGCCAAATAACACAAGACTTCAAATAAAGAATGCATTATTCTCTCCTAAATCAAATAGGAATCTCGTAAGTTTCAAAGACATTCGTTTAAACGGATATCACTTAGAAACCAGAGATGAAAATAAAGTTGAATATCTGTATGTAACTCGTCAAAAAGATGGCCAGAAGACTATCTGCGAACGATTCAAGGGACTCCCGTCGGATCTCTACCATACATACATTTAACCAATAGAAGCCAATATGACTAAGCATCAGACGTACCCATCATTGCCAGAGTTCCAACTCTGGCGCAACAGACTTGGTCACCCTGGATCACCTATGATGCGAACGATTCAAGGGACTCCCGTCGGGTCTCTACCATACATACTATTGACGGGCAATGGGTAATGAAGTTGAACATCTAGTAGCACATGTTCACACCCAGAACGGATTAGCAGAGTCTCTTATAAAGAGACTCCAATGGAATGCACGTCCATTGCTTATGCAATCCCAGTTGCCTGTGGATGCTTGGGGGCACGCTATTTTACATGCAGCATCACTCATTAGGATAAGGCCCTCTGGAGGTCATACATTATCCCCGATGCAACTTGCATATGGCGCACCTCCGGATATCTTTCATTTGAGAGTGTTTGGTTCTGCGATATATGTCCCAATAGCACCACCTCAAAGGACCAAAATGGGTCCTCAGCGTCGTCTAGGTATATATATATTGGTTTTGATCCACCCTCTATTATCAGATACTTGGAACCCCTCACAGGGGATGCATTTAAGGCATGTCTTGCTGACTGTGAATTCGATGAGAAAAATTTTACTAAACTAGGCACACAATCTAAGAAGCCTGAAGCTACTGAGACCATTACTTGGACTAGAAGTCTTTGTCCCTATATGATCCGCATACTAATTTGTGTGAAGATGAGATCCTGAAGATCCTTCACATTCAGAATACAGTACATCTTTTGCCGGATAAGTTCACAGACAACCAGAAGATTGTCCGTTCACACGTCCCTGCTACTAACACGCCAGCTAGGATTGACATCTCCAAAGATGGATGCAATCCACCAGCAGCAGAATTGGATGTACCTCAATTGAAAAGAGGACGTCCACCAGGTTCAAAAGATAAAGTTCCTCGAAAGAGGAAGATTCCTAGAGATAATAAGATTATCCCTCTACAGGATGCTGAGCTCAGTCCAGTTACTTCTTCCCTCCTTATTTCCCCTGCAGAGGAAACAATAGGAGAAACATCATTAAATTTTGTACGTACTGGAGAGGTACTGGACAGACATAGTACATTCTTCATCGACGATTTTGCGTTCGCTATTGCCGTTCACGTCGCTGAATACGACGATGACGTTGAACCATGATCTCTAGCGGAATATAAACGTAGAGATGATTGGCCAAAATGGGACGAGGCGATAAGAGTAGAGCTGGACTCACTCTTGAAACGCAAAGTCTTTGGACCAGTAGTCCAAACACCAGTAGGTGTTAAACCTATGGGATATAAGTGGGTTTTCATAAGAAAAAGAAATGAAGAAAATGTGATCGTTCGCTACAAGGCACACCTTGTAGCCCAGGGTTTTTTCCAAAAACTGGGGATTGATTATGAAGATACATATTCTCCGGTCATGGATGCGAACACATTCCGATTTTTAATAAGCCTAACTTCTCTGGAAAGCCTAGAAATGCAGCTCATGGACGTTGTGACTGCATATCTATATGGCGATATAGATAAAAAGATCTATATGAGACTTCCTGATGGGTTTAAACTACCCCCAGAGATGAAAGAGATACATCGGGACGTATTATCTGTAAGGCTACATAGATCATTATATGGTCTAAAGGAATCGGGCAAAATGTGGTATAACAGACCAGTGATTTCCTTGCACAGCAAGGATTCACAAATAATGAAGTCTGCTCGTGTATCTTTATCAAAAGAACGGGAACAGGATTCGTCATCATAGCAGTATACATTGATGACTTAAATCTCACAAATAATGAATTGGATGTACCTCAATTGAAAAGAGGACGTCCACCAGGTTCAAAAGATAAAGTTCCTCGAAAGAGGAAGATTCCTAGAGATAATAAGATTATCCCTCTACAGGATGCTGAGCTCAGTCCAGTTACTTCTTCCCTCCTTATTTCCCCTGCAGAGGAAACAATAGGAGAAACATCATTAAATTTTGTACGTACTGGAGAGGTACTGGACAGACATAGTACATTCTTCATCGACGATTTTGCGTTCGCTATTGCCGTTCACGTCGCTGAATACGACGATGACGTTGAACCATGATCTCTAGCGGAATATAAACGTAGAGATGATTGGCCAAAATGGGACGAGGCGATAAGAGTAGAGCTGGACTCACTCTTGAAACGCAAAGTCTTTGGACCAGTAGTCCAAACACCAGTAGGTGTTAAACCTATGGGATATAAGTGGGTTTTCATAAGAAAAAGAAATGAAGAAAATGTGATCGTTCGCTACAAGGCACACCTTGTAGCCCAGGGTTTTTTCCAAAAACTGGGGATTGATTATGAAGATACATATTCTCCGGTCATGGATGCGAACACATTCCGATTTTTAATAAGCCTAACTTCTCTGGAAAGCCTAGAAATGCAGCTCATGGACGTTGTGACTGCATATCTATATGGCGATATAGATAAAAAGATCTATATGAGACTTCCTGATGGGTTTAAACTACCCCCAGAGATGAAAGAGATACATCGGGACGTATTATCTGTAAGGCTACATAGATCATTATATGGTCTAAAGGAATCGGGCAAAATGTGGTATAACAGACCAGTGATTTCCTTGCACAGCAAGGATTCACAAATAATGAAGTCTGCTCGTGTATCTTTATCAAAAGAACGGGAACAGGATTCGTCATCATAGCAGTATACATTGATGACTTAAATCTCATAGGATCTCCTGCAGAGATCAATGAGATATCTGAAAGCCTAAAGCGTACTTTTGGAATGAAAGACCTAGGCAAAACAAGGTATTGTCTTGGCTTACAGATTGAATACCTACGAGGTGGAAACCTATTACACCAATCAAATTATACAAAGAAACTTCTACGTAAGTTTCATATGGATAAATGTCATCCTTTAAGTACTCCTATGGTCGTAATATCACTAGATATACATAAGGACCCCTTCCGGCCACTGGAAGAGGGGGAGGAGATACTGGGTCCTGAAGTACCCTACCTCAGTGCCATTGGAGCACTTCTATATCTGGCTAACTGTAAGCGTCCCGATATAGCGTTTGCAGTTAATATCCTAGCCAGACACAGTGCAGCACTACAAAGCACCACTGGAACGGAGTAAAGCATCTTATGCGATACCTCCAGGGTTCAATAGATCTGGGACTTTACTACCAGGGAGGTGCCTCCCCCCAATTACTTGGTTATGCCGATGCAGTTTATCTTTCAGATCCGCACACGGCAAAATCACAGACAGGTTTTGTGTTTACCTACAGAGGTACTGCTATCTCCTGGAGATCGGTAAAGCATACCACAACAGCTACGTCATGCAATCATTCAGAGCTCATTACGATCCATGAAGCAAGCAGAGAGTGTTATTGGCTACGCTCCGTCGTCCACCACATTCTTCACTCCATTGGCCTGAAGACTGGTGATTTGGAGCCTACTGTCCTGTTTGAAGACAACGCCACGTGCATTGCTCAACTTCAAAGGGGCTACATCAAGTGCGACAGGACGAAGCACATATCTCCCAAGTTTTTCTGGACGCACGAGCTAAAAGAGGACAAGCAGATTGAAGTTCAGCAGATCCAGTCCTGCAACAACTTAGCCGATCTTTTTACTAAATCTTTACCGAGATGTATTTTTGTAAAATTTGTAAAAGGAATCGGTATGAGACAGCTGAAAGACCACAAGCCTAAAGCTTGTACGAATGAGGGGAGTAACTTGTGGGTTGCACTCTTTTTCCTTAAGCTGTTGGTTTTTTCCACTGGGTTTTCCACAGCTAAGGTTTTAATAAGGCAAACACGATTACTCAGGATCTAAAAGTATCCACCCCTTTAGCCTTATACACTAAGACCAAAGTAATGGATGGATAAGGGGGAGTGTTATGAGTGGGGGAGGCCTTTGGACTCCCCACCACTTATCCCTCCATTACCCCCCCCCCCCCCCCCCCCCTCTTAGAGTAATGGGGACCTTTGGTGTCTAGGTGTCTCTTGATATACCCTATGAATTTTATAAATATCTAACTATGGTTATTTGCCATGGTTACTCTTCTCTCTAAATTTCTCAACAATATATTGAATGTATGAATTCACAACGAGAGTGCGCTAGTCACCTTACACATTTTACTAAATAAAGCACACTCATTTTCAAGTTTGCCATTCCTTGTGGGTAAGCTTCCAGGATATAATTGCAAATTTGTAAATAAATGTAGTATGTTCAGTAAAATGTGTAAGGTGACTAGCATCACGCTTTACCACCTCCTACCGGTGGGACTCACTCTTCGACTCCTTCTGTCTTCTTCCTCATTTTTTTTCTTGTTTTTGTTTCTCTAGAAAAAAAATTAAAATTAAACTAAGAAAGCTTTGCCCCCCCCCCCCCCCCCATTTATATTGTTTCAGTCTCGCATTCTGAATGAGTTCGATTCAAGTTATACATACATATATGTATATGTATGATATTATTTTATCGTCATTATGAAAGCATTTCTTTTAATTTTTTGTTTTGTTATTTTTTATAAATTATTTTTTACATCATTTTTACTTTCGTCCGGGGTAAAAAAATCCACTAATTTTGACCTAACAAGATAAACAAGTCCATTTTGACCACTGGTGGAAAAAGGGTCTTCCCACGGAAATTTGGCCACGGACAAATCCATGGCTGATCGTAGACTATCAGCCACGGATTTGTCTGTGGCCACATTTCCGTGGCTGGAAAAAAAATTGGCCCACAGAGTATTGCCTACGGACATTTCTGTGACATTTCCGTGGGCGTTAGTTGACCTTCAGCCACGGCATTGTCCGTGGCCAATAACTATCAGCCCATGGAAAATTGGTGAAGAAATTTTACGTGGCTATTACGTGACCAATAAAAGTAACGGCCATGGATATGTCCGTGGCTAAAGTTCTGTTGCCAGCAAAAAAAATTTACCCAAATTGGGGGCGCCTACGCCCCCAATTTGGGTAAAAAATCATTCACTTTCCATTTTTCATCCGCCGAGAGAGGGGGGATTGGAGGACGAAGACGACGAAGGAGCCGACGCCGCCGACGCCAGCCGCCATGCAAGGTACGCTTTTCGCCCTAATTTCTCTAGAATGGGCGAAGAGGGCGTCGGCCCCCGTCGTTGCCCCAGCTCCCCTCGCCTCCTTCTGAACTGAAGGAGGAGAGCAGTAGCTAAGGCGACGGCGGTTGTCGACGCCCCCTCCGACCCCTCTCTTTCCTACTCCCCCAATCCCGGACCCGACCCCCTCCGGCCACACCTCCCCCCCCCCCCCCCCCCCCTCGAAACGTGTAAATTGTTAGGGTTATGGTTAGGGTGTGGGTGTGGGTGTGAGTGTGGGTGTGGGCGTGGGTGTGGTTTGGGTTTGGGTTTGGGTTTGGGTTTGGGTTGAGTATAGGGAAGGGGTTGGGGCTAATGTTAGGGTATGGGAAGGGGTTTGGTTTAGGGTGAGGGTTTAAGGTAGGGGGTTCGGTTTAGGTGTTGGGGGTATGGTATGGTTTAAAAATATGGTTTTGGGTTAGGGTTCGGTTAGTGTTAGGGTTGGAGTCAGGGCTAGGAATAGGGTTGAGTGTAGGGTTGAGTGTAGGGTTGAGGTTATGGTAAAAAGGGTTAGGTGTCGGATTGAGGTTGGGGGAAGGTTTAGGGTTTTGGTTAGGGTTATGGTTAGGGTTATGGTTAGGGAGTTGAGGTTGGGGTAAAGGGTTAGGTGTCGGATTGGGGTGGGGGAAGTTTAGGGTTTAAGAATAATAGAATTTATTTTTATTTTAGATTATATTATCGATATCAAGGAAAAATAGAATTTATTTTAATTTTAGATTAATGAGAACCTAGCCATGCATGTTAAAACATACACTCTTGGTATAAAATTTATTTTAGTTATATTGTCAATATCAAGGAAAAATAGAATTTATTTTAATTTTAGATCAATGAGAACCTAGTCATGTTAAAACATACACTCTTGGTATCACAATGATAGCTGCATACTTTTATGAAAGAGTCGACTATCATTTAAAGTTTCTCAAAATAGTTAATTTAGAAATATATGAATGGTTGATACACAATTACATGTAAATTTCATTGTCAGTTACAGATGCCGGAGGTTCCTGACAAGTCGTTTATGGAAATATTGGATCTAAACATGACTGGAAACCGAAGATACTTGGAGGGGATAGATGCGTTCTTAGCGTACGCTGATGCCAACCCTCTAAGCATGTCCAGTGGAAAAATCTTTTGCCCTTGCAAGAGGTACCAGAACAATGAGATCCTTCAGAAGTACATTATACGTGTCCATTTGGTGTCTCACGGGTTCGACCCCAATTATAAATTTTGGAGTTACCACGGAGAAGGGTTGTAACAGAGGAGATACTTAGGGCAGAAGAGTGTCGTATTTTGCATGGAGATCAAAGGGCAAATGACATAGATACAATGCTGGAAGATATTGGTGCGCCTAGTAGAAACAAGTCAGATGATGATCTTCACACCGTTGCCTATGATCGATTGATGAAATTAGTGGAGGATAATGAGTCTGATTTATACGAAGGATGCACTGAGTTCACGAGGCTATCATTCATGATTAGACTCCTGAATATCCAAACACTAAGCAGAATGGCGATTACACATTTTGCTATGTTGTTGGATTTATTGAGAAGGGTAGTTCTCGATGGGCAGGACAGCATTCCAGCTACTCATTATGAAGCGAGCAAAATTGTTCATACGTTAGGGCTCGATTACAAGAAAATTGACGCATGCCCTAACAATTGCATTCTATACGACAAAGAAAACAAGGACCTACACGAATGTCCAACATGTCATGTTCCCCGTTGGCAAGTTAAACAAAGAACATGTGTGACGAGGGATGGTCCTACAGCCCAAAAGAAGAAGTAGGCTCAGGCGAAGGTTCTCCGACATTTCCCAATTATACCAAGGCTGCAGAGGTTTTTCATGTCTGCTGAATTGGCAAGCAAAATGTGATGGCACGCCACTGATCGCATAGAGGATGGAAAATTGAGGCATCTTGCCGATGGGGAAGCATGGAAGCATATCGATCGTATTTATCTTGACTTTACAAGGGAGGCGAGGAAGCTTAGACTTGGTCTCGCACGCGATAGGTTTAATCTGTTTGGAGTGATGAGACCTGGTTGGTCCATTGGCCAGTGTTGCTGACCCTGTATAACCTCCCGCCTCATATGTGCATGAAGCAACCATACTTGATACTATCACTATTGATTCCTGGGAAATACTCTCCTGGAAATGATATAGATGTTTTCATGCAGCCCTTAATTGATGATCTGAAGTTTTTACGGGAGCAAGGCATGTGCACTTTCGACGTCGTGACAAAGCAAAGTTTCTGCATGTGTGCTATTGTTTTATGGATGATAAACGACTTCCCGTCGTATGCTAATCTATCTGTTTGGTCGACGAAAGGTAGGACGGATTGCCAAGTTTGCACAACAGGTTATGAGGGCACATTCCTAAATATAGCCGTAAGTTTTGCGTTTGGCAAAACAGAAGATGGTTGCGTGCGGGTCATAGTTATAGGAGACAGGGACAGATGTTCGACGGCAAAACCGAACGTCGAGAAGCCCCAGAGCAACTAACCGGAGATGACATATTTGAAGCACTTCACCCTTTGCAAAGCGTGAAGTTTGGAAAGAACAGATATAGCAAAGAGCACCCTCTTGGTGTTAGAAGGTGTATTGCAAAGGAAAAAGGAAAGAGCAAGGGCAAAGGCAAGGGCAAAACTAAAAAAAGAACGCCTCGAGTGTCGCGCATAGATTCTAACACAGCAGATGTTCGAATACTACCAAGTGGTTGGTCAAAGTTTAGTATTTTCTTCCAATTGCCATATTGGAGGAATTTGAAAATACGTCACAACCTGGACGTCATACACATCAAAAAGAACATATGTGAAAATCTGGTGTATACAATGATGCAAGACAAAACAAGTCAAAAGACGGAGTAAAGGCTCGGCTTGACTTAAAAGAATTGAATATACGTCCTGAATTGCAGGCTGTACAAAAGGAAAATTACAAGTACGAACTGCCAGTCTCTCGGGCCACCCTGTCAAGAGATGAAATTCATAATCTGTGTGTTTCTCAAGTCATTGAAGACACCGGATGGATATGCTTCGAATATATCAAGATGTGTGCACATAGACCAAATGAAGATATTTGGATTGAAGACACATGATTATCATATATTGCTACATCAGTTGCTTCCGGTTGCGTTACGTTACGTCGATAAGAAGATTGCAAAAGTCCTGATACAGTTCTGTGGGTTCTTCAGGCAGGTGTGCTCGAAGGTGATAGACGCTGGTGAGTTTGAAGATTTAGAGGCACGGGTTATACTTGCACTGTGTAATATGGAAATAATTTCCCCCTGCATTCTTTACAATCATGGATCATCTTACTGTGCACTTAGCACAGGAGGCCCACATTGCAGGGCCGGTACAATATCGGTGGATGTACCCCGTTGAAAGGTGAACGTCGTGCCATATATTATTCTATTTTGCTAGGAACAAAATTAAACGTAAATTTGAACCTTTTTATGCTTTTTGAACCACATGTATCTAGGGTTCATGAAGAAACTTTTGCACAATCGTGCACGGCCATAAGGGTCAATTTCCAAGAATTATGTGTCAAACAAGGCCTTGATGTTCATATCTCGCTATTTGCGAGGTGTAGACATAAGGGTAAATTGTCCAGCAAGAGTTACTGATGGAGTATTCTATAATGATTATGGAGAGGACACAAGCTGGATCTGGATCTAAGCCTAGAGGGGGAGTGAATAGGCTAATAAAATATTCTCGCGCAACCCACGAGAAATCACACACAGTTAAAAACACAAGCAGTGTAAATAAAATGCAAATATAGAATACGCATCAGATTTACCCAGGTTCGGTCGCAGCAATGACCTACTGCAGCCCCCAAGCAAATACTAGCATTAATATGTTCCTTTTGTACAACTATAATGGGGTCCTAGCTCCAACTCCCCACCTAGAACGTACCACACTCAACAAAGTGCAGAACCCTATCAACCTAGTAAATACGTATCTTGACTGCTACAACAAGTCAACACCCTCTTGTCTAGCCCAAACCAGACAAGTCACAAAAGATCAAAAAATAATGGTAAAGTTTTCCCTACAGAGATCAATAAACTAATACACGAATATAAAGAGTAAAGAGTTTAGAAATGCTCAGTTTGTGTCGGTATGGTCGTCTCTGTCAATCAGCATGTCGTCAGCTTCAGTTTGACGTAAACGGTGTCTCGATCTGACTTCTAGATCTCAATCTGTAGCCTCGCAAAGTAATGTAGCAAACTGGTCTGTGCGTAAATAAATTTCAGTTCAAACCAATTAAATTGCTATCTGTGCGCACAGCAACTCCTTTAAAATTTAATCCACGTCAGTAAATCCCATGCAGTGCCTTCGTTCACAGCTCCGAGTCGATTTCGCATGGGTTTCAACTTCTTCTCCGACTGTTCCTCTTCGACGGTGGAAGCTCAGAGATATATTTGCGTGGGGCTTCGACTTCGACTCCGGTAGCAGGACGACGACTCCTCCTTGACGGTGGAAGTCCAACTCTGGCGGTGGCAATCAGCTTCGACGTGACTTCTTTGATATCCCCTCTTCGACAGCGACTCGATGGAAAGACTCCGACTCCAACAGCTCCTCATTCCCAGCGGCGAGTTCACATTGACATAGCTCCAGTGGTGGTGCACGACATCAACTCCGTCGCAATGATCTTGGCAGCAAGGTATACCAACGGCGACAGCAAGAGACTTATCGACGGTGACAGGGAAGACCTTCACGCATCAGCAACACACGAAAGCACGCAAATCTCTCTCTCTCTCTCTCTCTCTCTCTCTCTCTCTCTCTCTCTCTCTCTCTCTCTCTCTCTCTCTCTCTCTCTCTCTCTCTCTCTCTCTCTCTCTCTCTCTCTTTGTGGCACCGAGGAGGTTGGCGGCAGCAAACTTGGGAAGAGCTCCTTGTTGATGGAGATGAAGAACGGCAGCGTGGATGCATTGAGGGGTTGATGAAGACTGCACTGTGTTGGTGAAGTTGGTGGCTTCTTGAAGATGGCATGGCAATCCTCTTTACATTGATGACGATGGCAGTACAGTCTTTGGCAGCTTGGTGGCTTGTCGATGAAGAACGACGGCACTCCTGTTCGATGGCAGCACGAGGACACGGCAACGACAACGTGGGCGCGGTTGGAGAGCTCATCGGCGTCGACAGCCTGGGATCAGCAGCAAGATGATGTTGAAGCATTGGCTAGGGCATGCAGTCCTTCGATGAACATGACAGCAAGTAGAGGGAGACGGCAAGGAGATCAAACCCTAGATGATATTTCGACTAGGGACACGGGTTTTAGACTTGGAAGTTTGATGTATTGACCGACTTGCTTCAACCCTAGAAGATGATTGCTCTTGAAGCTTGGGATAAAGGTGGAAGCTTTGCTTTTTGGATGGGTGCATGGGTTTCTTGCTTTTGAAAAAAATTTGGCCGACACTTTCTTTTTGCCTTGCTCCAGTCTTTTCTCTAGGTTTTGCCACAGCTTAACCCTAGTTTGGTGATAGGGTTTATATAGGAGCTTGGGGCTTTTAATTTCGGCAAAGGAGAGATTGGCTAGGAGCAAAACCTATGGGCTTCCCTAGAATCTAGGAAAATGAGATTTGCAACCAACTAGGAAAAGAAATATGGGTAGAAGCAAATCCTTGATATGATCTTCTAATTGATTTGATCCAATTCCTCTTGAACTCAAATTGGCCTCTCTCCAAATTGACCAAGTCCTCTTTGCTAGGCGTATAGCACTTTGACCAAGCCCATTTGCTATATGAATAGAAATTCCTCCAACAATTGACTTCTCATCACTTTGAAGAATTACTTCCTTGCCATCACTGAAACACACTTAGCACACATGGTAAATAGCAACACATGATTGTCATCATCAAACTAAAGATCATAGATCATTGCTTTCAACAATCTCCCCCTTTTGATGATGACAAACCCATAAAAGATTTGAGCACATAAATGCACGTGAGTGAAGTGTGATGAAGGATGTAATAAATTCAAGCATTACTAGCATGCACAATATATCAATAATATATGATGTATTTTCCAATTTTTCCCTATTCATATATTTTTAATGCTCCCCCTTCAACTAACAATACCATATATGATGTATCAGTAATCTCAAATCTCCTTTTTCTCCCCCTTTGTTATCATCAAAAGCGTATTAATGAAGTCTATCAAAATATCACATGCAAAAATACAGTATTATAGATTATATCTATCACTTGCATGACATTTTCCATAAAGTAGGCAATTCAAATTCAAAGAAAATCATAATGTAGACTTCACCACCATTGTGTATGTGTGATAATATAAACATTGACGTACAAAGGGAGATTCAATTTTGAACATCAACCAAGTCAATCCACATTTTCCATTTAACATGAATATCACCTAGGATTAATTTTTCCCACGTTATTAAAAATGAGTTCAAGGTACCAAATCCCAAAACATAGCCTACAAGGACTCTTAGATGTGGGTTGGCATTGCTTGACGAGTAAAATACACCAACGCTAAATATTACCCATAAAGCATATGTTGGATACTCGTGGGAACTGTATTTGCCATGAATTGTATCCAATTTACATACGGAGCAATTTTCATGTATTTTTTCACATTCATTTCTTTTTGTGCTCAATTTTTATTCATGGCAATACACATCATATCCCTTAGATAATTCAGTTATTATCAACCTACGTTCACTTTCCAATATTCATAAAAAGAATCTCCAAAAGTACAAGTTTAATATTCGTGGAAGTGAGCATGTAGGTGTAGAAATCAAGTTATTCATTTCATGGAACTTGTCATGGTTACTAAATAAAGTCTAACATGCACATGTAGCTATAATGATAATACAGTGATTTCTCCAAGGATATGAATGAACATTCAATAATACCACTTATAAATATTCATAACGAGTATTCATTAAGCACCAATTTTTTTGATTTTTTTGATTTGTTTTTCTTTTATAATGAACCAAAAACAAACTAAAAAGCAAATAATCAAGCACACAAACAAGAAATAAATCAAGCACACACACAATCTATGAAGGTATGCAATGAATGCACAGAGGGAAAAGAAATATACCTTCGCGTCGCTATTTGACTAAGGAGCTGAAAGAATGAGACTTTAAATTTACTGCTCCTAGCCAAAATCTCCATCCCACCTACATGAATGGTGTTAAGTGTGATCTTGAAATCCAATAAGGTCCACTAGTGTAAGTCATCAAAGTTTTAGGAACTCACACTTGTTTGAACATTATGTTTGTGTTCCTAAACTTACAATAATAGGATGTGTGACCAACACTATCACAGGTAAAGCACTTTGCATGCATATTTTTTATAATAGAAGACACATTGTGGAATTTCTTAAAAATAGGTTTTTTAGCATTTTAGAACCAAATCCAAGTCCTCTTCTATTATTGCCATATAATTGATTTTCAAGTAGGGTATCCAACGAATGTTTACCAATTGAATATTTTCTTAATGACAATTCTATACTAGAAACTTTGGATTTTAATAATTTATTCTCATCCACAAGCAAAGTACACTTACTTATAAAAGCTCTCTTGTTTTCCTCTACCTTCTTTTTAAAATCATCCATTTTTCTTTTCAGCTCGTCATTTTAACATGCACAATTTTTTATTAAGCTCATCAATCATATAATCCTTTTCAGTTTCAAGCTTAAATAAATCTTGCTTAAGCATGCTAATATCATTCAATAAGGAAGGACAAGAAAGACAAGTAGCTTTTTCAGGCATGCTAGCTCTTTCTTTTTCTAGTAACACAATTCTAGCGTTAGATGCAACAAGTTTCTCTTTAAGAATATCTACTTCATCAGAAATGTCACAGTTTTCTTTTTGTAATTTAAAGCTATCATTCTTATAGTCATTTAAGGTGAGTTCTAGCTCATTAATCTCATTTTGCATTCCTTTACTAACATATAACAATTCAGCTTTAGTGAAGGAATTTAGCTCATCGTTCTTTGCCATTAAGCAGACAACAGCGGAGTGGGCAACAATCTCTTCATCCTCATCCTCGGCTTCGATGTCCAAGTCCCAAGTTAGCACATTGGCTTTTCCTTTATCTTTAGCAACCTGAGCAATCTCTTGTCTGCATTGCTTCGTGAAGTGCCCCTTTTTCCTGCATTTGAAGCATTCAACTCTATTAGCAGAGTCTTGTTCAGAAGAATTTTTATCATAGTTAAAAGTGTTAGAGTGAATGAACCTTTTATGCATTTCTGATCTTCCTTAAGGAGTTCTGACGTACTTTCTGAAATTTCTAACCATTAGCGCTATCTCGTCATTATCTTCTTCATTTTCGCTAGCTTTTAGAGCAGTGGCTTTGAAGCTTTTTCCTTCTCCTCGGGTTTCTCTCTTTCTTCAACATTTTGCAATTCAAGCTCATGGAACATTAAGTTACCTATCAATTCCTCCACCCTCATCTGTGATAGATCCTTCGTTTCTAAGATGACGGTGACTTTAAACCTGAAAGAGCTTGGCAATGCTCTTAATATCTTCATCACCTGTTCAAGGCTAGAATATGGCTTACCGAGCGAGCTAGACTTGTAGACGATACTGGCGAACCTTACAAACATCTCTGATATGGTCTCTGATGGTAGCATGCGAAATCCCACATACTATGTGCTCAGAAGTGCAAGTCTAGACTCCTTCTACTGTGGCGTTCCCTTGTGCGTCACCTCCAATATATGCCATATTTCATGTGCAGTTAGACAATGTGAGATACGATTGAATTCAAATTTATCTAATGAACAAATGAGACAATTTATAGCTTAAGCATTAAGAGAATAAAGTCTCCAATCATTGTCATCCCATTTATCATCTGGTTTAATCATCTCAACATCTCCAACTTTAATGACCGGTGGTTTATAGCCTTTTTCAACAATTTGCCAAGCTTTATAATCAATAGAAATTAAGTATATTCTCATTCGATTTTTCTAATAAGCATAATCTGCTCCGTTAAATCTAGGGGACGTGATATGGACTGACCCTCAGCAAAAGCACTATCAATGGGATTCATGGTCAATCCTAGGTTAGATCCTAAAACCTGCTCTGATACCACTTGTTGGATCTGGATCTAAGCCTAGAGGGGGGTGAATAGGCTAATAAAATATTCTCGCGTAACCCACGAGAAATCTCACATAGTTAAAAACATAAGCAGTGTAAATAAAATGCAAACACAGAATACGCAGCAGATTTACCCTGTTTCAGTCGCAGGAACGACCCACTCCAGCATCCAAGCAAATACTAGCATTAATATGTTCCTTTTGTACAACTATAATGGGGTCCTAGCTCCAACTCCCCACCTAGAACGTACCACACTCAACAAAGTGCAGAACCCTATCAACCTAGTAAATGCGTATCTTGACTGCTACAACAAGTCAACGCCCTCTTGTCTAGCCCCAACCAGACAAGTCACAAAAGATCACAAAATAATGGTAAAGTTTCCCCTACAGAGATCGATATACTAATACACGAATATAAAGAGTAAAGATTTTAGAAATGCTCAGTTCGTATCAGTGTGGTCATCTCTGTCAATCATCACGTCGTCAGCTTCAGTCTGACACAAACGGTGTCTCGATCTGACTTCTGGATCTCAATCTATAGCCCCGCAAAGTAATGTAGCAAACTGGTCTGTGTGTAAAGAAATTTCAGTTCAAACCAATTAAATTGATGTCTGTGCGCACAGCAACTCCTTTAAAATTTAATCCACGTCAGCAAATCCCATGCAGCGCCTTCGTTCACAGCTCCGAGTCAATTTCGCATGGGTTTCGACTTCTTCTCCGACTGTTCCTCTTCGATGATGGAAGTTCGGAGATATATTTGCGTGGGGCTTCGACATCGACTCCAGTATCACGACGGCGACTCCTCCTCGACAGTGGAAGTCTAACTCCGGCGGCAGCAATCAGCTTCGACGTGACTTCTCCGATATCCCCTCTTCGACAGCGACTCGATGGAAAGACTCCGACTCCAGCAGCTCCTCATTCCCAGTGGCAAGTTCACGTCGACACAGCTCCAGCGGTGGTGCACGACAGTAGCTCCATCGCAATGATCTCGACGACAAGGTACAGCCACGAGTGCAGCAAGAACTTGTCGACGGTGACAGGGAAGACCTTCACGCATCAGCAACACACAGAAGCATGCGAAGCTCTCTCTCTCTCTCTCTCTCTCTCTCTCTCTCTCTCTCTCTCTCTCTCTCTCTCTCTCTCTCTCTCTCTCTCTCTCTCTCTCTCTCTCTCTTTGTGGCACCAAGGAGGTTGGCGGCAACAGACTTGGGAAGAGCTCCTCGTTGATGGAGATGAAGAACAGCAGCATGGATGCATTGAGGGGTGGATGAAGACTGCCCTGCGTTGGTGAAGCTGGTGGCTTCTTGAAGATGGCTTGACAGTCCTCTTCACGTTGATGACGATGGCAGTACGGTCTTCGGAAGCTTGGTGGCTTGTCGATGAAGAATGACGGCACTCATGTTCAATGGCAGCACGAGGACACTGCAACTTAACGTGGGCGCGGTAGGAGAGCTCGTCATCGTCGGCAGCCTAGGATCAGTAGCAAGATGATGTTGAAGCGTTGGTTAGGGAATGCAGTCCTTCGATGAACACGACAGCAAGTAGAGGGAGACGGAAAGGAGATCAAACCCTTGATGATATTTCCACTAGGGACATGGGTTTTAGACTTGGAAGTTTGATGTATTGGCCGACTTGCTTCAACCCTAGAAGATGATATCTCTTGAAGCTTGGGATAAAGGTGGAAGCTTTTGCTTTTTGGATGGGTGCGTGGGTTTCTTGCTTTTGAAAAAAATATGGCCGGCACTTTCTTTTTGCCTTGCTCCAGTCTTTTCTCTAGGTTTTGCCGCAGCTTAACCCTAGTTTGGTGATAGGGTTTATATAGGAGCTTAGGGCTTTTAATTTCGGCAAAGGAGAGATTGGCTAGGAGCAAAACCTATGGGCTTCCCTAGAATCTAGGAAAATGAGATTTGCAACCAGCTAGGAAAAGAAGTATGGGTAGAAGCAAATCCTTAATATGATCTTCTAATTGATTTGATCCAATCCCTCTTGAACTCAAATTGGCCTCCATCTCTCTCCAAATTGACCAAGTCCTCTTTGCTAGGTGTATAGCACTTTGACCAAGCCCATTTGCTATATGAATAGCAATTCCTCCAACAATTGACTTAGTCATCACTTTGAAGAATTACGTCCTTGCCATCACTGAACACACTTAGCACACACGTTAAATAGCAACACATGTTTGTCATCATCAAACTAAAGATCCTAGATTGTTGCTTCCAACAACACACGCTTTAGTAAAATTGAGCTTGAACAAGCACATTCATATGTTCTAAATAATCTACGCATATTTGACTCCTACCGGATGTAATAAAGCTGAGTTATTCGCTTTTGTAAGTGGTGTAATTCCTAAGTTTTAATAGTTTTCTTTACTTGTCCCTCAGTCGTCATATAGAAGTGACGTGCGTTTATATTTTATATATTCACGCACGTCTTCTTCGTGATTTTCCGTTTTTTTCTGTCGTCTCGTGCCCATTTTCTTGGGATTTTTAGTTTTCTTTCACTTTCTTGTGTTTTTGTGTATTTGCAGGTGATTGCCAACGTAAGGGACATATAACGAAGATAGCATGAGTCTCCAGAGCAACGGGAGGAGTCACGCATTATCCAGGGGGTCAAACGATGAAGATCGCAATTTTTCAGCCCTCACCTGATGACGTGCGTTTATATTTCATATATTTACGCACGTTTTCTTCCGTATTTTTCCATATTTTACCGCCGTCTTTTATTCGTTTTCTCGTGTTTTCTTGTGTTTTCTTGTTTTCTTTCACTTTTCCGTGTTTTCCGTGTTTTGCAGGAGTTTACTGGCATTTGGGGCATAAAACGATGATATCATGTGTCCCCGAAGCAACGGGAGGAGTCACGCGTGATCCAAGGGGTCAAACGACGAAGATTGCATCTTTTAGCCCCTCACCCGGTCGGTTGGTCATCTCCAACCGATCGGGTGATGCACGCGTGCACCACCCGGACGCAGCTTGGAGCTCACGAGAAGTCACCCGGTCGGTTCAGTGACCGGGTCAAAAGCTCAAAGTCTCTGGAAATTCGAAGCTGATTGCCAACCGATCGGGTGACCTTCACCCGATCGGTTCACATGTAGCTGAATTTCAACAGCCAAGACTCGAAGATCCAACCGGTCTCCTCACCCGGTCGGCACCAAGATCCAACCGACCGCACCAAGATCCAACCGACCGGTTCATCCTGACCGAGTGAAACCCCACATTACGCTGTGATTTTGTGAAGCGGTTCACCCGATCGGTTGACTTGTCAACCGATCGGGTGATGTCGTTTTCTATAAATAGAACCCTAGGTTTCCCAGATTCGGGAGTTGGTTATTTTTTACTGTTTTCTTCATTTTGTGACGGCTGTAATTTTTCAGTTTTTGTAAGTTCTCGGATCTTTGTAAAACTTTAGTATTATCTTAATTGCTTTACTACCATTGCATTTCTATTGTCTGATTATGATTTTGACGGTCCATTTTCATTTAGATCGCTTTTTAATGAATATTTGTGAGTAGTTCCCCAATCCGGGATTTTGGCGGAAACCCCTTCGTGGGCTCTTCCCGATGTGTCCATAGGGTTAGGAAATCGATAGGGATTAAGAATCTAATGGTTACACTGGGTGTTTTATTGTCATCGGCGGGAAAAAGACCGCCTTTGACCGTTGGGCCAAGGGGGAATAAACTTGGCGGTTGACTCCCTAGCCATAGCTCACGCCCTTAGCGTAGACGCCGAATCCTAGCGCGCGGGAGCGGCAGGATGAGACATTGGGAGTTATCGTTGCGAGCTTAGTGCTCCTGGAGTCGATCAGTGTTAATGGACACGGGAGTGCCCACTGATCGAACCCGGGAAGTCCAGCGTATCATCCTGGGCACCGACCGGAATATCAGGCACATGGGATGCCGGTACCACTTTTAGAGGCAACGTCTCACCATTAGACCCTAATTCCGATCGACATCCTACCCGTAGGCCGTATCGGCGAGAGTCGCTCATTGGGGTCGAAACCAAAGTACCGGGTTCTTCCTTCATATTGTCTATACCTTGCATTCCTTTACCGTGACAACCCATCATTTGATCTGGGCTAGCTCGCCCACGGGGTGATTTTGACCCTCCTTGACGCAAGCACATCCTCGCCTCCCTGTGTTCGACCCCCAAGCCACACTACAACACCGTGTGCTTGCGGTTACAAATATTTAAATTCCCAGTGCCCCCGTTCGCATCATTGCACAACATCCGGCGCGCAGACGCACGCCCGGCGGGGGCCAGTCAAGTTTATGGCGCCGTTGCCGGGGAGGCAACGTGCTTGTTATTTTTGGATTTCATGAACCCTCATGTCTAGCTCTTATCCCTACCTCGCGATAATTTTCGCACTCTACACTTTTCAATTTCACTTGTACATATTGTAGATAGTAATTGTATAGTACTAATCGATTGAATCACCGTGCTGTCGTCGCTACATTCGGTCCCCGTTTATGCAACCCGTGCTTTTGACGTGTTTGCTATTTGTGCAGTTCTCCCTCTCTCCTTTCTTATAGGTTCTTTGCCTCACGACGAGGATGTTGCATGCAGTTTCAGGAGACATCTGGGATCACTCACACCATATCCGCTGTTTGGCACGAAGCTTTGCAGAATCCCTAAACACTTCGAATATACTATCCCTTTTGGCTGCCGCTGTGAAAAATCAGAGGAGGTATCATGATATGCAGCAGCACCTTGACACGGAAACTCTCTTTCCCCATGATGAAGGGGCATATATCGACAGCCCTAGTTCCAAGTTCAATGAGGAAAAATCGTTCGCGGAGTTTTGTCAGGAGAACCATCAGACTGAGTCTGTGGGTTACGTTGGGCAGGAACCGACCTATTCCTTACAGACTCCTATCGAGCATCCCGGATCTTTGGACAATGAGGAAGCTAGAGAAAGTTGTGGGGAACCACCGACTGTTGAAACTTGTTTTCGCTTAAAGCCTTCTACCCGGATAATTATTATGAGCTTGAAAGAGATCCAATGCCTTCCTCGGTTATTCCCATAGTACCTTGCGAGACTTTGCCATTCGGAACCGCGGCTGGGAGTGAGGTTCCGGATGCTGGCTTTCAAGAAATCCACGAAGAACTCCTTTCCCTTGAAGATGATCAGCTTGAGAAGTATGCGTCGGGGCCTCAAGAAGTCGAGATGAAAGAGTTACCCCCGGGGCTAAAGTATGAATATTTGGGGGCGGGCTCGACCCTGCCGGTCATAGTGAACTCTTCACTGCCTGAAGACCAAATGACCAAACTTCTTGGTGTTTTAAAAAGTTTTAAAGGGATTTTCGGATATGCAATTGAAGACTTAAAAGGGGCTAGTTTAGACCTCTGCTCACACAGAATTCTGCTTGAAGATGAGCAGGCCTCCTCAATTGAGCCGCAACGGAGGCTAAATCCCATAATGATGGAAGTTGTGAAAAAGGAGATTGTTAGGCTTCTACATGCAGGTATCATATACCCTATCTCAGATAGTCGCTGGGTTAGCCCGGTGCATGTCGTACCAAAGAAAGGAGGAATGACGGTGATTCGCAACGAGAAGAACGAGCTGATACCTACAAGGACCGTCACGGGGTACAGGATGTGCATTGACTATAGAAAGCTGAACAAGGCCACGAGGAAGGATCATTACCCTCTCCCTTTCATCGATCAGATGCCCGAGAGGCTGGCGAAGCACAACTATTTCTGTTTCATGGACGGTTACTCCGGATTTCTTCAGATCCCTATTCATAACGATGACCAGGAGAAGACGACTTTCACTTGCCCATTCGGGACATATGCCTATAGAAGAATGCCGTTCGGACTTTGTAACGCCCCTGCTACATTCCAAAGACTCATGTCCGCTATTTTCTCTGACTACTCCCAGGACATCATGGAGGTTTTCGCGGACGACTTTTCCGTCTATGGAACTAAGTTTGACTCGTGCCTCAGTAATCAAACTAAAGTCTTGGAGAGATGTCAAGAAAAGGGGTTAGTCCTAAACTGGGAGAAGTGCCACTTCATGGTCCAAGAAGGGGTTGTGCTAGGGCATGTCATCTCTTCGAGGGGAATCGAGGTTGATAAGGCTAAGGTTGAGGTGATTGAAAAGCTTCTGCCACCGCTCAATCTTCGAGGAGTCCGTGGTTTTTTAGGACATGCGGGATTTTATCGCTGCTTTATAAAAGACTTCTCGAAGATTTCCAGGCCTCTAACCCAACTCCTCATGAAGGACGTGCCTTTCGTCTTCAGCGAGGAGTGTATGGAGGCCTTCCGCACCCTGAAGCAGGCTTTGATTTCCGCGCCCATAATACAGCCACCGGACTGGAATCTGCCCTTTGAGCTGATGTGCGACGCTAGTGATTATGCGGTCGGTGCCGTCTTGGGGCAGAGGAAGGATAAAAATCTGCATGTCATATATTATATGAGCAAAACCCTTGATGCCGCCCAAAGAAATTATACTACCACGGAAAAAGAATTGCTAGCGGTCATCTACGCCATGGACAAGTTCGGGCAATATCTCGTTGGCGCCAAGGTGATTGTGCACACTGATCACGCGGCTCTTAAATACCTTTTGAGCAAGAAGGAAGCTAAGCCACGGCTCATTAGATGGATTCTCCTCCTCCAGGAATTCGACCTGGAAATCAGAGACAAGAAGGGGGCGGAGAATGTTGTTGCCGATCACCTGTCTAGGATGCCTACCCTCGATTTGAATGCTACGCCGATCAATGATTCGCTCCCTGACGAGCATCTTTTCTCCGTCTCTTCCTCCTGGACCCCCTGGTATGCCGACATCGCGAATTATCTTTCTTGTGCCATCGTCCCCCACAATGTGAGCTACCAGCAGAAGAAGAAATTTTTCTATGAGGTCCGCAAATTTTATTGGGATGACCCCCATCTGTACAAAACCTGCAATGATGGGGTGATACGAAGATGCATCCCTGAAACTGAGGCGACCTCCATTATTTCCCACTGCCACGATCAGCAATGTGGAGGGCATGCGAGCACCTACAAAACCATAGCAAAAATTCTCCAGAGCGGATTCTACTGGCCAACCCTCTTCAAGGACACACATGCTTATGTTCAAGCCTGCGATAAATGCCAAAGGGCAAGGAATATCTCAAAAATGAATGAGATGCCTCAACACTACATCCTGGAGGTAGAAATCTTCGATGTTTGGGGAGTGGACTTCATGGGACCTTTCCCTTCCTCTTCAGGGAACCAGTATATCTTGGTGGATGTGGACTACGTATCGAAATGGGTTGAAGCGATAGCCAGTCCAACCAACGATTCCAGAGTGGTGGCCAAGTTCTTTAAAAACAACACCTTCCCGCGGTTCGGTGTACCTCATATCCTGATCAGTGACGGAGGGAGCCACTTTATAGAGAAGAAATTCGAGGCTCTTTTGAAAAAGTACGGGGTACAACACCGGGTGGGGTGTGCCTACCACCCGCAGACCAGTGGTCAGGCGGAAGTCTCTAACTGGGAGATTAAAAGCATACTAGAAAAGACGGTGGCCAACTCTAGGAAGGATTGGTCATCGAAACTTCCTGACGCGCTTTGGGCCTACAGGAAGGCATTTAAAACTCCGATCGGCACAACCCCCTACCGGCTTGTCTATGGGAAGGCTTGCCATCTACCTGTGGAATTAGAGCATAAGGCATTTTGGGCAATTAAGAATCTGAACTTCGACCCCAAGGAGGTAGGTGGGCACCGACAGTTACAACTCAACGAGCTCGACGAAATCCGGCTCAATGCCTACGAGAACGCCAAGATTTACAAGGAGAAGCTGAAGCGGTGGCACGATAA
Source organism: Scilla litardierei (assembly GCA_030789695.1). Classification (NCBI taxonomy): domain Eukaryota; kingdom Viridiplantae; phylum Streptophyta; class Magnoliopsida; order Asparagales; family Asparagaceae; genus Scilla; species Scilla litardierei. The sequence continues at coordinate 245,284,427 of CM061141.1, forward strand.
GCGAATCTTGAAGAGGGAATTCAAAGAAGGGGACTTAGTTCTCCTATTCAACTCAAAGCTGAAGCTCTTTCCTGGAAATCTCAAGTCAAGGTGGTCGGGACCGTTCCGCGTCACCAAGGTTTTCCCGCATGGGGCTATTGAGATAATAGGAAGGGATGAGCCGTTTAAAGTCAACGGACATCGTCTGAAACACTATGCGGTTGGAGAACCAGAATTCTCTCCGGTCGGATTCCCAACGACCGACAACTCTTCCTCTAACCCGCCTGATCCTAATTGACCACCGCTTGAGGCGTCGAGCTAACGACGTTAAACAAAAGCGCTTCATGGGAGGCAGCCCATGCTCTAAACCTTTGTTTCAATTTTTAGGATTATTCTTATCGTTATTTTATCTATTTTTATAAATAAATCCAGCCGATTGAACTTCCGACGTGGAACTTAGGCGATTTTTTTTTATTTTTGCAGAAAACATGACCCCAACCGACCGGGTGATAACTCACCCGATCGGTTGGGATGTATCAGCTAACGGCCGTGTCTGCCGCCTAATGAACCGACCGGGTGAGCAATGAAGAAACTGGGTGAGCAGACCGGGTGACCTGGGGAAACTCTCGGGAATTTTGAGGAATTGGTCAACCGGTCGGGTGGAGACAGCCGAAACCGGGTCGCTGACCGTGTGGGTAGAGCTGAACTTTCGGGAAATTTGGAGATCACATCAACCGATCGGTTGAGTAATGGTACAGACGGGTGAGTGGCTGGGTCAAATGTCACATGCTCTCGGGAAAAATTTGGGAAGCGGTCAACCGATCGGGTGACTTCCCACCCGATCGGTTCACCTGTAGCTGTTGGCCGACGGGAAGTTTTCGAAATTCGTCCACCCGATCGGGTGAGATCTCACCCGATCGGTTCAGTTTCGCCCCCTATAAATACCCCTTCCGCACGATGACTGCCACCCGACCCCCAAACTCCCCTTCACGCGATTACCCACCCTCCAACTGTCGAATCGACCTCCTCCATCCAACATACCGCCCCTAGATCCTCATCCCCACTCACTCCCATACTTCCCCACCCTCGCCACCTTGCCATCATCAACATTCCATCATCAAAACATCCAAACCCTAACCCTAACCCCCAAAAATTTCGAAAATCCTATATCTCGTCGGATCAGCGAGCGGCGGCTTCCCAAATCGCTTCCTTATACTGCGTGAGTCCTCAGGAGGCTTGATATTGCTACAGTGATGGGTAACACCTCTCCACTCTACACATCTCTTGCCTTATCTGTAATGTCCTGAATTGGTGTTGTACCTGCTTCACCTGCTTTATAATTATCGTAGGCACGCTCCCACTTCCCTTTTCACCATCCACGTAGTCGCCATGTCTAGAAAAGGGAAAGAGATTGCCTCATCTTCCGTCGTAATCCGCTTTACGGACCCTTTTCACCCTCCTTCCTTGGCATAAACCCTACGTCTGAGGAGCAATCCGATCGTTTACAAGCCCTCCTTCATCGCCCTATCCGACCTTCTCTTTTCGCGGACTTCCCCACCCTACAATCCCTTGGACTCTTTAGGGGGGTATGTGCACTTTTTCGTTTCATAGGTTGTGATTATCTTCTGCGGACCCAGGCCAATACACACAGAAATCTCACGCTTGAATTCCTCAGTTCTCTCGAGGTGTCTGATTATGGTTTCACCTTTTGGGCCTTCAATTGCGATTTTTCCATGAGCTTCGTCCAGCTTAACAACAATCTACTCTTTCCCAACCCCGATTGCCATGTTGAATGGCCTACTCATGATCGATCTGACATTTTTTCTCGCTTCCGGGCTGATGGTGTTTGGCAACGATTCACCCGGTATACCTCCTTTCCGGTGGTAGCCCTCGCCTCCTACATCATACACCCTTGCTACCGTTTTGCTCACTGATTCCTTGCCAACACCATTTTCACTCGTGTTGATGTATCCGCGGTGTCTAGCGATGAGCTGCTCTTTCTCTACGCCATGTCCCATAACCGGATTCATGGCAAAATCCCTTTCCCCTTAAACACCGCTATTTGGATCGTCCACGAGCTCTTATCCGTCAGTCGCGCCGCTTCTGGATCTATCTGCTGCGGGGGTATTGTCACTCTTATTGTCAGCTTTGTCTTGCGAATGCCCACCGACCTCCCTATTGTCCCGGGACGTAACAGTATCGATCGTGACTACTTGATCTCTATCGGTATGCTTACTCCTTTTAGGGAGAATCGTGCAGCCTACCTCAATAGCCCGCCTGCACTCCTTTTGCCATCCTCCCACCCTCATCTTCGGAGCGTTTCCCCCTACGCCTTACACACCTGCCCTGGGAGTTCTAGCCAGATCCTTGGTAGGCTTCACTCGTCCACTTTCCGCCCGTGGATCCTCCCGATTGGCACCCGTATGTCGGTCCACCCCGTCCCACCATCACCCACCACGATCCACCGATGCATCCCGGTCCTCCGGTTGTCCTGCCTGTTGCTCCCCCTTCTCCTATTCGTACACCCTCTCCTTCGTCCTCGGAGGATTCCTTCTACCATTATTCACCCCCCTCCTCGCCATCCCCTTACCATTCCACCGCCAGCGACTCCGATTAACTTCCCCCGAAGTCTATTTTGCTGTGTTGTCGTGTTTTGTTTTCTTTTTTTGTGTGTGCTTGTTTTACTTTTTGTCGTGTCGTGTCGTGCGGTTTGATCGTGTCGTGTCGTGTCGTGTAGTCTGTTCATTTTTCTTTTTCTTTTTTTTCTATTTTCGTGTCGTGTGGTTTGATCGTGATTTTTCTTTATTTTCAGTTTCGTATCTGTGTTTTCCTTGTTTTTCATTTCTTTTTGTGTCGGTGCGTATTCCCCCCCCCCCCATTTTCATTGCCCTCCCGTACTCACTCTTATTGCATTGAGGGCAATGCAAGCTTCAGCTTGGGGGAGTCGCACTTTGTGCGTCATTTGAGTCTTTCTTTTTCGTTTTTGTGTCGTTTTCATCCTGTTTTTAATTTTTCTTTTCTTCTTTTTTATCTCTTTCTCCTAGAGATGAACCCTATGATGAATTGCCACAAAATCACACACACCTAGCATAGCATCGATAATCACACTCACTAACCCTAGGATATCGAGTCCCCTGCATTTCACGCATCGTGGGTCCACTTAGCTTTTTTGTGAGTCATGTATCGTGCCTAGCCGTGTGGTGTGCTTCTACTTTGTGATTCACTTTATATACCTGTCCAAGAATGACCCCTAGAGTATCATGTTTCGATATGAATATGCGGTATTTATTTCTACTGTCTGCTTCTTCTGCATGCTATATATATATATCGTACGCTTCATTTCGCATGTGTCGGGATTCCACAATTGAGGACTAGGATAACACATTTAGCCCATGCTCTAATTAGCGAGAATAGTTTCCTTTGCCCAAGTGTTTAGATTCCGACTTCTTTTTTGCTTTACTTGGTGCAAATCCCCTCGTCGTGTACCGTTCTCCCACTTGGGAGAGTACACATGTGTATAGCCAAAAAAAGACCCCAAAAATTCAAAAAAAAAGAGAAAAGAAAAGAAAAACCCAAAAAGAAAAGAAAAGAAAATTTTTGTATAGCCAAAAAGCCAAAAAAATACAAATACTCAAAACCCAAAAAAAAATTCCCGTGTGAATATATTTTCCTACTTGTCGAGAATAAAGGGAATGCGAGAATTTGCACCGAGTGTTCTTCTCCACATCATCTCAACCCCCATTGGTTTCGAAAACACTTGGCTTAGGAACTTTTTTAGCTATTATCCAGGCTATAGTGGAGTGATTTCCTTAACCCTAGTTGTGGAGTCCCCGACGCATGATGTGTTTCGATTCTCTCTATTCTCATGCATGCTTGAACTATAAATTCACTGCTTTATTCAATTCGAATCGATATTTGGGTCGTTTCCTGGATTTGTGTATATCGAGCTTTATTGCACATCGTAGATAGTGACACCGACTGCTAGCACATGACCACACTCACTCAAGCTTCAACGCGTGGGCCCACGGCACTTGTTTGGACTCGTATTCCTAGGTTTAGTGATGTGATTTGGCGTTTGCTTGCTTGGTGTGTCGTTTTTGATGTTGTTGGCCCTGACGGGCGATCTAGGATATAGAGCTTTCTTTTTCCCTCTTTCTCTCTATTTTCTCCCTCCAATCTCCTACTCTCACTCGTCTTCCTCGAGGACGAGGAAGAGTTCAGCTTGGGGGATTTTGACGTGCGTTTATATTTCATATATTTACGCATGTTTTCTTCCGTATTTTTTCCGTATTTTACCGTCGTCTTTTATTCGTTTTCTCGTGTTTTCTTGTGTTTTCTTGTTTTCTTTCACTTTTCCGTGTTTTCCTTGTTTTGCAGGAGTTTACTGGCATTTGGGGCATAAAACGATGATATCATGTGTCCCCGGAGTAACGAGAGGAGTCACGCATGATCCAGGGGGTCAAACGACGAAGATTGCATCTTTCAGCCCCTCACCCGGTCGGTTGATCATCTCCAACCGATCGGGTGCACGCGTGCACCACCCGGACGCAGCTTGGAGCTCACGAGAAGTCACCCGGTCGGTTCAGTGAACGGGTCAAAAGCTCAAAGTCTCTGGAAATTCGAAGCTGATTGCCAACCGATCAGGTGACCTTCACCCGATCGGTTCACCTGTAGCTGAATTTCAACAGCCAAGACTCGAAGATCCAACCGGTCTCCTCACCCGGTCGGCACCAAGATCCAACCGACCGCACCAAGATCCAACCGACCGGTTCATCCTGACCGGGTGAAACCCCGCATTACGCTGTGATTTTGTGAAGCGGTTCACCCGATCGGTTGACTTGTCAACCGATCGGGTGATGTCGTTTTCTATAAAGAGAATGTTGGATATGGACGACATAAATACACCCATGAGGGGATGTATGAGGGTATACGGACCTCAGATGTCGTGTGCACGAAGGCGTGCGCGAAGGGAACCTTTTCTCGTGTGAAAAGGACCACTCGATAAGTGGAAAAAGCCACTCGATAAGTGGAAAAAGCCACTTTATAAGTGCAAAATGGCACTTGATAAGTGTATAAAGAAGAAGATAAATGAATGTTCTAATATAGGCTAATAAGCTTATAATTGGTTATTTCCTACAATAACCACCCCTAAAGCCTATAAATAGGACCCAAGGGTAAGGCATTCATTCACACTTTCCATTCCATAAGTTTGCATAAGGCATCTTATGTTCTTCTTCTCCCTTCCATTAAAATCCTCTTCTAGTTAGAGATTTAGGCGGTGAAACTCTGCTTCGATCCTCTGTGACAAAGTATCGACCGTTGTGGCGAATCCGAGGGCGAAGTTCCGAGATTACGGTGCCGCGTACACAAGCGTAAGTCTCAACTTCATTTATCGATCCTAACGTTGTTTTGACAGGATCCTACATTGGTATCAGAGCCATACGGATTCGCTCCGGTCAGACCATTGCCCCGTCAAAACTATGAACGAGTCGTTGTCTTTTTCACGAATGGGTATCCTACCATTACGGATATGGTAGGAACGCTTCGTGACGGAAAGAACGTAGCGGTTGTTCTTTTCACGTTAGGGTCTCCTACCATTACGGATATGGTAGGAACTCTCCGTGACGGGAAGAACCGACCGTTCATATCGTCAAGCTCGCTCTCTTCATGGATGCTGAGTCTCCATTCATAGGGAATGTGAACTCTCTTTATGTGAAGCGCGTAGTTTACGAATTTTTTGAAGTGGGTTATTTTTTGGCACACGGCCATTGGAGGATAACTACTTCCTCGACGAACGGGTGCTTCACCGGAGAAGAAGATGGTGGTTATTCCCATCGGGGAAGATGAATTTTGGTGAATGAAATCTATAGCCAAATGGGCAATGGAGGCAATGCATTCCCCTCCCCATGCGGAAGGGGTTGGCTACTGCCAATGACGACGAACACCACCACGGCCACCCCCTCCGGTGGGGGTGTGCGGCCAACCCCGTGAATGGGGGAGGCCGGCCATGGCCAAAGGGCCGGAATGGCCATGGCCGGCCACGGCCGGCCTCTGGCCGAGGCCTGGCCAGGCCAGAGTGGCCTGGCCGACCCCTGGCCGAGGCCAGGCCAGGCCGGGGTGCCTGGCCGACCGAGGCCAGGCCGGGGGGCCTGGCCGGCCGAGGCCAGGCCGGCCTCTGGCCGAGGCCAGGCCAGAGTGGCCTGGCCGGCCTCTGGCCGAGGCCAGGCCAGACCAGGGGGCCAGGCCGGCCTCTGGCCGAGGCCAGGCCGGCCTCTGGCCAAGGCCAGGCCAGGCCAGGGGGCCTGGCCGGCCTCTGGCCGAGGCCAGTCCGGCCTCTGGCCGAGGCCAGGCCAGGCCAGAGTGGCCTGGCCGGCCTCTGGCCGAGGCCAGACCAGCGGCATGGCCGGCACTGGTCGGGAGATGTTTCAGACCATGATTATTGGTCGACCAATTCGGGTGTTTTGGTCGACCAATTCGGCAAAAGGCCTTGGTCGAACACGAACGTGCCGACTAGCCCATACGGGGCCAAACGACAGTCGTCTACGCCAAAATTCTCTCATACGGGGGGAAACGCCTGGATCCATACAGGAGCCGATGACGATGGTTTGTAGAAAAATCCCCAAAAAAGGGATCTGACCTTGGCACGGCTACGGCTCATTCCCGGCAAATGGTCGGGAAGTGTTAAATATTTCACTAGTATCTTAAGGGTACTAAGTTAAAATATACATTCTTTTTGAAAAATACCTTTTCATATGTTTTGAAAAATACGTTTTCAAAAACGCTTTTCCGCTGCGAAGTACTATAAGAGTACTAACATTTGATAAAGTGAAGGAGAAATATTGAAAGTTACTCTAGATGGTGATTGAAAACGTAGTGACCTTTCCGATTCTAGAGTAACATCTTCAATATTTTTCGAAAGTAACTTATCAAATTATAAATATCATTCCAAGTGGGAGTTGAAATTAGAACTATCCAAATGGGATATTCTATTATCACTTCAATGGGAATTGTATTTTAAGAATTTTCAATGCAATGTTTTTGATCAAACCTTTGGTTTTGTGTATTTTGCAGCATTTTAAAAGTAAAATGTCTTCCGCTTCTAAGAATATCGTCGCTGAGTTAAACAGAGGTGAAAAACTCAACGGCGATAATTACAAACTTTGGTCCATCAAGATACAATACGTTTTAGAGGAGCAAGAAGTGCTCAAAACTCTAAAGAACGTAATGATTGAACCCGAGTTGGGCACTACGGCCCAATACAGACGAGACAAGGAAGCTTTTGATGCTTGGTCTCGGAAGAACAAGATAGCACGCATTACGTTATTAAGCAGTATGGCTGATGACATAATGCGCATCTTCCGAGAACATGACCTAGCCATGGACATATGGTCCAAGCTAGAAGAGAAGTTCGGTGGCACATCGGTGTCCAAACTTCACGCCTTAACTATAAGGTTTGATTCATATAAGAAACGTCCAGATCATTCCATGGGGAAACATCTGCGACATATGGCGAATCTTATCTCGGAGTTAAAGGACGCCGGTCATGTGCTCACTGATGAGCAACAAATCCAAGCAGTCATACGTTCCCTACCAAATGGGTGGGACCAAATGAAGATGCATCTCACTCATAATGAGAGCATCAAGAACTTCAGCGACGTTTCAAAGCACCTCGAATTAGAGGAAGAGCGGCTTGCGGCTGCCAAGCCAAGTGCAGAAGTGCAGATGGTTGCTAGTTCCTCACATGGGGGAAAGAAACGGAAAGATCGTTCGAAGTTCATAAATGAACGTAAAAAGCAACCTGAGTCTACCAAGAAACCCAAACATAGGGGTGGGCACAAGAAATGGCACAAGAAGAAAGACTTGAAGAAGATCAAGTGCTTCAAGTGCAACAAGCTCGGTCACTATGCTCGTTCGTGTACGAGTGGAGGCGACGAGGTAACTTGTAAATATACTAGTTACATATGTGTTTCTAGTTCAATATTTCTTTTGGAATCAAATCCATTTTGGATAATTGATTCAGGTGCCATCGACCACATAGCAAGGGACAGACGGTCCTTCGTGGAGTATCACCGGATACCCCAAGGAATGAAGTGGATCAATGTAGGAAACAACACACGTGTTGAAGTGAAAGGCGTTGGGACTCGCAAGCTAGTCTTGGACAACGACCGCACTCTCCTACTTCATGATGTTCTCTTCATTCCATATATTCAAAGGAATATTAAAACTGTGGTCAATTTAATGGGCCTTGGTTATAGTTGGTTCCTTCATGATTGTAATATGGACCTATTTTGTAATAATTCCTTAATTGGCAAAGGGTATGTTTTCAAAGGATTTATTGTAATAAGTACAATGTATGATTCCTCATGTAATGAAAATATTCCTTGTGACAAATTCTTTGACTAATGAGTCTAATATAATTTGTTGGCATGCAAGACTTGGTCATATTGGACCAACGTGTATGGATAGACTTGCCAAACGTGGCCTTCTATCCAATGTTTCAAAGGTCGAAATGTCGACCTGCGAACATTGCCTTGTGAGGAAATCTTGTCGCAAGCCGTTTGGAACCGGCACAAGGGCCGAGGTTCCATTACAGCTTATCCATTCGGACATATGTGGTCCGATGAATGTCAAGACAAGACGCGGGAAGTCCTATTTCATCACTTTTATTGATGATTTCACCCGATTCGGACATATCTATTTGATATCCCACAAAAGTGAAGCATTTGCTTGCTTTAAAAACTATATGAGTTTAGTGGAGAATCAATTAGATCGCAAGATTAAGGTCTTTCGAACCGATAGGGGCGGTGAATATCAATCAACAAGTTTTAAGGAACTTTGTGATGAAAAAGGCATAGTACATCAGGTAACTATGCCTTATACTCCTCAACAAAACGGTGTTGCAGAAAGGAGAAATAGGACTTTAATGGAAATGGTCCGTTCAATGATGGCGCAAGCTAACTTGCCAATCACCTTTTGGGGTGATGCATTATTGACGGCCGCTTTCATTTTAAACCGCGTACCCTCGAAATCAGTTAGCTCCACTCCTTATGAGTTGTGGAACCAAAGGTCTCCTGACTTAAACATTTTGAAACCTTGGGGTTGTGCATCCTACGCACATATTTCCTCCCATAAGTATGGCAAACTTGGGCCAAGGGGAAGGAAATGTATCTTTATATGATACGCAGAAAACTCCAAAGGTTATGTTTTTGTTAGTCAGGAAGACAATGGTGGGCTAATTGAGTTTGAGTCGAGGGATGTCACTTTCTTGGTAAACGAGTTTCCAAGACATGGCGAGATAAGTCAGGACTTATCTCAATTTGAGATTTATGATCAAGAAGGATTACCTCATTCGAGTGGGAGAATTCCTGGTGAAAACGAAAATACGTTTCAACCTTCACCAATGGATTGTACGAATGACGATTATCCTATTCCATACGGGAATAATGATCCTAGTGGGAGCAAAACGACATTCCAAGTGGGAGTGATATTAGAATTGATCTAATTTCGAATCAACAAGGACTTGAAGAATCTCAAATACGACGTAGTAGTCGTACAAGGCCGCATCTTGCCCTGATAAAAGACAAATGGATGGAAGCGATGCAAGAGGAGTTAGAATCCATGAAAGTTAACCAAGTCTGGGACTTAGTTGACTTACCCAGAGGACGTAGAGCTATTGGGAACAAATGGGTTCTCAAGATCAAGCATAAGGCTGATGGCTCTATTGACAGATATAAAGCTCGCCTTGTCGCGAAAGGTTTTACGCAACAAGAAGGGATAGACTACAAAGAGACCTTCTCACTTGTTGTGTGTTTTACCTCGATTCGCCTAATTCTGGCAATGGTAGCTTGCTTAGACCTCGAATTACATCAGATGGATGTAAAGATTGCCTTTCTCAATGGAGAATTGGACGATGAGATTTATATGGAACAACCAACCGGGTGTGTAAAAGAAGGAAACGAACATAAGGTTTGTAAACTTCATAAGTCCATATATGATCTTAAACAATCATCGAGGCAATGGTATATACGATTTCATAAAGTTATCAAATGGTTTTACCATGCTTGATGAAGATAACTGAGTATATATCAAGAGGATTAAAAGCAAGTATGTTATCATGTCTCTATATGTAGATGACATTTTAATAGCCGGAAATGACAAGGGCTTTTTAATGGATATCAAGGCTTGGCTTTCATCAGTTTTTGAGATGAAAGACATGGGAGAAGCCGCATATATCCTTGGAGTTAAGATTTCAAGGAATCGTTCGAAGAAACTTCTTTCTCTTTCACAAGAGACTTATATAAAGAAGGTTCTGGAACGATTTAATATGCAGGACTGCAAGTCCATTGATACTCCTATAAGCAAAAGCGATAATTTATATCTGGAATCGTGTCCAAAGAACCAAAAGGATAAGGAAATTATGGAAAAAGTTCCATATTCCAGTGCAGTTGATAGTCTTATGTACGCTATGGTGTGTACGAGACCGGACATCTGTTTTGCCGTTGGAAATGGTAAGCTGTTACCAATCCAATCCAGGGCAAGTACACTGGAAAGCGGTTAAGAGGATAATGTGGCTTGTAAGATCAAACACATTAATATCCGATAAGAATTTGCAAAAGACTATGATAAAACCAAGAAGGTAGACATAAGGTACATATCTACGCATGAGATGATAGAGGATCCGCTTACGAAAGCGATCCCCAGAAATGTGTTTTATAAACACTTATCATCCCAAGGATTGCGTAAGAGCTGAGTTGTACCAATATATATTCCCATGTCTGAGAAAGATCAAATTTAATAAAAGAATAAGTTCTTTTTCAAACATTGTATATGAATCTCTTGAGAAATGTTTGTGTACATTTTTGAAATCTCAGCTGAATTCTAGTATGTCGGACAGATTGAGGTTGGCTATCTCACATGAGCAACCGCCTTATTCTATCAGACGGATAGAATAGAGATGAGACCTGTTTAAAGTCAAAATCATCAGACGGATGATTTAGAGTCATGACTTAAACAAAATGGTCGCATGAAAGATCTGCATCATATGGATGCTTACAGAAGATCTAAAAGGATTTTTGAAATCCTATCTGTCTAAATGCGGGATGTGAGTCCAAATGATTATTTGAGTTGAAAAAGGGACTCAAAGTCAGACATTGTGGTGTCTGATCATCATCCTTACAACATCATTGAGACATACACTCCCTGGGAAAGGAGCGATGTTGTAATACGTATTCATACTACGTATGCATTTTTGACCATTGGGTTAGAATAGTAAATAAGTTTACTATTATGTGAGACCCAAAGACCACATGGGTCTTAATTCATTACCCTTATGGACTCTAATTGGTTTCTTTAGATTTGACCGGGTGATTGCTATCTTAGCATGTTACTTATGGACTATGGTTAATTCGGTCCAGCGGGGCATGTTAGAAAAGCAAGTAAAGTCAAGATCGAAAGGATCGCAAGAAGAGGAAGATTAATTTCACATTCACATTTGGACTTTAAAGATTCAAAGCTGGCCAGCCAATTGCAATCCAGATGGGATTCAATTGTTGAATATAAAGTATAAGAAATGTGAATAAATAATCTAGGGTAAAGCATGCGTTGATCTACTCAACTTTGCACCTCGAGGAGTGTTGTGTATCTCTAACAAGTGCACAACAGAGGACTCTATGCGCATGACGGTCACACGGCCTATTTCTCGGTATGACAAACAGAAGAGTTAAAGGAAAATATGTTTCCTTACAATCCCCTCAAGTGTGAGTGGGAGATGTTGGATATGGACGACATAAATACACCCATGAGGGGATGTATGAGGGTATACGGACCTCAGATGTCGCGTGCACGAAGGCGTGCGCGAAGGGAACCTTTTCTCGTGTGAAAAGGACCACTCGATAAGTGGAAAAAGCCACTCGATAAGTGGAAAAAGCCACTTTATAAGTGCAAAATGGCACTTGATAAGTGGATAAAGAAGAAGATAAATGAATGTTCTAATATAGGCTAATAAGCTTATAATTGGTTATTTCCTACAATAACCACCCCTAAAGCCTATAAATAGGACCCAAGGGTAAGGCATTCATTCACACTTTCCATACCATAAGTTTGCATAAGGCATCTTATGTTCTTCTTCTCCCTTCCATTAAAATCCTCTTCTAGTTAGAGATTTAGGCGGTGAAACTCTGCTTCGATCCTCTGTGACGAAGTATCGACCGTTGTGGCGAATCCGAGGGCGAAGTTCCGAGATTACGGTGCCGCGTACGCAAGCATAAGTCTCAACTTCATTTATCGATCCTAACGTTGTTTTGACAGGATCCTACAGAGAACCCTAGGTTTCCCAGATTCGGGAGTTGGTTATTTTTTACTGTTTTCTTCATTTTGTGACGGCTGTAATTTTCCAGTTTTTGTAAGTTTTTGGATCTTTGTAAAACTTTAGTATTATCTTAATTGCTTTACTACCATTGCATTTTTATTGTCTGATTATGATTTTGACGGTCCATTTTCATTTAGATCGCTTTTTAATGAATATTTGTGAGTAGTTCCCAAATCTAGGATTTTGGCGGAAACTCCTTCGTGGGCTCTTCCCGATGCGTCCATAGGGTTAGGAAATCGATAAGGATTAGGAATCTAATGGTTACGCGGGGTGTTTTATTATCATCGGTGGGAAAAAAACCGCCTTTGACCGTTGGGCCAAGGGGGAATAAACTTGGCGGTTGACTCCCTAGCCATAGCTCACGCCCTTAGCGTAGACGCCAAATCCTAGCGCGTGGGAGCGGTAGGATGAGACGTTGGGAGTTATCGTTGCGAGCTTAGTGCTCCCGAAGTCGATCAGTGTTAATGGACACAGGAGTGCCCACTGATCGAACCCGGGAAGTCCGACGTATCATCCTGGGCACCGACCGGAATATCGGGCCCATGGGATGCCGGTACCACTTTTAGAGGCAACGTCTCACCATTAGACCCTAATTTCGATCGACATCCTACCCGTAGGCCGTATCGACGAGAGTCGCTCGTTGGGGTCGAAACCAAAGTCTCGGGTTTTTCCTTCATATTGTATATACCTTGCATTCCTTTACCGTGACAACCCATCATTCGATCTGGGCTAGCTCGCCCACGGGGTGATTTTGACCCTCCTTGACACAAGCACATCCTCGCCTCCCTGTGTTCGACCCCCAAGCCACACTACAACACCGTGCGCTTGCGGTTACAAATATTTAAATTCCCAGCGCCCCGTTCGCATCATTGCACAACATCCGGCGCGCAGACGCGCGCCCGGCGGGGGCCGGTCACCTGACCGGTTGGACATAGCCAACCGATCAGGTGATGCACGCATGTCCGACCCGGACGGAAGCTGAAGCGAAGTGCAGCCCAACCTACCGGTTCGCCGACCGGTTGAACACAGCAAAGTTCTCGGCCATTTGGAACTGAATTCCAACCGATCGGGTGACATCTCACCCGATCGGTTCATATGTAGCTGATTCTTCCAAAAAGACGACCCGGAGAGCTCAACCGACGTCCGCTGACCATGCCAAATCAATAGAACTCTCTGTCTATTTTGGGGACAATTCCAACCGATCGGTTGAATGTTCAACCGATCGGTTCACCTGATGCCGCAAGATCCAAACGACGACCCGGAGTTGCCAACCGGTCGGACCAAGCGATTAGGTGAAATTTTAAACGTCGATGCTGAAGCGCCGTAGCAGCTCACCCGATCGGTTGATTCTTCTACCGATCAGGTGACGTCGATTTCTATCTATAATTGCCATATGTTTCAGAAAACGAGAGTTGTTATTTTTCTGTCTTTTTTCTTGTACGTGACGGCTGGAATTTTATATTATTTTGTAAGTCTTCTGATCGCTTTCAAACTTTGATATTATCTTAATAGCATTGCTACTACTTCATTTCAATCGCCTGATCATGATTTTTATGGTTGATTTTCATTTAGATTGTTTTTTAGCTATGATTTGTGAGTAGTTCCCTAATCTGGGATTTTGGTAGAAACCCCTTCGTGGGTTCTCCCTAATGCGTCCATAGGACTAGGATTTTGATAGGGATTAGGAATTTAGATGGTTACGCGGGGTGTTTCATTGTCATCGGCGGGAAAAAGACCGCCTTTGACCGTAGGGCCAAGGGGTAATAAACTTGGCGGTTGACTCCCTAGCCACAGCTCACGCCCTTAGCATAGACATTGAATCCTAGCACGTGGGAACGGCAGGATGAGATGTTGGGAGTAATCGTTGCGAGCTTAGTGCTCTCGGAGTCGGTCGGTGTTAATGGACATGGAAATGCCCACCGACCGAACCCGGGTAGTCCGGCGTATCATCCTGGGCATCGACCGGAATATCGGGCCCATGGGACGCTGGTATCACTCTTAGAGGCAACGTCTCACCACTAAACCCTAATTCCGATCGTATTCCTCTCCGTAGGTCGTAATAGCGAGAATACATGATAGGGTAGAAACCGAAGTCCTAGGTTTCCTTTTATATTATTTATCCCTCGCATCTATTTTCTGTGACAACCATCGATCGTTCGGGCTAGCTCATCCGTAGGGTGAACCAGTTCCACCTTGACACAAGCACAACCACGTCTCCCTGTGTTCGACCCCCAAGCCACACTACAACACCGTGCGCTTGCGGTATAAATATTTAAATCTGGTATCCCCTATCCTATTGCACTCTGCATGCAGCAAAACCGGGGGACGTCAAGCTTTATAGAGTCGTTTCCGGGGTGGCAATGTGCTTGTTAATTTTAGGACCAATTGAACTCTTGAGTCTAGCTCACATCTTCACCTAGCGATAATTTTCGCATTCTACGCCTTTTTGATTTTACTTCGACATTTTGTATATATTAGTTGTATAGAATTGGTACCATCATTGCTCCTCGCCTCCCCATTCATTCAACCCGTGCTATTGACGTGCTTTCTATCCGTGCAGTTCTCCCTCTCTCCTTTTCCTACAGGTTTTCTGATCCGTGACAAGGATGTTGTGTGCTGTTTCGGGCGATATCTGGGATCATTCGCACCACGTCAGCTGTTTGGCATGGAATTTGACAGAATCTCTAAGCACCTCGAACATCATATCCCTTCTGTCAGCTGCTATAGAAAATCAGAGGAGTTATCATGATGTGTAGCAGCATCCAGCCACGACAACTTTCTTTCCTCCAGATGAAGCGACATATATTGACGTACCCAGTTCCGAAATCAGTGGGAAAGAATTATGCACCCATGAGGAGTTTTGCCCGGAGGACTATCAAACGGAGTTCATCGAGTACGTCGAACCGGAATCAATTTATCCCTTGCAGACATCTATAGAGCACCTTGGATTCTGGGACAGTGAGGATGCTGAAAGTAGTGGTGGAGAACTATCGACCGTTGAGACCTGTTTTCGCGTTGAGGCTTTCTACCCGGATCATCATCATTTACCTGAGAAAGACCCAAAGCCCTCCTCACATATCCCCTCTTTGCCTTGCGAAGCTTCGTCTTGTGAAACAACGGGTGGAAGTGAAGTTTCGGATACTGTCTTCCAGGAGACCCAGGAAGAAATCCTTTCACTGGAGGATACTCAACTTGAGAAATACGCGTCAGGACCCCAAGAGGTTAAGATGAAAGAGTTACCTCCGGGACTGAAGTATGAATATTTAGGGGAGAATTCAGTGCTGCCAGTCATAGTGAACTCCTCGCTGCCTGAAGACCAGATGACCAAACTACTTGGTGTTTTAAAAAGATTTAAGAATGTTTTCGAGTATGCAATCGAAGATTTGAAGGGAGTAAGCTTGGGGCTTTGCTCACGTAGGATACTGCTTGAAGACGAGCAAGCCTCCTCAATCGAGCCACAACGAAGACTGAATCCCATCATGATGGAGATGGTCAAGAAGGAGATTATTAGACTCCTACATGCCGGGATCATATACCCTATCTCTGACAGTCGCTGGGTTAGCCCGATGCACGTTGTACCCAAGAAAGGAGGAATGACGGTAATTCGCAACGAGAAAAACGAGCTCATACCCACTAGGACCGTCACGGGGTACCGGATGTGCATCGACTACCGTAAACTGAACAAGGCCATAAGGAAGGATCATTATCCTCTTTCTTTCATTGATCAGATGCTCGAGAGGCTGGCTAAGCACAACTACTTCTGCTTCATGGATGGATACTCCGGCTTTCTACAAATCCACATCCATAATGATGACCAGGAAAAGATGACTTTTACTTGTCCTTTTAGGACGTATGCCTACAGGAGACTGCCGTTTGGGCTTTGCAACGCCCCGGCTACATTTCAAAGATTAATGTCAGTAATCTTCTCCGACTACTCACAGTATATAACGAGGTCTTCATGGACGACTTCTCCGTCTACAGAACAGAGTTTGACTCATGTCTCCGCAACCTGACAAAAGTATTGGAAAGGTGCCAGGACAAAGGACTAGTGCTGAACTGGGAAAAATGCCACTTTATGGTGTAGGAAGGAGTTGTATTGGGGCACGTCATCTCTTCAAGGGGGATTGAGGTAGACAAGGCAAAGGTTGAAGTGATCGAAAAACTTCCGCCTCCACTTAACCTTCCGGGAGTCCGTGGTTTTTTAGGGCACGCGAGATTCTATCGCTGCTTCATAAAGGACTTCTCCAAGATTTCCAGACCCTTGACTTAACTCCTTGTGAAGGATGCGCCTTTCATCTTCGACGACGAGTGTATGGAAGCCTTCCGTCTTTTGAAGCAAGCTCTCATCTCTGCACCCGTGATACAGCCACCGGACTGGAGTCTACCATTCGAGTTGATGTGCGATGCTAGCGATTATGCAGTTGGGGCCATCTTGGGGCAGAGGAAGGATAAAAATATACATGTTATATACTATACGAGCAAGACCCTCAACATAGCCCAAAGGAACTATACGACCACAGAGAAAGAATTGCTAGCTGTCATCTATGCCATGGACAAGTTCCAGCAGTATCTTGTTGGTGCCAAGGTAATCGTGCACACGGATCACGCGGCTCTCAAATACCTTTTGAGAAAGAAGGAGGCTAAGCCACGGCTCATAAGGTGGATTCTCCTCCTCCAGGAATTCGACTTGGAGATCAAGGACAAGAAGGGAGCGGAGAATGTCGTTGCCGATCACTTGTCTAGAATGTCTACTCTCGATCTGGATGTTACTCCCATTGACGACTCGCTCCCTGACGAGCATCTCTTCTCTGTCTCTTCCGCTTGGACTCCATGGTATGCCGACATCGCCAATTATTTGACATACGCCATCGTCCCCCCACAACGTGAGCTGTCAGCAGAAGAAGAAATTCTTTCACGAGGTCTGGAGATTTTATTGGGACGACCCCTATTTGTACAAGACCTGTAACGATGGGGTGATACGAAGGTGCATTCCCGAAATTGAGGCGACCTCCATAATCTCCCATTGCCATGATCAGTAGTGTGGAGGCCATGCGAGTGCATACAAGACAACGGCGAAGATCCTACAGAGTGGATTCCATTGGTCGACCCTTTTCAAAGACACATACGCTTATGTCCAGGCTTGCGGCAAATGCCAGAGAACAGGAAACATCTCCAAGAGGAACGAAATGCCTCAGCACTACATTTTAGAGGTCGAGATCTTTGATGTGTGGGGAGTCGACTTCATGGGACCGTTTCTCTCGTCCTCTGGGAATCAGTATATCTTGATAGCCGTGGATTATGTGTCCAAGTGGGTTGAAGCGATAACCAGCCCCACTAATGATTTCCGGGTGGTCGCCAAATTCTTTAAAAACAATATCTTCCTGAGATTTGGCGTGCCTCGAGTTTTGATCAGTGACGAAGGGAGCCACTTTATAGAGAAGAAATTCGAAGTTCTCTTGAAGAAGTACAGAGTACAACACCGAATCGGACGTGCCTATCATCCACAGACAAGCGGCTAAGTGGAAGTTTCGAACAGAGACATCAAGAGCATACTGGAGAAGACGGTGACCAACTCTAGGAAGGACTGGTCATCGAAACTTTCAGACGCACTCTGGGCTTACAGGACTGCGTTCAAGACTCCGATCGGCACAACCCCTTACCGACTTGTCTACGGGAAAGCATGCCATTTGCCCCTGGAATTGGAGCACAAAGCATTTTGGGCCATCAAGAATCTGAATTTTGACGCCAAGGAGGTTGGAGGCCACCGACAGCTACAACTGAATGAGCTTGACGAGATCCGGCTCAATGCTTACGAAAACATCCGTATCTACAAGGAAAAGTTGAAGCGGTGGCACGATAAGCGCATTCTGAAGAAAGAATTCAAGGAAGGAGACTTAGTTCTCCTATTCAACTCTAGACTGAGGCTTTTTCCTGGAAAGCTCAAGTCGAGGTGGTCGGGACCCTTCCACGTCACCAAGGTCTTCCCGCAGGAGCAATTGAGATAATGGGAAGAGATGAGCCGTTCAAAGTCAATGGGTAGCGTCTAAAACATTATGCGCTTAGTGAACCAGCAATCTCTCCGGTCGGAATCTCAACGACCGATGGCTCGTCTACAAATCCTCCGGACCCGAATTGACCACTAAATGAGGAGTCAAGCAAACGACTTTAAGCAACAGCGCTTCATGGGAGGCAACCCATATTCTAAACTTTCTTCATTATTTTTAGGATTATTTTTTTCTTACTTTTAATAAATAAATTCAGCAATGGGGGTCACCGTCGAGAAACTTAGATTAATTTTTGAAACTATACAGGAAATCATCTCCAACCGATCGGGTGGAGAGTCAACCGATCGGTTGGACCGTGTCTGAAGATGGCTTGTGTCAGCGCAACAGTGAACAGATCGAGTGGTATATGAGGTTGACCGGGTGGAAGATCGGGTGACACTGAAGAGCCCTCAGGAATTTTTGCGGGTAAATCAACCGATCGGTTGAGCCGAGGCTGAGATCGTGTGGATGTTCGGGTGAAAAGCACAGTGCTCTCGGGAAAATTTGGGAAGCGGCCAACCGATCGGGTGACGTCTCACCCGATCGGTCGATCTGTAGCCGTTGTTTCGCAAGGAATTTTCGAAATTTACCCAACCGATCGGGTGAACCCTCACCCGATCGGTTAGCCTACCCCTTTATATAAGCCACCACCCACCCGATCTCATTTCTCCGATTCCCTCTTCATCATTCTGCACGACTCCTCCCTCCTTCTTCCAAATTGTTCCTTCCCATCACTTCCCATGCCCCTAATACCACACCCTCACTTATTCCCATACTCCCCCACCATCGATACCCTTCTCATCAACCACAATCATCCGCAACTCACCCAAACCCTAACACTAGCCCTCATTTTCAAAATTTTCCTCCTTGACGGATCAGCGAGTGACGACTCCCCAGATTGTTCCCTCATACGGCGTGGAATCTTTCAGGAGTTTGGACTTGCATCATCGTTGGGTAATTTCTATCCACTCTTCATATTTATTTCCTTATATGTAATGTCTTGAATTTGTGTCTATCTGCTTCATCTGCCGTATCATCATTATAGACACCCCCACTGTATCATTGTCCCTCCACGTCATCACCATGTCTGGGAAGGGAAAAGATATTGCCTCATCTTCCTGCAGACGCCCTCTACATGGCCCTTTTTCCCAATCATTCCTGGGCATTGACCTAATTTCTGAAGAGCAATCTGCGTGTCTGCACGCCCTGCTTCATCGGCCCAATGCGACCTACTCTTTTGGCAGATTCCCCCACTCTCGATCTCTTGGACTCTTTAGGAGCGTCTGCACACTTTTCCACTTCATTGGTTGCGACTTCCTGTTGCGTGCCCATGCTCACACATACATGAATCTCACACTCGAGTTCCTCAGTTCCCTCGAAGTGTCCGATTGTGGCTTCACCTTCTGCGCCTTCAATGGCAATTTTTCTATGAGTTTTGCCGAGCATAACAATATTCTGGATTTCCCTCACCCCGACCACCATGTTGAATGTTCATCTCACGATCGATCTGACATCTTTTCTTACTTTCGGGATGATTGTATTTGGCAGCGATTCACCCGTTACACCACCTTTCCGTCGGTAGCTCTTGCCTCCTACATCATACATCCATGCTACCGCTTCGCCCATTGCTTCCTTGCCAACACCATCTTCTCCCGCGTGGATGTTTCCACGGTGTCCCTGGATGAGCTCTTCTTTCTTTACGCCATGTCCCACGACAGGATTCATGGACATATCCCATTACCCATAAACACCGCTCATTGGATCATCCACGAGATCTTATCTGTTAGCTACGCAACCTCTGGATCTATCTGTTGCGGTGGGATGATTACTCTTATTGTCAGCTGTATTTTGAGGCTACCGCCCCACCTCCCTACTCTACCGGGACGTAGCCGTATCGATCGCGACTACTTGATCGATATCGGTATGCTAACTCCCTTTGGTGAGGAGCGTGCAGTCTACCTCTACAGTCCTGCCAACACTCCTTTTGCCATCCTCCCACCCTCATCTCCTGAGCGCCTCCCCATTCGCATTTCACATCTACCATGGGAGTTCTACCCAGATCCTTGGTATGCCACACTCGTACACTTTCCACCCTTGGAACCTCCCGATTGGCACCCGTGTGTCGGTTCACCCGGTGCCATCATTATCCACCACGATCCACCAATAAATTTCGATCCTCCGGTGGTCCAGCCTGTTGCCCCTCCTTCTCCTATCGGCACACCCTCTCCTTCGTCCTCAGAGGATTCCTTCCTCCATTATTCACCACCCTCCTTGCCATCTCCTTACCATTCTACCGACAACGGCTCAGATTGACTTCCCCCTTGCATATTTCTGCATCTTCATAATCATATCTTATTGCTAGCATTGCCATGACCAGCTTGGGGGAAGTTGATTTTTAATGTGTGATGTCATGTTTTTCTGTGTGGTGTGTTTGTTTATATATGTCGTGTGGTGTAATTTTCTATCTTCTATTTTCTGTATTTCTTTTTCCTCCTTTATTTTTCATTTTCGTTTGTGTGTTTTCTTGTTTTTTTATTCTCTTTGTGTCAGTGCGTATTCCCTCCCCCCCAATTTTCATTGCCCTCCCGTATTTACTTTTATTGCATTGAGGGCAATGCAAGTTTCAGCTTGGGGGAGACGCACTTCGTGCGTCATTTGCGTCTTTTTCTTCGTTTTTGAGTCGTTTTTATCATGTTTTCTTTTTTCTTCTCATCTTTTGTTCTCTCTCTCCTAGAGATGACTCCATATGATGAATTGCCACAGAATCACACTCACACACACCTAGCATGGCTTCGATAATCACATTCACTAACACTAGGAAGCCGAGTCCTCTTGCATTTCATACATCGTGGGTCCACTTAGCTTTTATGTGAGTCGTGTGTCGTGACTAGCTTACAGTGTGCTTCTACTTTGTGATTTTGATTTATATATACGTCCTGCGATGACCCCTAGATTATCATGCTTCGATTTGAATATGCGGTATGTGCTTCTCCTATCTGCTTCTATATGCATGCTATATATATATCGTATACTTCAATTCGCATGTGTCGGGATTCCACAATTAGGACTAGGATAACTCATTTAGCCTATGCTCTGATTAGCGAAGAAAATCTCCCTTGTCCAAGTATTTAGAATCCGATTTCTTTTTTATTTTACTTGGTGCAAATCCCCTCGTCGTGTATCGTTCTCCCACTTGGGAGAGTACACACATGTATATATCCCAAAATCCAAAAAAAAAGAGAAAAGAAAAACCAAAAAAAAGAAAAGAAGGAGAAAAGAAAAAAAAGAAAAAAATATATGTATAGCCAAAAATCCAAAAAAATACATATATCCAAAACCAAAAAATTCCTATGTGAATATTTTCCTACCTACCGAGAATAAAAGGACGGTGAGAATTTGCACCGAGTGTTCTACTCCACATCTTCTCAACCTCCATCGTTTTCGAAAACATTTGGTATAGGAACTTTCGAGCTATTATCTAGGTGATAGTGTGGCGATTTCCTAGTCCCTAGCTGTGGAGTCCCCAACGCATGATACGTTTCTATTCTTACGCTCTTCTCATGCATGCTTGAAGTTCTATTTCACCGCAATTTCGAATCGAATCGATACTTGGGTCATTCCCTGGATATGTGTATATGGAGCTTTATCGCACAATGTAGATAGTAACACCGTCCACTAGCACACGACCACACACACTCGCACTTCACCGTGTGGGCCCACGACACTTGTTTTGACTCGTTTTCCTTGGTTTAGTGATGTGTTGTGTCGTATGCTTGCTTAGCGTGGGTGTTTGATTTTGTTGGCCCTGACAGTCGATCTAGGATTTTTGCTTTCTCTTTCTCTCTCCCTCTTTATTTTTCCGTCCGAGCTCCTACTCTCACTCGTCTTCCTCGAGGACGAGGAAGGGTTCAGCTTGGGGGAATTTGACGTGCATTTATATTTTATATATTCACGCACGTCTTCTTCGTGATTTTCCGTTGTTTTCCGTCGTCCCGTGCCCATTTTCTTGGGATTTTTAGTTTTCTTTCACTTTCTTGTGTTTTTGTGTATTTGTAGGAGATTGCCAGCATAGGGGACATATAACGAAGATATCATGAGTCCCCGGAGCAATGGGAGGAGTCACGCGTGATCCCGGGGGGTCAAACGATGAAGATCGCCATTTTTCAGCCCTCACCCAACCGGTTGGACACAGCCAACTGATCGGGTGATGCACGCGTGTCCGACCCGGACGGAAGCTGAAGCAAAGTGCAGCCCAACCGACCGGTTCACCGACCGGTTGAACACAGCAGAGTTCTCGGCCATTTGGAGCTGAATTCTAACCGATCAGGTGACATCTCACCCGATCGGTTCATATGTAGCCGATTCTTCCAAAAAGACAATCCGAAGAGCTCAACCGACGTCCGTTGACCGTACCAAATCAACAGAACTCTCTGTCTATTTTGCGGACAATTCCAATCGATCGGTTGAATGTTCAACCGATCGGTTCACATGATGCCGCAAGATCCAAACAATGACCCAGAGCTGCCAACCGGTCGGACCAAACGTCGATGCTGAAGCGCCGTAGCAGCTCACCCGATCGATTGATTCTTCAACCGATCGGTTGACGTCGATTTCTATATATAGTTGCCCTAGGTTTCAGAAAACGACAGTTATTATTTTTCCGTCTTTTTTCTTGTACGCGACGGCTGGAATTTTATAGTATTTTGTAAGTCTTCTGATCGCTTTCAAACTTTGATGTTATCTTAATAGCATTGCTACTATTTCATTTCAATCGCCTGATCATGATTTTTACGGTTGATTTTCATTTAGATTGCTTTTTAGCTACGATTTGTGAGTAGTTCCACAATCTAGGATTTTGGTGGAAACCCCTTCGTGGGTTCTCCTTAATGCGTCCATAGGACTAGGATTTCGATAGGGATTAGGAATTTAGATGGTTACGCGGGGTGTTTCATTGTCATCGGTAGGAAAAAGATCGCCTTTGACCGTAGGGCCAAGGGGGAATAAACTTGGCGGTTGACTCTCTAGCCACAGCTCACGCCATTAGCGTAGACATTGAATCCTAGCGCGTGGGAACGGCAGGATGAGATATTGGAAGTAATCATTGCGAACTTAGTGCTCCCGGAGTCGGTCGGTGTTAATGGACATGGGAATGCCCACCGACCGAACCTCGGTAGTCCGATGTATCATCCTGGGCATCGACCGGAATATCGGGGCCATGGGACGCTGGTATCACTCTTAGAGGCAACGTCTCACCACTAAACCCTAATTCTGATCGTTCGGGCTAGCTCATCGGTCGGGTGAAACTGTTCCTCCTTGACACAAGCACAACCACGCCTCCCTGTGTTTGACCCCCAAGCTACACTACAACACCGTGTGCTTGCGGTATAAATATTTAAATCTGGTATCCCCTATCCTATTGCACTCTGCATGCAGCAAAACCGGGGGACGTCAAGAAGCACTCCAAGCCAAATTTCACGCAAAAACTCTTAACCAAAAGGTTGCAGATGCACACGCTAAAGAATTTACGTCATGGCTGAAACTAACGGTACGCGCATCAATTTCTCACGATATTTACACACTTATCACAAAATCAATTTCGATAACTTGAGTATATGAGGGCGATTCTTATTTATCTTAAAGGTGGCAGAGCAATGTGTTCGCAGTGCACAGCTATCCGAGGATATCCAAAAATATGCCAGAGGTCCTGACGGTACAGTACATCGATATGGATGTTATTCTATCAATGGTTTCAGATTTAATACAATTAAAGTCGAGAAGGACCGATGCACCCAAAACAGTGGAATCTTCTCATCCTTTACGCAGTTGTCATATACAAGATACAAAGATCAACAACCAAAAGAAGATCAAATATTCTATTATGGCCAGGTTGTAGACGTGGTTGAGTTATTTTATGGTTTTCAGAAGGAAGTGAGCCATGTTATGTTTAAGGTACGGTGGTGTGAGCAATGAAAGAAGAAGGATGACTTGGGCTTCACGGTCGTTAATCTGAAGAAGAAAATCATCCGGATGAGAAGTTCATGTTTGCCTCGCAAGCAAAACAATGTTTTTATGTTAAAGATATAATGGTAGACGATGATTGGGTGGTTCTTAGACATCCGCCTAGAACATATGCACCGAATGAAACGGGTGATGAAGAGGGCAGTGAAGATGACGAAGATGTTGTAATCGTCGTAGATGATGTCGAGGATGATTTTCAATCGAGGCAAATAATGAAACGACTGATGACATCACACCGTTGCGTGTTGATATACCCGATTTGGCGATCACATGCATGGGTATTGTAGTAGTGGAGTGCACAAGACGAAGAAACACAATAAACAAAGTCATTTCATCTACCGTTCAGACTAGGTCACAAAGGGCATCAACATCAACATCAAAGTGTTGAACTTTTTTTAGTAATAAGCTAAAATATATGTAGATGTATAAAGATGTTCATTACGATGATTTTGCTTGGAATCAATAAAGAATGTGAATTACTCCATGTTTTACATCCCAATTATTTCATGAGAATAATGTGTAGGATCCTATCAAAACAACGTTAGGATCGATAAATGAAGTTGAGACTTACGCTTGCGTACGTGGCACCGTAATCTCGGAACTTCGCCCTCGGATTCACCACAACGGTCGATACTTCGTCACAGAGGATCGAAGCAGAGTTTCACCGCCTAAATCTCTAACTAGAAGAGGATTTTAATGGAAGGGAGAAGAAGAACATAAGGATGCCTTATGCAAACTTATGGCATGGAAAGTGTGAATGAATGCCTTACCCTTGGGTCCTATTTATAGGCTTTAGGGGTGGTTATTGTAGGAAATAACCAATTATAAGCTTATTAGCCTATATTAGCACATTCATTTATCTTCTTCTTTATCCACTTATCAAGTGCCATTTTGCACTTATAAAGTGGCTTTTTCCACTAATCGAGTGGCTTTTTCCACTTATCGAGTGGTCCTTTTCACACGAGAAAAGGTTCCCTTCGCGCACGCCTTCATGCACGCGACATATGAGGTCTGTATACCCTCATACATCCCCTCATGGGTGTATTTATGTCGTCCATATCCAACATCTCCCACTCACACTTGAGGGGATTGTAAGGAAACATATTTTCCTTTAACTCTTCTGTTTGTCATACCGAGAAATAGGCCGTGTGACCGTCATGCGCATAGAGTCCGCTGTTGTGCACTTGTTAGAGATACACAACACTCCTCGAGGTGCAAAGTTGAGTAGATCAACGCATGCTTTACCCTAGATTATTTCTTCACATTTCTTATACTTTATATTCAACAATTGAATCCCATCTGGATTGAAATTGGCTGTCCAGCTTTGAATCTTTAAAGTCCAAATGTGAATGCGAAATTAATCTTCCTCTTCTTGTGATCCTTTCGATCTTGACTTGACTCGCTTTTCTAACATGCCCCGCCGGACCGAATTAACCATAGTCCATAAGCAACATGCAAAAGATAGCAATCACCTAGTCAAATCTTAAGGAACCAATTAGAGTCCATAAGGGTAACGAGTTAAGACCCATGTGGTCTTTGGGTCTCACATAATAGTAAACTTATTTACTATTCTAACCTAATGGTCAAAAAATGCATACGTAGTATGAATACGTATTACAACATCGCTCCTTTCCCAGGGAGTGTATGTCTCAATGATGTTGTAAGGATGATGATCAGACACCACAATGTCTGACTTTGAGTCCCTTTTTCTACTCAAATAATCATTTGGACTCACATCCCGTATTTAGACAGATAGGATTTCAAAAATCCTTTTAGATCTTCTGTAAGCATCCATATGATGCAGATCTTTCATGCGACCATTTTGTTTAAGTCATGACTCTAAATCATCCGTCTGATGATTTTGACTTTAAACAGGTCTCATCTCTATTCTATCCGTCTGATAGAATAAGGCGGTTGCTCATGTGAGAGAGCCAACCTCAATCTGTCCGACATACTAGAATTCAGATGAGATTTCAAAAATGTACACAAACATTTCTCAAGAGATTCATATGCAATGTTTGAAAAAGAACTTATTCTTTTATTAAATTTGATCTTTCTCAGACATGGAAATATATATTGGTACAACTCAGCTCTTACGCAATCCTTGGGATGATAAGTGTTTATAAAACACATTTCTGGGGATCGCTTTCGTAAGCGGATCCGCTATCATCTCATGCGTAGATATGTACCTTATGTCTACCTTCTTGGTTTTATCATAGTCTTTTGCAAATTCTTATCGGATATCAATGTGTTTGATCTTACAAGACACATTATCCTCTTAACCGCTTTCCAGTGTACTTGCCCTGGATTAGATTGGTAACAGCTTACCATTTCCAACGGCAAAACAGATGTCCGGTCTCGTACACACCATAGCGTACATAAGACTATCAACTGCACTGGAATATGGAACTTTTTCCATAATTTCCTTATCCTTTTGGTTCGTTGGACACGATTCCAGATATAAATTATCGCATATGCTTATATGAATATCAATGGACTTGCAGTCCTGCATATCAAAGCGTTCTAGAACCTTCTTTATATAAGTCTCCTGAGAGAGAAAGAAGTTTCTTCGAACGATTCCTTGAAATCTTAACTCCAAGGATATATGCGGCTTTTCCTATGCCTTTCATCTCAAATACTGATGAAAGCCAAGCCTTGATACTCATCACAAAGCCTTTGTCATTTCCGGCTATTAAAATGTCATCTACATATAGAGACATGATAATATACTTGCTTTTAATCCTCTTGATATATACTCAGTTATCTTCATCAAGCATGGTAAAACAATTTGATAACTTTATGAAATCGTATATACCATTGCCTCGATGATTGTTTAAGACCATATATGGACTTATGAAGTTTACAAACCTTATGTTCGTTTCCTTCTTTTACAAACCCTGTTGGTTGTTCCATATAAATCTCATCGTCCAATTCTCTATTGAGAAAGGCAATCTTTACATCCATCTGATGTAATTCGAGGTCTAAGCAAGCTACCATTGCCAGAATTAGGCGAATCGAGGTAAAATGCACAACAAGTGAGAAGGTCTCTTCGTAGTCTATCCCTTCTTGTTGCGTAAAACCTTTCGCGACAAGGCGAGCTTTATATCTGTCAATATAGCCGTCAGCCTTATGCTTGATCATGAGAACCCATTTGTTCCCAATAGCTATACGTCCTCTGGGTAAGTCAACTAAGTCCCAGACTTGGTTAACTTTCATGGATTCTAACTCCTCTTGCATCGCTTCCATCCATTTGTCTTTTAGCAGGGCAAGATGCGGCCTGTTTGAAAATAGCAGGCTCGTTATCTTCTTGTAGTAAAGTCATAAAGGTTTGCGAAAATTCATCCTCAAATCGTAGAGGAGCCAACCTTGTACGACTACTACGTCGTATTTGAGATTCTTCAAGTCCTTGTTGACTCGAAATTAGATCAATTCTAATATCACTCCCACTTGGAATGTCGTTAGAATTGCTCCCAATAGGATCATTATTCCCCTATGGAATAGGATAATCGTCATTCGTACAATCCATTGGTGAAGGTTGAAACGTATTTTCGTTTTCACCAAGAATTCTCCCACTCAAATGAGGTAATCCTTCTTGATCATAAATCTCAAATTGAGATAAGTCCTGACTTATCTCGCCCTGTCTTGGAAACTCGTTTTCCAAGAAAGTGACATCCCTCGACTCAAACTCAATTAGCCCACCATTGTCTTCCTGACTAACAAAAACATAACCTTTGGATTTTTCTGTGTATCGTATAAAGATACATTTCATTCCCCTTGGCCCAAGTTTGCCATACTTATGGGAGGAAATATGTGCGTAGGATGCACAACCCCAAGGTTTCAAAATGTTTAAGTCAGGAGACCTTTGGTTCCACAACTCATAAGGAGTGGAGCTAACTGATTTCGAGGGTACGCGGTTTAAAATGAAAGCGGCCGTCAATAATGCATCACCCCAAAAGGTGATTGGCAAGTTAGCTTACGCCATCATTGAACGGACCATTTCCATTAAAGTCCTATTTCTCCTTTCTGCAACACCGTTTTGTTGAGGAGTATAAGGCATAGTTACCTGATGTACTATGCCTTTTTCATCACAAAGTTCCTTAAAACTTGTTGATTGATATTCACCGCCCCTATCGGTTCGCAAGACCTTAATCTTGCGATCTAATTGATTCTCCACTAAACTCATATAGTTTTTAAAGCAAGCCAATGTTTCACTTTTGTGGGATAACAAATAGATATGTCCGAATCGGGTGAAATCATCAATAAAAGTGATGAAATAGGACTTCCCGCGTCTTGTCTTGACATTCATCGGACCACATATGTCCGAATGGATAAGCTGTAATTGAACCTCGGCCCTTGTGCCGGTTCCAAACGGCTTGCGACAAGATTTCCTCACAAGGCAATGTTCGCAGGTCGACATTTCGACCTTTGAAACATTGGATAGAAGGCCACGTTTGGCAAGTCTATCCATACGCGTTGGTCCAATATGACCAAGCCTTGCGTGCCAACAAATTATATTAGACTCATTAGTCAAAGAATTTGTCACAAGGAAATTTTCATTACATAAGGAATCATACATTGTACTTATTACAATAAATCCTTTGAAAACATACCTTGTGCCAATTAAGGAATTATTACAAAATAGGTCCATATTACAATCATGAAGGAACCAACTATAACCAAGACCCATTAAATTGACCACAGTTTTAATATTCCTTTGAATATATGGAATGAAGAGAACATCATGAAGTAGGAGAGTGCGGTCGTTGTCCAAGACTAGCTTGCGAGTCCCAACGCCTTTCACTTCAACACGTGTGTTGTTTCCTACATTGATCCACTTCATTCCTTGAGGTATCCGGTGATACTCCACGAAGGACCGTCTGTCCCTTGCTATGTGGTCGGTGGCACCTGAATCAATTATCCAAAATGGATTAGATTCCACAAGAAATATTGAACTAGAAACACATATGTAACTAGTATATTTACAAGTTACCTCGTCACCTCCACTCATACACGAACGAGCATAGTGACCGAGCTTGTTGCACTTGAAGCACTTGATCCTCTTCAAGTCTTTCTTCTTGTGCCATTTCTTGTGCCCACCCTTATGTTTGGGTTTCTTGGTAGACTCAGGTTGCTTATTACGTTCATTGGTAGACTTCGAACGATCTTTCCTTTTCTTTCCCCCGTGTGAGGAACTAGCAACCATTTGC
This sequence comes from Scilla litardierei, assembly GCA_030789695.1. Lineage (NCBI taxonomy): Eukaryota > Viridiplantae > Streptophyta > Magnoliopsida > Asparagales > Asparagaceae > Scilla > Scilla litardierei. Next base: position 245,314,042 of record CM061141.1, read on the forward strand.
ACTTCTGCACTTGGCTTGGCAGCCGCAAGCCGCTCTTCCTCTAATTTGAGGTGCTTAGAAACATCGCTGAAAGTCTTGATGCTCTCATTGTGAGTGAGATGCATCTTCATTTGGTCCCTCCCATTTGGTAGGGAACGTATGACTGCTTGGATTTGTTGCTCATCAGTGAGCACATGACCTGCGTCCTTTAACTTCGAGATAAGATTCGCCATATGTCGCAGATGTTTCCCCATGGAATGATCTGGACGTTTCTTATATGAATCGAACCTTATAGTTAAGGCGCGAAGTTTGGACACCGATGTGCCACCAAACTTCTCTTCTAGCTTGGACCATATGTCCATGTCTAAGTCATGCTCTCGGAAGATGCGCATTATGTCATCGGCCATACTGCTCAATAACGTAATACGGGCTATCTTATTCTTCCGAGACCAAGCATCAAAAGCTTCCTTGTCTCGTCTGTGTTGGGCCGTAGTGCCCAACTCGGGTTCAATCATTACGTTCTTTAGAGTTTCGAGCACTTCTTGCTCCTCTAAAACGTATTGTATCTTGATGGACCAAAGTTTGTAATTATCGCCGTTGAGTTTTTCACCTCTGTTTAACTCAGCGACGATATTCTTTGAAGCGGAAGACATTTTACTTTTATTATGCTGCAAAAGACACAAAACCGAAGGTTTGATCAAAACATTGCATAAAAATTCTTAAAATATAACTCCCACTTGAAATGATAATAGAATATCCCATTTGGATAGTTCTAAAAATTCAAAATCCCACTTGGAATTATATTATATTTAATAAGTTACTTTCGAAAAATATTGAAGATGTTATTCTAGAATCGAAAAGGTCTCTATGATTCCAATCACCATCTAGAACAACCTTCAATATTCCCACATCACTTATCAAACAATAGTACTCTTATAGTACTAGCAGCGGAAAAACGAGTTTGAAAATGTATTTTTCAGATATAATTCCCACTTGAAATGATAATAGAATACCCCATATGGATAGTTCTAAAATCAACTCCCACTTGGAATGATATTCATAATTTGATAAGTTACTTTCGAAAAATATTGAAGATGTTACTCTAGAATCGGAAAAGTCACTACGTTTCCAATCACCATCTAGAGCAACTTTCAATATTTCCCCATCACTTTATCAAATAATCGTACTCTTATAGTACTTCGCAGCGGAAAAGCGTTTTTGAAAACGTATTTTTCAAAACGTATGAAAACGTATTTTTCAAAAATATATTTCAACATAGTACCCTTATGATACTAGTGAAATATCCGGCAATCCCTGGCCATTGCCGGGTTTAAGCCGTTGCCGTGCCAAGGTCGGATCCCCCCCTTTAGGAGATTTTTCTGCAAGCCATTGTCGCCGGCTCCCGTATGGATCCAGGCGTTCCCCCCTTATTGGAGAATTTTACCGCAGATGACTGTCGTCGGCCCCGTATGGGCTAGACTTGTAAGTTGCCGGGGCCGAAACCATTGTCAAGGCCTCTGGCTAAATTGGTCGACCAATAATCCCGAATTGGTCGACCAATACCGACCAATTAGTTATTTGGCACCCCCTTGGCCAGGGCCTCTACCCTGGCCGGCCAGGGGCCCTGGCCCCTCGGCCAGGGCCTCTGCCCTGGCCGAGGCCGGCCAGGGCCGGCCATGGCCTAGCCCTGGCCTCTACCAGGGCCGGCCATGGCCCTGGCAGAGGCCAGGGCATTGGCCCTGGCCTCTTCCAGGGCCGGCCATGGCCCTATGGCCATGGCCGGTCTCCCCCCTTGCATGGAGTGGTCGCATGCACTCCTCCCCCTCGACGGGGTGGTCGTGGTGGTTTTTGGCCGTAGCCAACCCCCTCCGCATGAGGAGGGGGGATGCGTTGTCTCTATAGCCCATTTGGCCATGGTGATCATGCACCAAAAGTCATCTTCTCTGATGTAGATAATTACCATCGTCTTCCTCGATGAATCACATGTTCGTCGATGAAGCACCCGTTCGTCGAGAAAGTAGTTATTCTCTAATGGCCGTGTGCCAAAAATGAAAAATAACACACTTTAAAGTTCGTAAACTACGCGCTCCACATGAAGAGAGTTCACATTCCCTATGAATGGAGACTCGGCATCCATGAAGAGTGCGAGCTTGACGACGTGAACGGTCGGTTCTTTCCGTCACGGAGAGTTCCTGCCATATCCATAATGGTAGGAGACCCTAACGTGAAAAGAACAACCGCTGCGTTCTCTCCGTCACGAAGCGTTCCTACCATATCCGTAATGGTAGGATACCCATTCGTGAAAAAGACAACGCCTCGTTCATCGGTTCGACGGGGCGACGGTTTGTCCGGGCGAACCCGTATGGCTTTGATACCAATGTAGGATCCTGTCAAAACAATGTTAGGATCGATAAATGAAGTTGAGACTTACGCTTGCGTACGCGGCACCGTAATCTCGGAACTTCGCCCTTGGATTCGCCACAACGGTCGATACTTCGTCACGGAGGATCGAAGCAGAGTTTCACCGCCTAAATCTCTAACTAGAAGAGGATTTTAATGGAAGGGAGAAGAAGAACATAAGGATGCCTTATGCAAACTTATGGCATGGAAAGTGTGAATGAATGCCTTACCCTTGGGTCCTATTTATAGGCTTTAGGGGTGGTTATTGTAGGAAATAACCAATTATAAGCTTATTAGCCTATATTAGCACATTCATTTATCTTCTTCTTTATCCACTTATCAAGTGACATTTTGCACTTATAAAGTGGCTTTTTCCACTTATCGAGTGGCTTTTTCCACTTATCGAGTGGTCCTTTTCACACGAGAAAAGGTTCCCTTCGCGCACGCCTTCGTGCACGCGACATCTGAGGTCCGTATACCCTCATACATCCCCTCATGGGTGTATTTATGTCGTCCATATCCAACATAATGGCTATCATACGCCATATGAGAGCTCTCTCATACGTCCTCTCAGATAAAGCACCCAAGTACAACCAAGTACAAGCCCATGTGGGCTTGTACTTGGGTGCTTTATATGAGAGGGCGTATGAGAGATGCTCTCATATGGCGTATGATAGCCATTATTCTCTTATTTCATATAAATTACGCAAATATTTACAGCACATAAGCATCAATTTTTTTATTAATAAATATTATGAAGTGCAGATGAAGAGAGTTTGGAACACGCTATTTACACCTGGTACAGGGACATCCCAGACCCTTCGGTCATCTGGGTCATTTAAGTACGGATGTATAACATGCACAATTTAATTTGTTGGAAAACTAAATGGTAAAATGCTTCATACATTTTCAGGCAGTGCAGATCATGGCTCCCCTTCGGCACATATCACCCCGCCCACTGGGTCAGGTACGCAGATGTTGTAGTACTTCTTTATAACGTGCACAATTCAATTTTTTGTAAAAAAAATTGGTAAAATGCTTCATATATTTTCAGGGGGTGCAGGACATGGCTCACCGGTGGCAGATACACCACCCCCCCCCCCAATCTGGGACAGGTACGCTTATTGTAGTTTTATTAGCTGTCTAAATGTGGACCTTTTAACTATTTGTATAACTACTTGCATAACATCCTTTATATATTTTCAGGCACTGCAGGACATATACCCTCTTCCCCACATACCCCACCGTCACTACGTACATGTACACATATTTTTATTTTAAATGTTCAGTCCAATTTGTTAAACTAATTGAATTTGTAATTGTCTTATTGTGTATGGATGCAGGTGGGCTTGAGGATATACATATTGAGACTCCCGACACGGCCGGGTCACATGTCGCCTCCACTTCTCAGACTGCCCCTCCATATGACAAACCTGAGCCGGTGGTGTTCATTCCATATGCCCCGAAGATAGAGCGTGATGCCTTACCGACGGCCTATAGGCACGAAGAGGCAAAGAGGAGGCAGCCGGAGGTGGTAAACATGCAGCGGCTTGTGCCCATGCATTTGGCAGACAGAGATGCACCGAGGATGAGGGAGGCCAAAGATTTGTGCTTTATACGATAGTGTACTTATAATGTAATCATATTTATTGTAATCTTATACATTCATTAAGTATGTTTGGTTTTTCGCAGGCCCAAATCCTCCGCTGAAGGATGGACGAGGCGGGACGAAAATTTCGACCTTGATACCTGGAAACGGGCAACAGGTCGTTATACAGTGGAGCCACCAAGCTCCCATTGGCCCGTGGGCGGTAAAATTTAATAATTTCCTTGCACCCCAGTCTAAAAGGTCGGACTTATTCAACCTCTGCCTGACGTGGACTGATCAGCAGCAGAGTCCTTGGTCACATGTTGGCGGGAGATCAACGTATAGCTATCTTTTATTTTAAGGTTCTTAATAGGTAATTACTGCTATAATGTGTTTGTTATCTGGCATAGCGGCATTACGTACTGGACCGCAACCCTGATGTGTGGGGCTACTTCATAGAGAAGATTAAGTCCGGACTTGTCCAGTGGCGGGCAGAATTGAAAAGGAAGTACTGGCAATGGTTCCCCGAGGACTGTGAGCGATACTGGTGCATGGACAACCGTGCTGACCCGGTGCAGTTCTTTGGCTATTGTTTCATGTGGGAGTCTGTTGTTGAACATGTATAGTTCATATTTTTTAACCACATATTATATATATGATTTTTCTGACGTATCGTAAAAATATATAAAAAATTTCGAAAACGGCCGTCGCCAACCGCAGTGCGCCTCGAGGCTATGAGCATCATGGCGGCTAAAAGAGCTTTAGCCAGATTGGATACGAGTTAGCACGTCAGGTAAAAGTGTTGTACTTAAATTTTGTAACAAATATTTTTTCCTGAAAGAGTGTCTAAATTTTTTCTTACTTATTTTAGGGCCGCCCAGGCATCGAGTATTTGGTGGAGCATACACTTACTAAGGCCCACCCAAAGTACAATGATCCCAAGAAGTTGGCAAAGAATCATGCTTTGGCGGTTAGTAAAAGATTAAGTTTACGAAAAACTAGCTCGTGATCAATCCTCTCGTGATCGATCCTCTCGTCGACACGGTTGTACTAAGGCCCACCCAAAGTACAAAGATTAAGTTTACGAAAAACGAGCTCGTGACCGATCATTGTACTCGATCATTGTACTCCAGCTATCCCCCTAGAATGCCTCAACCGCGCACAGCCGGCCTCCACCCCACGGCCATTAACCATGCCGCACTCCCCCTCAAACAGCAGGCCTCCCTACCTCCGACCACCTTTCCCATCTCGCCGGCCAACACCAGCCACGGCCTCCACCCACGGCCGCACCACCCTACACAGCCGGCCCTCCTTGCTCCTGCCGCATCCCCATCTCCCATTTCTGGCCTCTCTCAACCACCTTGCGCAACACCCCCTCGCCCAGATCAAGCCACCCCTCCTCCTCCACGGTAGCCCCACAAGCCGCAAACAGCACCCCCTCAAATCCCCTTGCCGGCCTTCCCCTCATTAGCCCACGGCATGCCCTCCTAACCACCACCCGCACAGCCGACTCCCTTGCTCCCTTGCTCGGTGGCCACCTACACCGCTGTCTGTTGCCTCTAGTTGTCGTCGTCTTCGCCATAGTCCATCGTACCTTGCTCGCTGTCGGAATCCAATCCCTGACGTCGCTACCCGACGTCAGTTTAGCTTTCGCGTCGTGTTCAGGTAATCCCCGATTCCGTAGGACCCCGCACACCCGACTGTTTAACAAGATAAACCCCGTAAATTGCATTCCTTTGGTTAAATCACTAATTGAAGATTAATTAATATGGGACTGTAGGATTGGATGATTGGTTTGAGCACGTAGTGAGTTTCTGGACCCCGCTGATCTGAGACTTACGGAAGATATTTCAGGCCAGTGAAACTTGCACAGTTAAATATTAAAGCCATGTTTAAGGCTATTCTGTGTTTTTGTGTAAAAGGAACTAGACGGTGAAATGATAGTCGCCTAGACACCATGCTATATCTAGCTTGACAACGAAGCTAGATCGGCACCCTTGTCATGTTCATGCATATCACATGTCACGTTTAATTTTGATAAAATGTATACATTCAATAACTGCTTCTATACTATCATGTTGCATATCACATGTCATTTCATGCATTTGAATGTCTTGGCATGAATTTGTAGCACACGCTACAAATGAAATGTAAGTTGCGGCGAGTATGATTCTGATTCCTATATCATGAATGAGGCTAGGTCAACCCTATGCCATAAACACTTCCGGGCTCGTGATCCAGAAGATGAGCGTCAATTCATACACACGTGGAGGGGTAGGGTTAAGCGATCACTCAGCGTAGAAGTGCGCCTGTACAGGAACTTTAGCTGAAAGGCGTAAACCCTGTGCACGACGTGAACGCATGTTTTGCTGTTTTTCATGAAATATTGTTTAGTAGCTTTTTGATACGATGTGACATGCAATGTTAAACATCATGTTCATTTTAATTGCTGCATTCATCAAATATTGTGCCATGTCATCGTGTTTTAAACTGCTATTGCATTCATTTAATCTTATGTTTCCTTGCACAAAAGTCTCCTCTTTTTACCTTTTGGAGATTTTAGCTGACATGCGCCCTTTTCTCTTAGGGTGTCGCATGTTAGGTTTTGAGTCTGAGGAAGTTGCTGAGGACGACCAGTTTGCTGACGTCGAGCTTGAGGCTTCTGCTGACGTTCAGTTTAAGGATACCGGAGAACTATTTTAGTCTCAGCTGGAGGCTTTTCCTAGTTGCTGTGTTAGGTTTTTCTGTGTGTAGCACCTTACCTATGTTTTAGTTTCGGCCATGCTTGGGGCCTTTCATTTCAGACTCTTGTACTTTCTTTTTATGACTTATCTCTGGATGTTTGAATAAGATTTGGATGTTGTTTGAATGTTGGTTATTCTTTTGCCGGCGTTCTAAATTATTATTGTTGTTGTTTCATTACAATGCAAGAACCTGCGAATGGATGAACACACAGACGCTTATCAGACTGTAGCTTCACAGCTTCAAGTCTGAGCGGACCTCTTCGCGTCTCGCCTTCCATACTTGGGGAACGGGGCGTGACAGGTTTTTTGTGGTGGCCCAAGCAGGTCGTTGCACCTGCGAAATATCGAAACAACGATAATAATAAAACGATCCATTGAAACATTCGAAACATTCGAGTCATAAAAATTGGAATCTAATGTGAACGTTTTCCTTGTCTTGGATGGTAGGAAGACTTAGATAGACGTCCAAGTTTGATAGTCAGAGACATCGATGGCATATTTTTGGAAGATGTTCCAGGTTTATGCTCTTGAAGAGATCGTAATCTTGATCCTCTAAGGACCCTCTCCCTGAGATCTCTATTACAGTCTAGTTCATTAGAAGTCTTAGTGCTAAGTTTATCCTAATCTTTAGTCGGCCCGATAATTAAAACCCCTGATTTCTATCATTTTCCTAATCATTACACTTTTGAGCTAATGACCATAGAATCCCATCGTACATATTCACTAAGGTATTTCCCAGTCGTATTTACGTTTTGAATATTTGATTCACTTCCTTGTTTTCGATTCACGTGATCCCTTCATGTCGTTCATCATCAATTGTTGAATCTTCTCCATTACCATCCTGATTCTTCGAAAAGTATTTTCAATATTATTTTTGAATTCCTCTCCCAGTTTAAATTCTTTGAAAACATTTAGCATTAGCTTAGACTTCATACCCTTCAGTTGACTTAAATTCATTCTTTGAATTTCGAAACTTTTTCGCCGAAATCTTTAAATTACTACCTTATAATATTTTCTAACCTATATCTTTCATACTCATGTGAATATCTCACTTCCTTCATATAATGACTTTTCGATAATCCAATATACCATTTCTTCTCTTGCTATATATATACTACTTAAACTTATTTCAAACAACTCATTGTACCGACCTCTAAATATTTTTCTATGCGAAAGAGAACTCCAACTTTTCAAGTATGTCTGTTTTTATATTCTTCGTTTTTTTCCTACTCCAAAGTTCTTAGTACAAATCTAGTTCCAATTGCTGAACAGTCACTTCATCTCTATACTAATTATTTTTCGTCTAATCCCTACTTCGTATGTTAACTTATATCATCTACATGCTATTCTCATGTATTTTATAAGAATATTATTATATCTTTCTTTCCCTTACTTAAATATTCACAATTATATCTCTGTTTCACCTAACCAAGCTATCTCCTTATACACGCCTTATCTGAACCCTTGTTTCATAACGCTATTTGATTTCGGTTCCCTTACTATTGCTTAGTCATCATACTAGTGCTTTTCATTGCCTATAGTATAGTATGGTGGGCCCATTAGTATTATTGTGATGTCGTCGTGGTGCATGTATATAGGTAGAGTGTGTGGACACGTGTGTATGAACCCCTGCGTACCACTCATGTATGAGTGTGCTACCCTTAGTATATTAATGATTGTCTCGTGTGTTATATATGCATACTGAGTGTTATTCATGATATATATGAAGTTGTATGAATGATAGTATTTATACATTTGTGTGTGGATAGTTATACCACTTTAGGGATGTCTGTGTATATTAGAATTAGTGTTGGAATATCTACTAGTGGTGTATGTAGTATGAAGGTACTTGTAAATGCTTGAAATAGTATACTAGTATGGTCATATGCATGTTAGGTGTAATGATAATAGGTGTACGTATAGTTAAGTGTGCAGGCCTATTATATGATCTATATGTTAGCACGTATGAGCATGTGCTCGTACGTAGATATATATGTGCTTAGTCATAGATATATATATATATATATAATATATATATATATATATATATATGGGTAAAGTGTTCCTAGGGTGACTCCTTAGATTAAATCTAAGGAGTCGCCCCCATTTTCTCACATCTCCCACATTTTTTTTTGAAATTTTTTTTCTTGGGATTGTTGTCCATCTCATGGATGATCAACATACCAAAAATCAAGTCATTCCAATACTTTTAGAGCCCCCATATATCCCTTGCAACTTTATGTGTTTTTCAGCACGTTTTCAGACCGTTGAAGTTGCAAGGGATAGATGGGGGCTTTTAAAGTATTGGAATGACTTGATTTTTGGTATGTTGATCATCCATGATGTGACCAACAATGCTATGAAAAATAATTTCAAAAAAATTGTGGGAGATGGGAGAAAATGGGGGCGACTCCTTAGATTTAATCTAAGGAGTCACCCTAGGAACACTTTACCATATATATATATATATATATATATATATATATATATATATATATATATATATATATATATATATATGAATATGTGTGATATATGTATGGTAATAGAGTTATAATTTTGTATAGTACTGCTTGCCTTTACGGGATGTTGTGTGTGTACGTGTATATCATGAGGTATACACGATTATTGTATGTCGTAACTATGTATGGATAGGTATATGTAGTAGTATACTAATTATATGTAAATTGCTATAGTGTAAATATATTATATGTATGTCAATGTTTTGGGTAGATATGTGATAAGCATATAAGAATGTAGGTATGGTATGCATGCAATGAGTATGCGTGTAGTAATATGTATATGACTATACGATGTATGCATGTATATGATGGTGTATTATGATTGTATACGTGTACTGATATTTGCAATATTATTATAGTATGTAAAGTGATTGCATTATGGGGGAGTTACTCGACTAAATATAAAGTGTGATTGATATTATTGTGTGTGTATGATAGCATGTGTTTTTACCTGTACAGTGTGATGAGTAATATGATTACGTTGGTATATGTATATATAAGAGTGGTGTATTGGTATAGGTATAAATATCGTGTTATGAATATAAAGTATTCTGGTTCTTATATAGGTCTTTGAGTCTCACTCATGCTTGAGTGGGTATACTCTAAGTATATTGTTATATTTGTGTGTGGTTTGTGTATAGTGATAAGAACATAGTAATGGATGATGTATGTATAGTGATAGGTTTGGTTGTACATGGTTACGTTACGCACATGGTTGTTGGTGGTTATACCATTACATAGATATAGGTGTTGGTTTTGTAGTATGGTTCCTTACGAAGGTTTTACATGTTTAAATGTATATATGCTAGCTAAACTAGGTGTGTAGAATGTGCTAAGTATATAGTGGTACGAGTGGCATGTATGAATAGTATAGTAGCGTGTGTGGGCGTGCACCATGCACGGGTAAGTATATGCTTAGCTATAGGTGTTTGCGACTATGGTATGTGTGTTGTGTCTTGAATATAGTTATAGTATTGTATGTGATGTGTATATATGATGAAGTATCTGCATGTAATTGAATAACTACATATTTGTGTATTTATAGGAGGGGTGAATGTATATTAGATATAGCAAACATGATTTAATATTGTATGGTGTGATTACATGTGTTGATATGTTGGTGTTGAATGTACACTAGCAGACATAAGGGAGTAGTATATCCAGGTTCGTTTTATACATAGGTAGTTATATATACGTGAAGTACTACGATTGCATTTGTGGTGTAACTATTTTTATGTAGGTATCTGTACCATGGTTACGTAATAAGTGAGTGATAGTTATATAAGGGATGTACGTGATTATATGAATGATTGAAGTACATGTATGAATTTGACTATCTACGATAGGTATAAGTATAGAATGTGCACACACACACACACACACACACACACACACACACACACACACACACACACACACACACACACACACACACACACACACACACACACACACACATATATATATATATATTTGAATGGTTAACAACTTTATTCATATAACTCATCAATAACAATATTGGATTACAGAAAGCTCCAAAACATAAAAACTCTAAAGAAAACAATCATAAATTATCCAACTGCTCAACTCAGCGTTTGAGTCCTAATATTTAGAATTCCTAGGAATTCTTAAACTTTTCCGTCGAGGGAGATCTATATTTTTCTTTTTAATCGACTTCAATGATGATGCAAGGTGGCGCATTTCCTCCTCCCACTCCTGATTCTCCATAGTAGCATCCCCATCAAACTCCTCCATCCACTCATCCTCGTAGTTTCCATCAGCCTCATCTTCATTACCAACATTGTCAGGGTCATCTATACAGACATTTTCCGTAGGGCGCGCAGAAGACGGACCACCATACTCAAAAATACTAGGAACTATATCAGAAACAACTGATGTAGTGTACTCAGCATCTATTGGGTTCTTTGTAGCTATTTGACCTTCACCTGGTGCTGAATGATCTCCTGCTGTGGCTTCAAGAACCAACACATTACTATCCACATTTGAAGATGGTGTAGTTTTCTCCACCCAAACCTTCTTGAAGGGACACTGGGCAAAGAAATGTCCGAAACATTCACACGTTGAATAATTTGGGGGCAAGTTTTTGTACTCCATTCGAATGATCGTATTTCCCTCCTCCTCCACCGCAATCTCAATGGTGCTAGGTAATTTTGTCTTTGCCTCAACTTCCACAAAACATCTAGCATAGGAGTACCGTTCTCCAGAAGCCGTAGCCTTATCCACAAATAAAGGCTTACCTACAGAGCTAGCAATAATACTAATGCATTCTGTAGACCAAAATTTCAATGGAAGGTCAGGAAATCTCACCCATACAGGAATTGAGGACAAAAGATCTCTATCCATTGTAAGTTCTGGAGTCCAACGTCGTAGTACTATCACCCTTTTATCAAACATCCAAGGCCCTTCTTGGAGAACGCTGCTGCAATCTTCTTCTAACTCAAATTCAAAGAAGAAAAAACCATTATCCCTGGAGTGAACCTGGAGCTTTCCTTTAGGCCGCCACAACCGTTGTACACATGCTCGGAGGTGCGAGTAAAATGGTTTGTCTCCCACAACATAGCCAGCAAGAGTGCGACTCCATTTTGCAACATTAGCGGATACCGCTTCTTTAGGGATCCAAGGGATAGCCTTACCAGTTGGGATCTCTCGGGGTGGAACGTATTCACATTTGCTATGTTGCTCAACTGAACGTCCTACAGAAAAGAGGGAACTCCATGCTTCACGCCCCGATTTTGCCACCCTCAAATGAGCAGATGGTTTGCCAATTGTTTTATCAATTTGATTAACATCAGTAGTAGGTACTGTTTTAGTGGTAGCATTTCTAATCCTTTGATGACAGTACGACGAACACCGATGATATGGGTTGCCTGCGTTGATACATGAAGGATCAGCTCTCCCCATAGCATGGCGGAGGGGGGGAAACCCCGAAGCGAGATCTGGAGGCTGACCCCGAGAAGCAACCTGGCCCCGAGGAGCCATGAAGGACTTCCCAGAGGTAGAGCTGCCGAAAAGCCCGGATTCACTATGCTAGAACAACCCAACTCTGCAGGAGATCACAGAGTAAAGGCGTTGCAATCGCCTCAGATGCCGGAATCACTGCAATCGGAATGCAGTCGTCTCAGCCGCCTGAGCAAGAGATCAGGCGAGGAAGCGATCTGACGCGATCGGAAGCAATCTGACGGATCGGATCGAAAGCGCCGGATCAGAAGTGATCGGATCCAGCCGCCGGAGCCACAGATCAAGGCGCCGGAGCAATCACCTGCAGATCTCGCTTGATCGAGGCGCTGATCGAGGCACCGGAGCCGCTGATCGACTACAGATCTCGCCTGATCGAGGCGCTGATCGAGGCGCCGGAGCCGCAGATCGAGACGCCGGAGCTGCTGATCGAGGCGCCGGAGCCGCAGGGCTCGGAGCGTCGGACTTGCTGAGACCGATTGCTGATGACGCTTGTTGATCTGATGATGCCGACGAGCATCCAGACCACCAGAACAAGCGCACTCGACGGTGAATAAGGCAGATCGACGGCGAACGCAAACGTGAACGACCCCGTGCTACACAGGTCGACATATATATATATATATATATAGACATGTTTGTAGTATTAATGTTTGACTACCTAGTGCATATATATATAGACATGTTTGTAGTATTAATGTTTGACTACCTAGTGCATATATAAGCACTTATAGTAACTATACATGGTTTGAATTATAGTGTGATATGATTGGGGTAGTTACTAGAATGGCTAGATATATTTTTTTTATTAGAAAGTCCGAGGACGGACTTTGCTCTAAGGTGGGTAGGATGTAACGGTCGCTTTTCGATCGTGTATTTTTCTGCGAGTACGCCCTTTCCGTACGCGTATTTATTGTGACCTCCTCTTGTATCACAAATGCATGATGTTATATATCGTTGTGACCCTTGGAAAGAGTAGTTATTTGTGGAATTTTTTTATGAACGTCATTTTACGGGTCGTTCTCCCACAAATCAGCTTTGAATGAAGGGGTCTTAACTTTAGACTTCGACGTTTGACCTTTTTATTTTTAGTTCCGTTTTCTGTTAACCTAGCTCGTGACCGATCATCGTAGTCTCGATCCTCTCGTCGACACGGTCGTCCCGAAATATTTCTTGTATTTATCAGACACCGTTAGCCTGATCTTTCACCCAGTCATCTTTAATCTCTAATTAGCCTAGACTTATCCCTAATTAAATAATCTAATCAAATCACTTAGGAATCCTACGTATCACATGATATATTCCTAAGCTATTTTCACCCTAAGTCTACCCTCCCCCTCTCACACTCTCTCTCCAGTCAAGCCTAAGTCTACTCCTTTTCTAACCCATTGAGCATCCCCTCATTATAACATACGCACCCAAGCCTAGGGTTTTTCTATAGCAGCCGCCAACCTAAAACTCATGCACGCTCAAACCGCCGGCCGCAACCCTTGACAGCCTGCCGCACTTCCCCTCCATGCGACCCCACCTGCAGACGTCCGGCCATCTCCTTAAACTCCAGCCATCCCCTTAGAATGTCAGCCATCTCCCCTACCCTCAACCGCGCACAGCCGACCTCCACCCCACGGCCATTCACCCTGCCACACTCCCCCTCAAACAGCAGGCCTCCCTTTCCTCCGACCACCTTTCCTATCTCGCCAGCCGCGGCCTCCACCCACGGCCGCACCACCCTACACAGCCAGCCATCCTTGCTCATGTCGCACCCCCCATCTCCCATTTCCGGCCTCTCTCAACCACCTTGCGCAACACCCCCTCGCCCAGATCTGGCCACCCCTCCTCCTCCACGGCAGCCCAACAAGCCGCAAACAGCACTCCCTCAAATCCCCTTGCCGGCCTTCCCCTTATTAGCCCACGGCATGCCCTCCTAACCACCACCCGCACAGACGGCTCCCTTGCTCCCTTGCTCGGTGGCCACCTTCGCCGATGTCTGTTGCCTCTAGTTGTCACCGTCTTCGCCGTAGTCCACCGTACCTTGCTCACTACCGGAATCCAACCACTGACGTCGCTACCCGACGTCAGTGTAGCTTTCGCGTCGTGTTCAGGTAATCCCCGATCCGTAGGAACCCGCACACCCGCCTATTTAACAAGATAAAAACCGTATATTGCATAGCTTTGATTAAATCACTAATTGAAGATTAATTAATATGGGACTGTAGGATTAGATGATTGGTTTGAGCACGTAGGGAGTTTTTGGACCCCGCTGATCTGAGACTTGCGGACGATATTCTAGGCAAGTGGAACTTGCACAGTTAAATATTAAAGCCATGTTTTAGGCTATTCTGAGTTTTTGTGTAAAAGGGACTAGGCGGTGAAATGATAGTCGTCTAGACATCATGCTTGATCTAGCTTGACAACAAAGCTAGATCCAACACCATGCTTGATCTAGCTTGACAACGAAGCTAGATCCGACACCCTTGTCAAGTTCATGCATATCACATGTCACGTTTAATTTTGATGAACTGTATGCATTCAATAACTGCTTTTATACTATCATGTTGCATATCGCATGTCATTTCATGCATTTGAATGTCTTGTTATGAATGTGTAGCACACGCTACAAATGAAATGTAAGCTGCGGCGAGTAGGATTCTAACTCCTATATCATGAATGAGGCTAGGTCAACCCTATGCCATAAACACTTCCTGGCTCGTGATCCAGAAGATGAGCGCCAGTTCATACACACGTGGAGGGGTAGGGTTAAGCGATCACTCAGCGTAGAAGTGTGCACGTGCAGCAACTTCAGCTGAAAGGCGTAAACCTTGTGCACAACGTGAACGCATGTTTTACTGTTTTTCATGAAATATTGTTTAGTAGCTTTTTGCTACGACGTGACATGCAATGTTAAACATCATGTTCATTTTAATTGTTGCATTCATCAAATATTATGCCATGTCATCATGTTTTAAACTACTATTGTATTCATTTAATCTTATGTTTCCTTGCACAAAAGTCTCCTCTTTTTACCTTTTGGAGATTTTTGCTGACATGCGCCTTTTTCTCTTTGGGTGTCGCATATTAGGTTTTGAGTCTGAGGGAGTTGCTGAGGACGACCAGTTTGCTGTCATCGAACTTGAGGCTTCTGCTGACGTTCAGTTTAAGGATACCGGAGACCTATTTTAGTCTCAGCTGGAGGCTTTTCCTAGTTGCTGTGTTAGGTTTTTCGGTGCGTAGCACTTTACCTATGTTTTAGTTTCGGCCATGCTTGGGGCCTTTCATTTCATACTCTTGTACTTTCTTTTTATGACTTATCTCTGGACGTTTGAATAAGATTTGGATGTTGTTTGAATGTTGGTTATTCTTTTGCCTGTGTTCTAAATTATTATTATTGTTGTTTCATTGCACTGCAAGAACCTGCGAATGGAAGAACACACAGACGCTTATCAGACTGTAGCTTCACAGCTTCAAGTCTGAGCGGACCTCTTCGCGTCTCGCCTTCCATACTTTGGGAGCGGGGCGTGACATAGACGTGCATGCATTAAGTAAGATATACTGGTTAAATACTACACAAGGTTACAAATCAGACTGGGATTGTTGGGTATGATATTAGTCATGACAGTTGTATGTAGTATAAAGCTACGGCAATAACTATTCCTACCAACCCCAACCCCCTCGGTAGAAAGTTGGATTGCGGTTGTAGGTGCAGTAGCAATAACTTTGGGGTCACAAACGGGTAGTAGTACTTGGAGGTGGTGGGCGGTGAATGACATGGTAGTAGTGCAGTGGTTGTTAAAGTACTAGTGGTTCCTCCACCACACTCTCGGATGATGAAGATGGAGCCTTAGGGTTAAGGTTAGAGTAATCCATAGATAATATGCCAGCACAAGAATGAGTGTGTTATGGGTTTTCATGGCAAATGTAGCCCGAGGAAGAACCAGGCGAAACGTATGTAGTCTCGAGTCTCACTTCTTCGCATCCGGTACCGTGACTAAGGTTCTAGCCCATCAACACTTCAAAACTTGCTTCCTCGGCCTTCCTACAGAGCGACGTCATGGAACTATCTTGATTAACATAACGATATCGCCGATGATACATACGAGAAGGACAAAACCATATCAACTTTGGTAGAAATGGGTTTCCTTGCCGAGGAGGCATCTGCAGCCATTGATAGGTGCAGTATATTACACAAAATTGAAGGAATTCATCCTTCAGCTTTTATGTAACATAAAAGTTTGCTTGTTGAACGGCGTCTTCACGGTCGAGCGTTGCCAACTTTCCGAAGAAGCCAAAAAAAAAATGCAACCCGATCTTTCATTCGTGTGCCCCATTTTTTTTCTTTTCTTTGATCATCTTTTTTTTTTGTTTTTTTGATACATGGAAAAGAATTTTGTGGTTGCCTTGTGTGTGTGAGGATGCTCCCATTCAAGTTTGCTTGCATAGTCGTAACCCCCAAAGTAAAGACTTCAGCTAATTAGGCGTGACTTGAAGCATAAGATGTGATCCACTGTTCAAGTTAAAAACTTCGAAAAAGAGTTCTTGACCCAAAAAAGAAAAAAAAAAGTATACAACATATACCAAGAAAAATAAGGCTTGGAGCTCTAATTTATTTTCTAAAGAAAAGGTTTTCCAGACCCGTCCCTAGAATTTTTACCTCATGAATATAGTTTATGAACCTTTGCAGCAGGACTTGCTAAATCCCAACCTCAACATAAACTTGGGATTCGAAAAGGCGCACGTAAATATCAAACCATCGACCCCCCACGGCTAGGGATTAGAATGGTCATGTCGAAAGCCCTATTGGGCTTCCAATTGGACATGCCACGTCATCATCCCTACAACTCCTTCATTGATCCATCAAAGGATCGAATTATAGTGAGGATGATGAGGCATGCTCAATTAGAAGCCCAATCGGACTTTGGACATGCCCATTCTCATCCCTACCCACATCATCAAGTACCGGCCACAACATACATGATACAAAAAGAGAGTGCCACAGGCGGGGAGGGAAATTTCCCCTTATTTGCTCTAGAATCCTACATTCCACGGTCATCTAATGAAAATTGCAAAAAATGCAAATAAAATCAGTCTAAAATGCGAACATCAATCTTCTAAGAGCTGCTCGCTGAAAGCACCGGATGCCCCCATTCAGACCGCTCCCGCCTGAGCCGACTCTCTAAAAAATTGTAAATAACAAAAACCAAAAAGCCCAACAGATAAGCAACGAATCAATACCAGTTTCACCACATATAAACTGCTTCAAATTCGACCTACCCAACTCGACAGCACAGCACTGAATAATAATCAATTGACGTTCAACTACCAAACTAACAAAAGAACATGCCAAAAAGTAAACCCAACGTCACACTCAAAGCATACATCCACAACGCTATACCACAATGAAAATTCATGGACTAACAAAATGCGCACACATCAATATTCCCACTTCTTCATCTCCATTCCATCGGGAGGGCTTCCCTCCACCTTTTTGGCACCCACATCTTTCCAGTTTGTGGACAGCACTGTTCCGTTTGACTCC
Source organism: Scilla litardierei (assembly GCA_030789695.1). Taxonomy (NCBI): domain Eukaryota; kingdom Viridiplantae; phylum Streptophyta; class Magnoliopsida; order Asparagales; family Asparagaceae; genus Scilla; species Scilla litardierei. Next base: position 245,331,784 of record CM061141.1, read on the forward strand.
ACCTGCAAACCACCATGCAACAAATCCAACTCAAAACGAAAAGCCCATTGAAGGGTGTCATATAACAAGTTCCTTTCCCTCCTAACAAAATCAAACGATGGATGACGGGGCAACAATACAACAGATCTAGGTAAAGACGATGGTATCTTACAAAAGACTTGCTCATAGCACGCCTGGTATCCTCATCCGCATCTCTGTATATATCACGGAACAGCTTGTTCAATGCCGCATCTCCATCAAGTTTTTCTTCTTTTTCCTGATTCACACAGAAATGTGAGCAGGATTGCACAAGTAGACATTCTGTGTCTATAAAACTGCTACATCCACTGATACCTCCTTTTTGACTTGGGCCTCTAGCTTGTCCCAGTCCACCTTACTTTTGGAAGAAGGATAAGACGGCCGGTGCTGGGTTGGAGCTGCATCGTTGAAAAGAATCAAGTGTCAGGGAATAGAAGCCAGAGAATAAGGAAAAAAAAATCAACACCCTCGTCATAATTATGTCTCAATCAATAGTCAAATGACATGTCATGAACTCTCTGCCTCGTTGGCTGAGAAATTCTCATTCCTTCCCCAGTTGCGTCAGGAACAAGCAATCATGAAAATCGAGTAGAAAATTAATAGAATGTCATACAATGTTAAGTTGCAAGCGCAAAAATAAAATTAAGAAAAAAGAATTACCTGAAACCGTATTTATCTTCGGTGCTGGAATGTTTTTCTTGTCAGTATATTCTAATGATGTCCATGTAATAGCCTCTGCTTTGAAAAGGCGGATCTCAATTTTCGTGGAAAGTACCTGGTACCTGCACCTCTCGGGGATGATCTGTTCATTGGACAACCACAACCCAAGATATTAGCCACAATCCCAAAAGGAAAAGCCTGCATTATCCACAGTATTCCGGCTAAATTTATATGAACCACCAAATCCTTCTGACGTTTTACATTAAAACTATTAGTTAACCATCAAAGCTTCCCTTTTTTCGTAAAACTATGGCTAAATTACCCGTTTATCTCAAACAAAACTTTCAACTACAAAAAGAATAAAATGGGAAACATATGGCATAAGCCACGTATGTTACCCTCGAAAACTACACCATGTCCTGTAGGTTCCGACGATCAGACCCATTCATTTTGTTCTTCATATTCTAAAACCATTACATCAATCAGTTCAGAATAATAAGTATAAAAAAGCCTATATATGAAGCTATACAAAAATACAATCTTGCAATAAAATAATAATAACTGATCTAAAACTGAGGAATAAATCAAATAGATATCACCTAAACGTAGGTTACAAGATTGTGGTCGTGTTGGCGGAAACCGTGCATTAATCGGAGTTCTGGAGTGAAAGACATTGCGCTTGCAAGTTTCTGGGGCTGAAAATGCAAATCTGAATTTGTCAGAGGCTCTACTACAAAATTCCAGCTCTCTTGATTCTTCACATGGCCGAGCTCGTCCCTGGCCGCTCGCCTGCACCCGAGAGCAAGTCAAGTGAAGACCGTATTGTGGCTCGGTCTTGTGCTCGTCTGTGCCCGAGCGCAAGTCAATGGAAGGCCGGACTGTGGCTCGATCTTGTCTAGCCTACACCCGAGATCAGATGAAGGCCGGCTGCGGCTTAGGCTGGCCGAGCTTTGATCTGGTCTACTCCCGAGAATGCGTCGGTCTCGGCTTGATGTGCTTGCACCCGAGTGATAGACCGAGGGGCAGGTCGGGCGATGGCTCTCTGCTCGTTGCTTTCGCCCAAGATCAATGGATGAGGAAGGCAGAGCAATACAGAGCTCGGTCTGCTGGCCTGCACCCTAGGAAGAGGCTGGGTTAGGCTCAGGCGGAAGGATCGGTTCTCTGCAGCTTGTGCCCGAGGAAAGGATATCGGTAGGCCGAGTGAAAGGCTCGTTGCAGGGCTTGGCCTTGTGATGCGATTTGCTAGGGATTTGAAGATAAAAATGGGATTTTTATTGGAATTTCAGATCTCACAATTAAAAAGGAACACTGATACAATAATCTACTCGCTAACTAATAACTAGAAGACGATTCTTAACCTAGGGGGAAAAGCCGTAGTCCTAATACAATTAATCTAAGGGATAAAATAAAATACTCTCAACAATTTTCGCATAAGAATTAGGGCCGGCTCAACCCCCTTAAATAGCCAAACACCCCCCAAAAGTCATTTTACCCAAATGCCCCTCTTCCCAAATACCGGCCGCAACACTACTCCGCCCCGGAAAAACCACCTTGTCCTCAAGGTGGTGCGTGAAGGGTATGGTCAGCTACTCCACGTGCAGGTGCTCCGGATCATCGTCCACGCCGGCCTCCAACATTATCACACTTTCTTCTCCCTCTTCTTCGTCATTCACTATCAGGATCTGAAGAGTACGATTTCCGCACCGGTGCCCTGGGGTAAACTTCTCGTCGCATTTGAAACACAGGCCGTTGGTCCGTTTGTCACGAATCTCTGCCTCGGTCATTCTTCGTGTATGCCCCCCAGGTCGTAGTTCCATCCCCTTCTCCTTGGTAACCACTGTGCCGTCAGTGGATGTTGCCCCTCCTGCGGCCCCCTTTTGTCCTCCTCCCGGATCCGGCACTCTAAAGGTAGAGCCTCCCCACGTTCCGCGCGCTCTCCGCTCCGTCTCCTGGTGATCCTCCACCTTCCTGGCCAGCGTCATCATCACGCGCAAACCCACGGGCTCAAACTGCCTCAGCCCCGACCTCACCGTAGGCTTCAGCCCCTTCATGAAACAGCCCTCCAGTGACTCCTCAGAGACTCCCCGAACTCGGTGGCAGAGCGACTCGAACTTCTTGATGTAATCACCCACGCTCCCCTCCTGCTTCAACGAGTACAGTCTCTCGAACACGCCGCCAGCCGGACCTCCTCCAAACCGCTCTGTCAAGAGCGTCGTAAACTCAGCCCAGGTCTGAAAAGGCTGCTGCTGATCGGTCCAACGGAACCAACCCAAAGCCTCTCCCTCCAGACAAACCCCTATCGCCCGCAGCCAATCCTCTCCCGGGACAGCGGACACCTCCAAGTACCTCTCCACCCGGTAAAGCCAGTCGTCTGGGTCTCCTCCCTCAAAAACAGGCACCTCCAGCTTCCTCAGACGCCTCTCGCCAACAAATCCCCCTCCGGCGGCTGGAAACCTCCCCGGGGCTGGTGTCCCTGTCGCCTGTCTGGAAAATAAGCCTCAGCCTGCTCACGGTGGCCTCCCCCCGCTCCATGTCCCTGCCAGTCTCCCGGAGGGTGCCCAAACTCCGCCTGGTGGCCTCCTGGGGGGTCCTGGTGCGCTCTCCAGCCTCCCGTAACTCCCCCAAAGGGTGGGGGCTGAGTCAGTGGCCCCCCTGTGATCTGCTGGTGGCCTCCGTTCTGCTGAAATCCTCCGCCAGGTCCTCCAAAGGGCTGAAATCCCCCAAACTGAGCTCCACGGACCTCGGGCGGTCCTCCCGGAGGCCGAAAAGTCGTCGAAACGGGCTGTCGGGCATCCTGGGGGGTCGGTGGGCCCCCCCAGGGATCCAATGGGCCTCGGGTCCCCCCCTGGGGTCGGCCGAGGCCCCCCAGGCCGCCGCCTGGGCCGGCCGGCCCTGGAATTGGGCCGGCGGGCCCCAGGCGGCGGCGGAATAGCCTGCCGAGGCCGCCGGGGGGCGGCAGGTGCGCCCGCCCCTCCCAGGCCCCCGGCGGCCCTCCGCCACCCCCACTGGGGTTCGCCGACCCCCCAGGATTGTTTTGGGGGGCCGGCGGCCAAGCCGAGGTGGCCGGGGGGTGCCGCTGAGTCGGAAAGACCCCCCCGGCCACTTGTTCGTCACGGCGCGGCGGTGCGTGGTCTTGATGGGTCCCCCACGCGTTGTCTTCTTGGTCAAAGCCTCCGTCTTCGTCAAATTCCGGATGTTCTTCAAAAAAATTGCCTTTTTACCTTTGTCCTTCGCCAAAGGTGGCTCCTTTTTGCTTGGATCCACCTTTGGGATGAGATGAGCGGTCAACGCCGCTATGGCCTCCGTCAATTCCGAAAATTTCCCCTCCGTCATCTCCTTCATCTCTTTCATCTTGGCCTCCGTCTTCTCTTGATTTTCCTTCATCCCCTTCCGGATCTCCGCAGCCATCTCCGCATCTTCTTTCCGTAGATCGATGAAACCCTTACTGATTTGGGCTTCAATCCTCTCAACCTTCCCTTCCAAGACTTCAATCCGCTCCGTTGCTCGCGTGTTCGCCATGGATCAACCGCTCTGATACCAATTTGATGCAATTTGCTAGGGATTTGAAGATAAAAATGGGATTTTTATTGGAATTTCAGATCTCACAATTAAAAAGGAACACTAATACAATAATCTACTCGCTAACTAATAACTAGAAGACGATTCTTAACCTAGGGGGAAAAGCCGTAGTCCTAATACAATTAATCTAAGGGATAAAATAAAATACTCTCAACAATTTTCGCATAAGAATTAGGGCCGGCTCAACCCCCTTAAATAGCCAAACACCCCCCAAAAGTCATTTTACCCAAATGCCCCTCTTCCCAAATACCGGCCGCAACACCTTGTTGTGATAGCGCTCGAGGAAAGGAGCTCGGCAGGCCGAGCACTGGCTCGGTTCTGTGCTGCTCTATGCCCGAGAGACAGAGCAAGGATGTGGCCGAGTTGTGGCTCTCGGCTCTCTGGGCTTGCGCCCGAGGAGAACCAAGGCAAGGCTTGCTTACGCCCAAGGAAAACCAAGGCAAGGCTCGGTCGCTGCTACTACTTGGTTCTCTGCTACGCACGAGAGCAATGGGAGACGATGACCAAGCGGCCGGCCTTTTGAGGAACAAAAAACTTTCGCTTCGTGCAGCCACATCCCCTTGACGTAAATATGCGGGCTTGTTTATAGGGAGTTGAAACCACAGTCCTACATGCACATGAACTCTTGTAGCCGACCCAATTTGCAATTCAATCTTCTTGATTTATTCTTCCTTTTGCGTATGGAACTTGGACTCTTTGACCTGAACTCATTTATTCTTCCTTTTGCGTATGGAACTTGGACTCTTTGACCTGAACTCATTTATTCTTCCTTTTGCGTATGGAACTTGGACTCTTACCTGAACCCTTCCGCCCACATGTTTTGACTTTCTATACGACTTTGACCAATGCAAAATTATCAAATTCTCTATATTCTTCTTGATTTTTTGCCTTGATTTTAAAGCTTTTCTCCTTGGAGAAATTATGATGATGTCCTTTGGCCATGGAATTTCATCTTTGACCATCTTTGGGCAAGTTGAACATGCTAAAATTACAAAATTGTCATTGGTCAAGTTAGCCTTATGTTGTCCTACAAGTTACTCAACACATTAGTAGCCATGGTATTTTTGTCATCGTCAAAATTAAAGTGTGGCCCAGTTAGTTGACTAACTAGACCAACAATCTCCACATTTTTAATGATGACAAACAAGTATAGAAAATTGAAAAAAAAATATAGACTGTCAAAATATGCACAAGATCATGAACATAGTACAATGCTCCCCATATCTATGTGCTTTCATGAAAATTATGTGACATGATCCCCCTAAATCCATGCATCTCAATTTTCCTATTTCTATCTCACAATTTTCTCTCCCCCCTTGACCTCATGCAAAAGGGATAGTCATGAACGAGAAAATATCATTAAATCCATTGAAATTGTTAAGCACATTGCATGAACAAAATTAGCATATCAACGAAACAAGAAATTAACAAAGACTCCCATATCGATGTGTACTCCCTACGAACTCAAAATATACACAACTTCATGAATATTGAAAGCATATCGCCAATGCTCAAAAGGAAAAAAAAGAAGACATCATCAAGTAACTTACTTGAATAATCGATGCATGCTTATAGGCGTGTCTTAAACAAATTTTCTATATGCATCTCTTAGAAATAAACTAGCAGGCACACTTTGGATCCTTTAGAGTTGAGGTATGCTAAATGGTTAATATATCTACCATAGTCATGCCCATTGCTCAACAACCCCCAAAAATCCGATTATTAGCCGCTGGCATAAAAAAATTATCTCTACTTTCTTTTTTCACTTTTCCTTTGGCCATTTTTTCTTCGGACATATTTTATTTGTTTTGCCTTTTCTTTTACTGGTGTTATTGTGTTAGAATAGTGACACATTAAGGTATCTACTTATTCGACGCCTACAACTTAATTTTTCAAAAAGAATCATATATATGTGTGTGTGTGTAAAGACAATAAAAAATCAATCTTTTAGATCCAGAACATTATCCAACAATTTTTCATAAATTATATGACTTTATTAACTCATTAAATTCAAACAATTAAGTCTAATAACAACGAACAATCAATCGTGAACAATTTAAGTATGGAGATTCTTCATCAATATAAAGATCATCAAAATCATATTTAATGTTTCTAGGATTTCTAACAAGCTTCATATCAAATAGCTCCTCAAATCTCAATGAAATTGACAAAATGCATGTATGTGTTCATTCAAAATATGAAGTAGCCAATAATACCATATGATGTCGTGTGATACTGTATGATAATGATACTATATGATACTGTATAATATCATGAAAGATAATGAAAGCACGGTTTTAGATATGAAAGTGTAGCTGATAATGTACATCGCTTTGTTTGACATCTAAGGACCCATATATAATTCTCAGGATAAATACGAGCAAAGTATTCATACATTACATGTCCCTTCTTCCTTATTATTACAATAAAAATAAGTAACATTGGAGTGGCTATGATTAGAAGACATGTTCACATCATGCATTCTATATGAAGAGCTTATGTGTCTAGCAAATCTCTTTTCCATGTTTTTTCCAAGTCTTCTTAAGTAATTATTTCTTTTTAAATCATATGCCATGTTTGCTAGATTGATTATTTAGCACAACGATCATCTCATCAAAATTTTACTACAAGTGAATTTCTTGATTATATTGTTAAGATTTTGGTTTTTTCTCTAATTCTTTAATCCTAACCTCGTAATTCCTCTTTTTCGCTCTTTTCAACCTCACTAACAATGGTCTCCTCTTTATAAGTTGGATTTATCCTTTTCAATTTGTTCAATTTTCTTTATAAATAAAGACTGTGATTTAGAATTTTTAAGCTCGGAATCTTTAGAACATAAAGTGCTACCTTTTTCATTTATTAGCCAAATTAGAGTTTTTAAGTTCTAACTTAACCAATCTAGTATCATCTTTTAGTTCTAAAGTCCTAGTCTCTAGTTTTGTTTCATCAATGTTATCGATTATCCCTTTTAATTCCTTTCACTTAATAAGCATCTCTTCTCTCTCATATTTAGCAATAGCAAATTCATTTTCTTAAGATTCACTAAGTATTTTAAGCTTAACAAATTTAGGAGCCAAGCCTTTAAAAAGATCTAAAATATTCATATGCTTCTACTATATCAGCCAACATGTCTCCACTAATGCTAAGGCCATCTTCTAGATTGTGAGATATTGGTTTTGAATTTACATTACCGCTTTTCACCATAAAACACATCTAGTTATTGTCATTCCGATCATTATCTGAAAGCTCCTCAGCATCACTATCTTCCCAAGTGGCTTGTATCCCTCGTTTGAACGTTTTCTTGCCTCCATCAACTTCTGTTCCCTTTCCTTTGGTCTTCAGAAGAGTGCAATCAACTTTCAAATGACCTTTCTTGTTGCATCTGAAACATAGCGGTATGGTAACCTCTTCATCTTCTTCCTTTTCTTAGTTCACAGTATGTTGCCAGTCTTTCTTTTGTTGTTCCGTAGGAACTTTGTGAAGCTTTTTGTTAGGATGTCGTCAACAGAATCGATTGGTGTCTCAACATTGAACTTGGATGCTTTGAAAGCCAAGTTCTTCTCGGTCTTCTCTTTCTTTTCAGGCTTCTCTTCCTTCTTTGACGCATCTTCATTGAGCATCTGCAGTTGTACCTCAAACGCCATTAGCGTCCCATAAGCTGCTCAAAGTGATATTGGTCAATTCATGTGCCTCTCCTCAATCGTCGTACGCTTTTGGACCCACACCAGTCAATGAATATAAGAGCTTTCCAACCAATTCTTACTCTAAAAGTCTTTCCCAAAACATGCAGCGAATTGACGATATCTGCAATACAAGAAAAACATAGCATCAATAGATTCATTGGGCAATATAGCAAAATTTTGATATTTCAATAAAACCATGCGAATACGAGTTTTCTTAACCTCAGAAGTGCCCTCATGTGTAACTTCAAGCCTAGTCCATATCTTAGCAGTATTACAAGAACTAATACGATTATACTCAGTTTTGTTAAGACCACGAGTTTTCTTAACCTCAGAAGTGCCCTCATGTGTAACTTCAAGCCTAGTCCATATCTTAGCAGTATTACAAGAACTAATACGATTATACTCAGTTTTGTTAAGACCACAGTATAGTATGCGCATAGCCTTTGCATTAAGATTTTCTAACATATCGTTCTTTCTGCTGCTCAGATGTAGGTTTTTTGGTTATGGTCAAGCCATTACTAATGAAATTTCAAAGTGCTATGGCAATGCCTTCGATGTGAATAGTCATGTGTTGTTTCCAAGAACTGTAGTTTGTTCCATCGAACAAGGGTGATCGAGGGAACGAGTGTGTCATCCTTTTTGGTTTTGAGGGGCATATGAATATGCGTAAGGTATTTGTGATAAACCTAAGATCGAAATTCAACTAGACCGCGAGTCTAAAAATTCCTACTCTAATACCAATAGAAACCCCCTAGAGGGCTTGAATAAGGTTTATGGAAAAAATATAAAACTCAAGCAACCAGAATCACAAAAATCACAGTTATTAACGGAGTTGGCTCTCAGCCCATACTCCAACCTCTCCTCGATGATTTGACCCTTTTTAAAACCACAAAAGTACTTGATCACATTTATGGATGGTGATTGAACCGTTACAACAATCAATTTAGAATTAAAAGCCCAAAGATAGCCTCCGTATAAAGCTATAAAAATACAATCTTGCAATAAAAATAATACTGACTGATCTAAAACAAAGATTATAAATTAGATAGATATCATCGTAGCGTATGTCGCGAGATTGTGGTCGTGTTAGCGAAAACCATGTGTCAATCAAAGTCTGGAGTGGAAAATATTGTGCTTGCAAGTTTCTGGGGCTGAAAATGCAAAACTAACTTTGCCTGGGGTCTGCTGCAAAATTCATGCTCTCTATTCTTCACACGGCCAAGCTGTGCAGAGCTCGTCCCTGGCATGTGCCCGAGAACAAGTCAAGGGAAGGCCAGGTTGTGGCTGGGTCTTGTGCGCATCCGCGCCCGAGAGCAAGTCAATGGAAGGACGAGCTGTGGCTCGGTCGTGAAGGCTGGCTGGGGCTCAGGCTGGCTGAGCTTTGAGGAATACATAGAGTTGAACATAGTAAAATAAGAAATTGAACGACCTCGTTGAAATTGTTCGTTTGGAAATTTCCCAAAAAGCTGATCTGGTCTACACTCGAGAAGAACAAAGAAGCTGGTCTCGACTTGATGTGCTTGTGCCCAAGAGATAGACAAAGGGGCAGGTCGGGGAAAGGCTCTCTACTATGCTTTCTCCCGAGATCAATGGATGAGGAAGGTCGAGCTGTGCAGAGCTCAGTCTGTTGATCTGCGCCCTAGTAAGAGGAAGGTTGGGCTCGAGCGAAAGGATCGGTTCTCTGCAGCTTGCGCCCGAGGAAAGGATATCGACAGGACGAGCCGAAGGCTCACTGCAAGGTGTGTCCTTGTGATAACGCCCGAGGAAATGAGCTCCGAGGAAATGAGCTCGACAGGCCGAGCGCTGGCTCAGTTTTGTGCTAGTCTGTGCCCGAGAGACAGAAAGGATGTGGCCGAGATGTGGCTCTCGACTCTTTGTGCTTGTGCCCGAAGAGAACCAAGGCAAGGCTCAGGCGCTACTGCTTGGTTCTCTGTTGTCCGAGAGACTAGAGAGGGAAGGTTAGGCGCTATTGTTGCTTGGTTCCCTGATGCGCCAGACAGAAATGGGAGACGATGACAGAGCGACCGTCCTTCTTTTGACGAAAAAAACTTTTGCTTCGTGCTGCCACACCCCATTAACGTGCATATGACGACATACTGTGTTGAAACCCTAGTCCTACGTACACATGAAGTCCTGTAGACAACCTAATTTGCAATTCTACATGGGCTTGAATTCTTCTTGAATTCTTCCTCCTTTGGTGTATGGAACTACGGACTCTTTGACATGAACTCTTGTACCCGCATGCTTTGATATTCTAGAAGAATTTGACCAAGGCAAAATTACCAAATTGCCCTTATCATCTTCTTGATTTTTTGCCATGATTTTGAAGCTTTTCTCCTCGAAGAAATCATAAGAATGTCATTTGGTCATGGAATTTCATCTTTGACCATCTTAGGGCAAGTTGAACATGCTGAAATTACAAAATTACCCTTTCGTTAAGTTAGTCTTATTTTGTCCTGAAAGTCACTCAACAAACGCATTAGTAGCCATGGTACTTGTTTGACATCATCAAAATTAAAGTGTGACCTCGTTGGCTACCTAGGCCAACAGAACCGTACGTTATGTACTCGTGCAAAAATTTGTTGAGTCCCCTGGGACGGCAAATAGAATAATAGATGGGGTGAACAGTGTTTATCAAATAAAACTTAAACTCAAGGATTACCCACTAATATTCTACATAATAGAATAATTATAGTTACCTAATTGAATCTTAATCAACAACTATTTTTTACAATTATAAAGATAAGCATAGCAAAAATAAACACATGTAAAAAATATAAATCAACAAAACAAATAGAAAGAGATGCAAACCAATCAAGACAATCGCAAACACGACACGTTTACCCTGGTTCAGGCACCCGGTGCCCTACATCCAACAACATGTCCACTCTTGGACAAAACCATTATTTCTCTTAAATAGTATAACACATCCATTTCATCACAACCCAATGAATGGACTAACACCTCTCTCCACCGAGAGCAATCTCTCCAACAAGACCAATACAACCACATATCCTCTTGAAAACACTACCGCACACTTATGTTACAACTTTGAAGCAATGAGATAACAACTTCCTTAAGTCTTGAAGATGAAGCATAGCGTGATTGTAGTATGACTATGAATTTGTAAGGTTTGATCTTTTGAAAAGTGTAAGGCTCAAAAGAATAGAATTTGAGAGCAAGATCATAGGTGGTTTTGGGCTTTTTATCTGTCTTTTTCTTCTTTTCCATTTTATTTCATCTAAAAAATTACTCAAATAACATGATATCATCCCAATGTACAAGGAAAAAATTGTGCAAGGAAATACCCAAAAACACATTCCCAACAACTAGAAACGTTAGTAAAAAAGCTACAACTGCTAGTTTCTATTCGACTAGTAGTCATCACTTGTCAACTAGGACATAACTTGTCGACTATGCAATGTACTTTGGTTGACAAGAAATTCCAGAGTTCAGAGGCCAATTTCTACCAGTTGCGCTAGTCGGCTAGAGTATGTTGGCTAGTCGACTAATCCATGAATTAGTCGACTAGTCCTTATACTTTGCTCGACAAATCCTACAGCAAAATTAGAGTGAAACCATATATCAATGCTAGTCGACTAGGTATCAGATTGGTCCACTAGTTTACCCAGAAAACTAATGTTTGACTATAAAACCAAGGTTTCTATCCATCAATTAAATCCATATTAATTCTATTTGTTTACTTATGGTTTCATGTGTGCATTAATTGGAATAAATAATACAATAAATTACATATATTGTCTTTATGAGCTTGATTTGTTGTAGACTTGATTTCTCGTTTTTTATCGTCGAATCCATCCTCTTCAATTCTTTGCGTTGGAGTCACACCACCGTCAATTGTTTGCCAAGCTTGCTTTGAGATGATTATCTTCTGTGATTGAGCCATCTTGAGCAAAATATCACCTGGTCTAATTTAACTCGTCATACTCAATGCAATTCATTAGACCGTAAAACAATGTTTGCTCATCATCAAAACATGTAATGTGGACTCCAATTCCCAACAAAATTAAGCAATTACTTATACAATTATAAATAATGAAAATATGGACAAAATTAAACATAAAACAATAAATAACAAAGGAAAAATACTAATAGCTAGAAAGAAGTGATCTATTATATATACAAGGGATTAATGATTAATGGGTGCTGGCACCCAACCAACTTGACGGCCTCCCATCGGCCTCCCTAAAAGCAATTCTGTTAGGGAAGGCCAATAGGAGACCGACGTGTCAACGCACTTGACCCAAGTTGGTCAAGTGCCACCTTTTTTACATTATTCTCTATATATAAATAGGGTTAATACTTAGCCCCCAAATCTTCCTTATTTTGATATTTGGCCCCCAAATCTTTCAGATAGCTTAAATACCCTTAAAATTGGATTTTAAAAATGCCCCTTCCATGACCAGACGATACTATTTGTTAATTTATTACTAAATGAAATTATTTAATTTTAAATACGACCATTATACCCCTAACTTAACATAAAAACATCTTCTCATTTGGCCAAAGAAAAAACATCAAACAGCAACAATGAGATGCCTAAGTGAGATGCATGATAAACACTAATTTTTGGTTCAAACTCATTTGTGAACATGACTACAGAAGAGGAAAAATGAGGAGAAAGATAAAGAGAGAGTCAAAACAAATAGTTTGACTAGTTTATAGGAGATACTTTCGTAACTTTTCTTAAAATTATAAATAAATTAAGGGTTTGGTAACAGAGAGTGGCATTTTTCAAAATCCAAATGATTTGAAGGATATCATGTAACAAAGTTATTAGAGATTATTGTGTATCATGTTACAATTAACGGTTTTCCAGGAGAATCAAGTGGTAGCACATAGCTTATACTTCTTTTTTCTTCACCCAATGAGAGGCCATCGCATCAGCCGTAACTAAAGAAAGCTCTTAGTTACCCCCTAATACCTATTAATATCAATTTCAAAATAAGAAGGATTCAATTGAAAATATTAAAACCCCCATATAAATAAGTAATTACACATTTTATTCATAAATTCCTAGTCTAAAGATGAAAAGGACATTCATTACGTTGGGGCCACATAATAAGCTCTAAATATGACACTTGTAATCTAAATAAGCGTCGTTTTACTATTGCTATTTCTAGAGCAAAGAACATTAGAACTAGCCAATATCAATTGCTGAACCAACACGCAATCAACTAAGCTAACGATATTAAACAATTAAACAATTAAAATAATATATAATTTTCTTGTTTACTCTAACATTATAAAGGGAATTGAGATTAAATCCAAACACCCAATTAGTTTACATAACAACAATAAAAAATTAAACAATTAGAAACCAAATATAATTTTCTGGATCAGACTCACGCTATACAGGACTAAAGATCTCAAATTGAAATAAATAGTACCAAAAAGAACACCAGGAGTACTAAAAAGAACACCGGGAGTGTGTTAAGGGACAAGCACTTCTTTGCATCCCCGAAAGATGCTATCAAAGCAAGATGACACTTCAGGAAGTTGGGTAAGGCTCGAGTACAATCAAAGCTAAACAAATGCTCGAAAAGAGCTTAGCTAGGCTCGTGAGCAAAGCTCCTTAAAGTTGTCGGTTGTAAATAATGTAATTGCAGACAAAAATAGTGTAGGACAATCGGAGGACCTAATTTACCAATTTTAACCAGTTATGCCACTTAAGCTATGAAAATATGGACCTACATCTGAATAAAACTCAAGCGATCCAATTAAAATTTGAAGCAACCACATAGGACGATGCAAATTCTTTGTTGTATCATACACAAAATTAACGTACTCTAATATGAACATCCACATCATTTGTTCCGTACAGTGTATCGTACAAATGTATAGTACGATTTTGACAAGTATCGTCCTTTGCAAAAAAAAAGTAAAAAACTACTAGAATGTACAACCACAAAACATTGGCTAATTTCAATGTAAAGTACAAGATCGAACGAGTAAACTTTCAAGAACATAACACATATACCTCATAAGTCATGAGAAGCAATTCTAACAAAAACCTCAAGAATTCTATACAAATCTTTCAATTCATTTATATTAAGGTCTATATGGTGGACCTAAGAAAATTAAGTTCACACATGTTTCAGTTTAGTAGTCATTCCTAAACTCCACGAGTAGCATCCCACAATTATCAAATGCTTAATTTCGCAAGAGAAGCATTATCCACCTCACTCAATGGCATTGCCAACTAGGTGGCCTAGGTCACAAATCTCTGTTTGCATGGCTAAAGCAAATAAATTAGACAATGAATCCTAACCGAGATACAATAGAAGATTTAGGAAGCCACATGGTATCAAATTATCCGCCCAAAGACAATGACTCAAATTGCTCATTTAAAACGAGCTAAAGCATTGACACTTTGTATAGTTTAAATTACTTTAAGAAATCTACATAAGTATGATGCACTTTTAATGTGCTCTAAAGTTTTAATGATTAGAACTACTAACATTCAAATGCCAAAACATAAAAAGAAAAGCTAGTTACGTAGCACTGAGACAAATTCAAGTATCACCAACTAAAGCAGTGCCACTTGTTGCAATTATGTACCCAGACCTCATTTTAAGTCATGATAGTAAACAGAGAAATTGACATGAAATAACACAAAACGGAAAACAGTAAAGCCGACATGTATACTTTGAAAGTAATGGGCTAATAAACATGGCAGGGTGAGACATGTTCCTTATAAACTAACCCGTAATTTGGACAAACAATGAAAGGTAGGCCAAAAATTACCTTTCCAAACAAACGATGTTGAAAATGGTAAGTCTCTTCACCAAGGACACTAATAACAACCCTTAGCTGCAAAAAGATCCGACAGTAAACATGTCAATAATTCAAGAAAACTAGAAATGCAAGGCTAAAAAAGGAAAAGAAAAATTTTCCACAAACCGCATACCGTTTGTTCACCATAATCCACGAAAACATTTTCAGCAGGGATACCTTTAGCAAAAATGGTCAATACCACTTCCGTAGGAGAATTATAGTAGTCATGCCTGAATACAGATATAAAAATATGAAACGGGCAGCCAGAATAGACACGATGGAAAGATAATCTTAATATCAGCCACAGTAATAATGCAATATGATGGAGTAAAATACTCCTTGATTAAAGAAGCTTTCTTCTTCTTCTTCTCTTTTTTTTTTGGTTTTTTACGGTACGAGCTGTGATCCCACAATCTATTCTCAACCCACAATCTATTCTCAACCCAAACCTTAAGAGATTCTCGCTGAATGTTTCTGTAATCTATCCTGGTTTCAACGAATATTAACTGGTTCGTAACCACAGGCCACGTAGACATGCTTTTGTCAAACATGAGTCATGGAAAGAGCCATGATGCAGAAGCTGGATTTATTTTAGGCTAATTTTTAAACAACAAACTTTATGTTTCATTGTTTTTTAAAATGGTATAAAACGCTACCCTGAACTTCAAAAATAGCAGAAAACTACCATATGTTTTCTAAATCAGTCCCCTAAATAGTTAAAAGATAGATGTAGTTTTTTAAAATGGTATTCGACGATTGAAAAAATAATTTGAGCATGTTTAAAAAGATTGAGAGAGTTTTCTAGAACAAAGTTCATGGTACTAATTGGGGAAAATAAAGTTCAATCTAGTTTTTTGTTATTTCTAAAGTTCGGGGTAGTATTTTGAGAAAGTGATGAAACATATATGTAAATTTTTTTTGAAAAGAATTCTTTATTTTGTTTTTAGGGTTTTCCGCATATTCATCCCTTAAATCTAGCATATTTTGATATTTATCCCTTAATTCTTCGTATTTTCAGTTTAATCCTTCATATCATTAACTATAACCAAAATAGTCCCCTACTCTAATTTTCTGTTTAAAAACTCTGTTAGTGCTGACGTAGCTGTTAGTACTGACGTGTCCAGCCTATTCGCGGCCGCAGCGACGGTGATGAGGGAGAGGAGGGACGACGGCGGTGAGAAGAGTGGATGAGGAAGATGAAGAGGGAGGGGAATCTGCGGTGGGGAGGGGGGATGAGTGGGAGGAGGGGGGAGATCGGCAGCGGGGAGGAGGGGGATGAGGTGGGCGAGATCGCAGTGTGGAGGAGGGGGGATCGACGGCAGGGAGGAGGGGAATGAGGGGGAGGAGGAGAGGTGGGGCGATCGACGGCAGGGAGGAGTGTGGATGAGGGGGAGCGGGGAGGAGGGGGGTGAGAGGAGATTGATGGCGTTGAGGAGGGGAGAGATCGGCGGCAAGGAGGGGGGAGGAGGAGGAGGAGAGAGATCGGCGGCAAGGAGGAGGGGGATGCGGGGGAGAGCGGTGGCGGTGAGGTGGGGGAGAATGGGGAGGCGCCGCCCCCGCCCCGCCACCCCCTCCCCCTCCCCCTCCTAACCGACATTCCCTCCTCCCCCGCCGCCTCCCCTGCCTCCTCCCGCCTCCCTCCCTATTAGGGCTTAATTCTTAGTTAATTAACACTAATTGTTAATTAATCGTTAACTAATCTAACTATTTAACAGAATATATGATGGGGGACTATTTAGGTTAACGGCTTAAGGTTCGAGGGATTCAACTCAAAATACGAAGAATTAAGGGACATAACAAAATAAGCAAGATTTAAGGGATGAATATGCGAAAAACACTTGTTTTTATACGTTTTTGAATACTAAAAATATGACAGGTTTGGAAAGATCTGTGAAGAAGGGAAATCTATATCATATAACAGTGGATAATTCAACTCCATATGCTACATGCAAAGAAATACACATTCTTAACAAACATATTCATATGGACCTATATTTCGGTTTGTTTGAAGTTGCTACTGTGGATGGTTTGGGCATCTCCTGCAGGGACCCAGGGTTTGCAGAAGCACCATTGGTCGGAGGTGATACAGCATTTGACACACTAGGCGTCGCCTTCTTTGATAAGCTGGCAGTTTCTTCTGCAAAACAAGCACATGATTAGTTTTTCTCTAATCCAGACAGATGGAACAACAAGGCAATAAATGGCTACATATGCTTGCTGATACTCAGCATACGCGGCCAACGATGTTGACTTGCTATTTATGTTTGATTAGACAAAATATGTGCTACCAGTTTGTATTGTTAACTTGCTATCTTTGCGGTTTCTATGCTCTTTACCTGATATTCTGTGTATGATATTCCGGATGATTTTTAGAGCCTTTCATAATACCAGTTAAAATAGATCATCAAAAAGTCATTTTACTTGATAACATGTCTAGTATATCATTTTCCCAATTTCTTTCTTAGTTAACTTGTTGTTTTTATCGGAATTACATGCACAATACCATAAGCAATACCACGCCACTGGTCGCACTGACCAATTCCAGAAATTGTTTGCAGCGTGGAAAGATAATTTATTTTTTTTGACTTGCATGTAGAAAACTGAAATGGTTGCAAAAGTATTTTAAACTTGCAAGAGAAGACTGAAGTGACAGCAAAAATACCTGCTATTTGCTCATCGCATTCTTTAATTAACTTGGTGAATCTCGTATCTCCAGGAGCCAATTTCAGACCTGCTTCAAGGGCTGCCTTCGCAGTTTGATACTCTTCAAGCTTGATGCAAGCAGTACTGTAGGAAAAAACAATGCTAACTATTGTATTTATTTTGGATAATGATATATATGTGGATAATCAACTAAATATAAACCTACAATGGATTATTCACATGCTTATCAATAACAAGGAATTTCAAACATAAATTCCCAGAAAATGCAAGAAATTGTTATAGAAGATTTAAAAAACAGAAGTTACCAAAACATAAGACCATTCTATAGGTGAAACGTAGATTGAAAAACACAAGCATTTATTAACCAGATCTTTATATATGTAACCAGAGAACTTTGTCCTTCTGAGGCTTCATGCGGCAAAAGTGTAGACAGCCAGCCAACTTGCTTTTAAAATTTAGAAAAATGACCTGCGGGCCCACGTCAAGCTTGGGGGGCGGGCAGCATACCGGTGAGACTTGAATGAGAGAGTTATTTAACCTAACGAAGCATGGACCCAGAAAATGAGAGTTCTCTCACTAGACAACTGTAGCAACAGTAGGTTAGCCTCAGCGTTATCCTACCTTGGCCCCCCATGTTGTCTAGCCAAATTCAGTGGTGACCTTTTTGAATGTGTAATTTTTCAATTTACCCATTACAAATAGATTCATTGTTATTGTGAATGTATTTACATATATAATTGTTGCGGCGTAAGATCCGCGTACAATGAATTTGTATTAATGGGAAACCAAGTGTACGATGGTTAGAAGTAGGGGGATGATTAGGAAGGATGTTTACAAGTGATGAAGGGATGTTGAGGCTAGGCGCACTTCGGATGATGATCTCAGGATCAATCCTGCAAGACCGCCCTTTGTTCGCCGCACTTCTTGAGTAGGTCGCCGGTTGCTCGCTGCTTGGAGGAGCTCACCTGCGCAAAGAGCAGCTCGTCAGAAAGACCGGGTTGGGTTCCAACCCTTAGCCTCTCCGATGCCTAAGTCATAATTAGGGCCTAGAAATGTGAATCGGACACATATGCTAGCTAGAAGTAGGTCGACCTTACATGGCGAGCTTAGGTGGAAGAACAAATATGTGGACGATATTTGCTCTTGTGTGTGAGTTTATAATTCAATGAGTCAACCTCTTTCTCGATGGAAGTGGACGGGTATTTATAGCTGATGGAGGCGGTTAGGTATGGCTGAGTTGGCGTGCTGAGCTGGCGTGTCAGACTGCCGAAGGTTCGGCCGAGGATGTCTGAGTTGATGGGAATGATAGATATTTTGTTATACCATAGAGAATTAGCTGATGGGAATGAGAGAGATTTTGTTATACCATATAGAATTTTTATGTTCTTGCGCCCCAAGCAATTTTTATGACACACCAAAGAAATCATTTACGCGAATTCATAATTCCTAAGGATAGATTTATTCTTTTTACTTTCTAGTTATTGATTTGGTAATAAATAAAATGAAGTAATAATAAAAATTAATGGTTTGGACTGCGTGTCAGCCATGCTTTTGTCAGACAGCGCAACGGCCATGTGGCTCCTTTGTCAGCGTGTCAGAGCCGAAAGCGTCAGGCAGTCAGACGGCACAGCAGCCAGGGGCTCCTTTGTCAGGATGTCGAGTGACGACAGTGTCAGTGACGTTCTCGTACAAGGACGTTTGTCGTGTTCGATAGGCCGAATGGTCATCAAAGCGCATCCGAGGAGCGGGGCCGCACATGGGTCGTTTGGTCGCTCCCGAAGGATGATGAGCGAGCTTGCAGCTCGACCGGCAAGCTTGGGGGGAGCAGGCGACCAATCGATGAGGCTGGGGGCGAAGTTCGACCCTCCTGTTCGACGAGACGGACTTCATGGACGGCGAGCGGGCTAAGAGGGGAGCTTGCAACCAACCGACGGGGCTGGGGATGAAGTGCGCCCTTCCCACTCTTCGAGGCGAACTTAACGGATGACGGACGAGCTTCCCGCATGTCTGGCGAAAGTCGAGACATCCCGATCTTTGGTCGTAACAATAATCATATTACAATTTTATTTTAAACATTTCAAAATTGAATCTATGATAGACAATCTTATAATATAACTAAATATATTTGTCTAATTTTAAATTCTTACAAAAGTACCCAAGTTATTGATGTAAGGTGTACTAATATTTGGTTGCCACCTGAGAATTTTGTGCATCCTACCTGATACGCATTGTTCTCTTATATGCTTCGAACTTTAAACATTTCAAGGAGTAGTTACTCAAAATAGTGACATTTTTTGTTATAAAAACAAATAATATATTTTTATGTATATATAAATTGTTTATTTTGTGAACTACAATCTACAATATTAATTTGTAGATCTTGATCTTCACCACCATTTTACATTTAAAACTAAAAATTTTATTGTGACCTAATTTCAATATATACGTCTGCAGCTACCGTCTTGCATTTGAAAATATATGCTAAATCTTGCATAAAATATTTTCAATCAATTTTTAAGTTTTACAGAAATATTCAATCTATTAATTTTATTTTTGTATATAACATATGCAATAAAATTTATATTTATTTAGCAAAAGGCAGAAGCGTAGCAAGACAGTACACGTCGGATAAAATTACACAAACCACCACCAACCATAGTAGAGAGAGTGTGTGTGTGTCTTTTTTTTGATTGTTTGTTTTGGGTGGGGGAGAGGAAATATATAGGGATATCATTATAAAGCTAAAAGAACTTATCGCGTCTAAAATATTATCATTTTTTATTTTTTATTACAACTTCACTACATTAAACTTGAAAGTTTTATTTGTATGAGCATTCCATAATGCAAGCGAAATAGAATGTTTATTAATTTGTAAGTAGCTTAAACATTTTAAATGACATCCAACAGAGTAAATTTTTAACTTGAATTGCATATTCTTTAATTTGGGTTGGTAGGATCTTCACGTGTGATCCTATTGAATATATGTAACCAAGAACTCAAGTGGCACTATGAGCAGTGGCACAATAAACAGGACCTATAATAAGGCCTTCTCCAAACATTAAAATTGCTTTGAGATTAGTGCAAAGAGTCAACACACTAATCCTAAAGCAAATTCAATAGCCGAATAGGGCACTACGAGGATCCACCTACAATGTCACTACACGCCTCGTTTTCCCCCATACACCCTTTCCCATACATAAGTGACACCCTAACAGCCAAGCGCTAGGGAATGGTGCCAGCACCCCGACCTGCCTAGTGCTTTCAATAACACTAAAACAACCTAATACATTTTGTTTCTAGTTACTTCAGGGAAATGCGTTAAAAAAGAAATAAAAAACACAAGTGAAATAGCAACCTACAACAGAGTATTCATGGCGACATTTTGCAACTTGAGAACATGGCAAGTATGATAGGAGGTCAAAAGTTTAGACATCAAATAAACAGTTGATGTCTCTAAATATTTTAAAGGGAAAAAATATAGGCAATGAAAAGAACAAGTGAAATAAAGAACTCATACAGAAGTAATAAAACCACATACATGCTATTTACCAAAGCACATATATAAGTGATGATGTTCACACAAAAAGATAATAACAAAATATGATGAAAGAAAATTTTAGGGGAATAGATGAAAGGGAAAATATGGAACCAAACAAATATATTGAATAGCAAAGATGTCGAGCATTTGAGAAAGATAAAAAGATCAAACATCTATAAGAGATAATGGTTAACGAGAAATGGAGAATATAACCCCCAATGATGATGTATGGAATGGAAGGATTCACATAGCACATCTGTATTGTGTTATATCATACATCCCGAATGAGAAGCATACACCTCATTGAGAAATGATCAGAAGCAACATCTACATCCAGACACTGTAATAATATTACAAGTTTATAATATTCAAAGTGTCGCCGGCATTTATCAATTTCTTTGTGATTTCTTTGTATATGGCTCAACCAAAACAGAGACAAGTTGCATCACGATACAAAACGAGGCAAATCCTAGAAAAGGATGACACTAATAGGAAAAATGGGATTCACGAAAATAATTCCATTTTTAAAATATTTTTAGTTCCAAAATTTGAAACGTATGTCTGCAAGTGACAAAATTTGCTTTGCATTACCATTTGCTGGCTTGTAGCAAAGCTAGCTTCTCTTGTTGTGTAACATGAAAGACAAAAGCATGGATACTTCAAAGCAAGTCCAATGTCTGATATGTGTTTGAATCGGACACTTGCACAAAACTTATCTGACACCTTACACCCAAGAGTCTTCTTAAATTTCCTAAAAAAAAAGTAATGTGACAGATGCATTTAAGCTTAAAAACTTAAAACAAGAGAGAGAAAAGTGAATGTGAACTAAAAGTTGCATTTTGAAAAGGTAGAAGCCATATATTAATTAAACATGAATCAAGAGATCTTTCTTACTCGCATGATACGGTTTTACCATAATCTAAACACCAAGAAAACAAGATATTGTGACGCTTTTCATATAAGCTAGCCTTTCAATCCTTCATCATAATCAGTTTAGCCTTCATCCCAAAAATTGGGGGAGACTTCGTAGACTCAAAAGAAAGAACGTCGAATCATGATCACGTCGAATCATGATGTCGGATACTCATTTTCCACGCATTATGATCTAAAATTTTCTCTTCCATCAAACGAAGATCTTTCGTATCCCTTCTTATCACTTCCATCTACATCTTTTTTAGTCTATCTTTGTTTATCTTAATCTCAACAATCATGTCTTTGTAATGGATGCATCAGATGTACATTGTCAAATCATCTCAAGCGATGTTCTCTCATCGTATCTTGCATAGGCCTCACACCTACCTTCCCTCGAATATCATAGTTTTTTATCTTTCTTTTATTTCCATACATCCATCATAACATTCACATATCTACCACAGGCGCTCTGTTCATGTCTGTTCATGCTTCTTGCTGATAATCCCACTCTGTATCATACAACAGAGATGCTCTAATCGACATGTAAAATTTACCATTTTATCATAATGATACATTTCAATCGCAAATACTCCAATTACGACTTTTCACTTCAACCATTCTACTTTGATTCTATAATCAACATCTTAATAAATCCATGCAACCTCTTAGAACCACCTTTTAGATAACCAAATAGAGATACGTAAAGTACGTATCGATAACATTTTCCGTCCAACTTCATTATGCTACGATCTTTATATCTCTACTTATCGATAACATTTTTCATCCAACTTCACTATATCTCACTCTACTAAACTTATATTTCATGTACTTAACTTGTTCCTGCTATGTTCGACACCTCGAGTATTCAATGTCTATTTCCAAAATTCTAACTTTGCATTTTCATCCATTTTGATCTCATCTATCATCTGCGAAAAACACACATCAAGTCATCTTACCTTGAATATGCCTAATGAGCTGATCTAGCACTATAACAAAGTGGGATAGACTCAAAACCAAACCAATGATCGAAAAGTTATCAACTATTCATTCACAAATCTTTACATGAGTAACCGCTCAATGATACATGTCTTGAATTGGAGTAACATTCTTTAGAAGTACCCCTTCTTTATTAAAGCCCACCACATAACCTCTAGGAACTATCGCAGGCTTACTCCATGTCAATAAAGACCATTTGTAAATCTATGTCACTTGCTTTATATCACTCCATAATTTGCCCAATGAGATGGATTGCCTTTGTTGTCCAACGTACCGGCATAAACCCAAATTAATTTTATGATATGGTGACATTCTTTCTCAAGCTAAACTCGATCACCCTCTCGTACAACATGGTAAGAGATATTAACTTTATTCCATGATAGCTACAACTTTATTTATCACTTTTATTTTTGTATAAAGATACCAAAATGCTAATGTATTCCTTTGATATTCTATTTGATTCCCACATTTTATTAAACAGTATAACAGCTACATCTCTTAGGTATTTCTATGCCTCAACAGGAATCTCATCCGATCCATATATTTTTCTTGGTTTCACTCTCTTTAAAACTTCTCTCACCTCGCGTACTTTTCATGGTTTCATTCACTTTCAAACTTCTCTCACCTCACATACTCTGATTCTTCACATAAAACTATGATTCAACTCTTCCCAATAAACCTTTCTATCTTTTATATTTTGAGTATAACTTCCATTAAAGAGTTCATCAAAATACTCTCTCCACTTCCTCTAATCTCCTCATCTTTGATCAAAAAATTTAATTTTCAACTTTAATGTAGTTAACTGCACACAAATCCTTTAGTTTCTCTTCTGTATCTGTGTTAAACGATAGATTTTCCTCTCTCCTTCAATTGTATTTAACATTCTGATGAGAAAGGTGGTGGGGGAGAAAGAGGATTTGATTAGATATTACAGGGAATACAAAATACGGGCCTCTATTCGAGAGGAGGACCACTCTCCCAAGATCTACACTAGAAACTACTCCTAAACCCCTAAAATTCTAAGCCCTAGATTTCTTCTCCCTTTTCTTCATACCTCACACTAATCCCTTCACCCATATATATAGGGTTGGATTGACCTTATTTACAAAATTGCCCATTGAAAACCAAATTACAAAATTGCCCCTTAGGCCACTTAACTACAAAATTGCCACCCTAGTGGCTACAACCCTCATTCCCAACACTACTCCGCCTTCGAAAAACCACCATGCCCTCAAGGTGGTGCATGAAGTCCACAAGTGCGTTTTCCGAGTGTTGGAGCATGTCTCCTCGCCTCCTCCTGGATCAAAAGGCCACCCACGAGAGGAGTAGGGAAGAGTCCGTTGCTGAGTCTTCTACACAGTGGCTCTTTCCGTCCTGAAGGCCACCCATGAGCGTAGGGAAGAGTCGGTGGCTAAGTCTTCTACACAATAGCTCTTTCCATCCTGAATTGGACTCCAAACGAGTTCGGAAATGTCAGTAATCGGAAGCCGCGCAGAAGATCATCCGAAAATCCCAGAAAAAAGAAAAACAGCATTGTTCATCGGCTCGATCCGAGCCGACAACGGGGCCGGCAGCTCGGCTGAGCCAACTGGAGCCGTCGGCTCGGCTCGAGCCGATGGCTACGGCTTGGGATCGGCTGGCTCGAGCCGATCCCGAGCCGCCATTGACTCGTCGACACCGATGACGTTTCCCAGCGAGTTCGTCGGCTGTTGACAGCAGGACAAGGTCCGTTGGGTTCGCCTCGGCAAGGCGAAACGGAGGGTGGTGGTTGCGGTCCAAGATGCCGCCGGCACCGGTGCCAATGGCGCTCGAAGCGTCGCGTAGTCGTCTCCGGGATATTTCTCTGACGGCTCCGGCGACTGATAAAGGCGAGGTTGGGTCCTCTGAGCTCCCCTCGCCGAGGCACAGCTGATGGTGGTGGTCGCGGATCAAGACGTCACCGACAGGGCCGTCGGTGATGTTCGAAAACCCTCGCCAAGGCCGATCAATGGCCCGAGCGAGTCGCAGAAGCCCCCATGGGGCTCGCCAGGGCTGGGGGCTCGCCGGGGCAGGCGAGGCCTGACGGGCTCTGGGCGCCCCTCCGAGGGTTCGCCGTATTCGCTGACCCCCTTGGGGGCTCGTCGGACTCATGGCGGCCCTCCAGGACTTCAACGGCCAAGGGGGAGGCCGTCGCCACAGGAGTTGGGTCGTCGTGGCTTTCCGGTGTCAGATTTGGTTCGTCGACATCTTCTTCCTCCACGGCTTCCCTCCACTCCCAACAGAATTGCTTCAGAGACTTTCTGGCGCCGAAATCGTCCCCAGGAGAGTTTCTGACATTCTCGCTGCTTCCGCCCTCATGGATTGTATCTCTGCCAATATTGCTACCAATATTGCTAGCATCATTTCCTCTTGCCCCATTAATGAGGATCTGAGCTCTGATACCAAATTAATGATGAAATGTGGTGGGGGAGAAATGGGATTTGATTAGATAATACAAGGAATACAAAATACAGGTCTATATTCGAGAGGAGGACCACTCTCCCAAGATCTACACTAGAAACTACTCCTAAACCCCCTAAATCTAAACCCTAGTGTTCTTCTCCTGTTTCTTCATACCTCACACTAACCCCTTCACTAATATATATAGGGTTGATTGACCATATTTACAAAACTGCACCCCCTTGTGCACCAAATTACAAAATAACCCTTGGACCACATAACTATAAAATCACCACCTTAGTGGCTACAACCCTCCAACATATTTATATACATCGGTATATGTCACGTGCATGGCCACTTTGGCATCGCCTACATGGTGTTTACTGCACTAGGCTTCTGCGCTTATAAGGCATCATTCATTAGAAAATTCTCATAGTGCTTTGTAAATAGTTATATAATATTATATTATTGTACATTCTTGTATTCTTTTGTAAGAAAGACCCCTTGTAAATATTTAGGGAGAAGATTCTAAAAACTCGTCATAGGCCATTAAACCAAAGAAGTCTTTAGAAACCTCATATCCAACATTGATTGCATCGGAGCATCTCCTATAAACAAAGGGCAAGGGGAGGCCATTGATAACTAAGAACTAAGAAATCAAGCAAGAAAGTTTAAGGTATTACAAGTTCCACACTTCCACGCATGTTCACCACCATGACAATATTTCCATGGACTTAATCATAGAATTGCCAAAGTCGAAAGGATGCAACATCATCATAGGGGTGATTGATCGGTTCTTTAAGTATGTGCTCTTCATTTTAGTCCACATACACTGTCCAGCAGAAGTAGCAGTCCCACTACTCATGTATGCGCCCTAATATTCATAAAACAAATGATGAAGCATTAGAGACTATTAAAGATCATTGTGAGCGACAGAAATGCTCGCTTCGCAGGGAAGTTTGGTACAAGCCATTCAATTTGCTATGATCTGATTTGAGCTTCACCCAGTCTGAATTCATGAAAAAGTAAGAGCATTAAGAGAGCCAAGAGGACCATCCAAAAAAGCTCGAATGCTGCATTAGTGAAAGTCTGCATTGGAGTGTCCATAGAAGACCAATCCTGCCACATTGATTCAAAGAAAAAACGACAAGAGAAATAAGTATCAATTCGATGTGTCTTCTAAATGACACCCATGTCAAGGTGGTTGAAAGATTAATGGGACCCATGTTCGTGAAAATGATGATCGCAATTAAGACATTCAAATCTTTACTAGATACGGATGCCTCTCGTTTTCCTAGTCTCTGGTGTGATAGCAAGGAACCAAAGCATTGTAGTGACAACGAAAAAGGTAACCATTAAAGCCATCAATTCAGAACCCACTCCTACTATTAGCATGGGTTCGAAGGTTCAAAAGAAAATAGAAGAATAATCATGTTAACATAAAAACTGTGAGCATGGATGATTGGTCATCGGCTTAGAGTTCATGGATAGCACGAAAACAATGTTCATTATGTACGCCAACATAATGTGATTCCTGGAAGGTTGGAAGGTAAAGCTTGCACAATTCCGGTCTAACAGAAGAATGTCGTGCCAAGTATAAGATTTTCTTAACAATGCAACTCTCCATGGGATTTTATCACTACACTGAAGATGGAGAAAGGCTTGACTATAGGAAGGATAGTATCCAAGGAAAACTAATTCTCCTAATCTGCCTTAAAAAGTACATGGCTATTGTGCCTAACAATCTACCAAGCAAGTTGCCACCAAAAACAAATTGGATCACAAGATTGAGTTGATGACCGGTGCTCAGCCATTAGACTTTATAAGATGGCACCACGGAAGTTAAATATGTTTCAAAAGCAACTCAAGAAATTATTGGATGCAGGTACAACCGACCATCATTGCATCTTATGGTGCACCAATGTTGTTCCCAAAAAAGAATGATGGCTCACTTAGGTTGTACATGGAATATGGAACACTCAAAAGATCACGGTAAAAAACAAGTACATGATCCATTTAGTGGCGATTTGTAGAAGGGCCTGAAACTCTTGCCTCAAGTGCTCCATATGCTCAGTCACGCATCAGTTCCATATGCTCAGTCACGCATCAGCTGTAGATCATTATGTCATCAAGGTATACTACGACAAAGCGATCTAAAAGGACTCCGACATTGTGTTCATCAAGGTGCAAAATATTGCGAAGCATTTGTGAGACCAAGGGGCATGACTAGAAACTCATAGAATCCACCTCATCACGCACACCGTCTCTAGCTCATCTCCTTCATTAATTCGGACTTGATGGTATCCCGATCTAAGATCCAATTTGATGAAGTATCTTGCTTGTCGTAGCTGATCGAACAAGTCAGCTACCAGAGGGATCAAATACTTGTTCTTCACCATAACTTTATTATAACTTTATTAAGGCTCGATAATAAATGCACAACCGAAGAGCTCCATCATGCTACTTTTGGAATGACACTGACGCACCATAAGAAGCCTTCGATGGTCGGATCTACCAGCATCCAACAAATCCTTAAATTGCTTCTGAAGTTCCGCCAACTCCAATAGTACCAATATGCATGGTCTCATCGCTGGTGGTTGCCCACCCGGCATCTCAATCTTTGTGATCCACTTCTCTCGTGTGTTTTAGTTTGTTCAACAACTTATCTGACATGATGTCTTCGTACTTTTCTACGACAAATTGGATCTCTCTAAGAGAGATTGGATCTCCTTCAATTCTTCCTCTCCCTAATTGAGCATGCCTCCATTTTTCACTACAGCAATGAAGGTTGGGGCATTTCTCTAAACACCTTATAGAGCTGAATGGCGGAGAAAATCTTGCATGACTAGGCCTTCTCTCTAGATTGAAATAGTGCAAGCCTTACCCTCAAGAAAGCACATAGTATTAGCGTATGAAACCAACGCAGCCTTCATTCGGTGCAAAAACTATAAGCAGACAACCACGTCAAAATCATACATGTCCAATGTCGTCATGTCCACCAATCCAAACCATTCTTTCATCTTGTACTTGTCGTGTAAATAATTGGAGTAGGTTCTAAGTTGACGGCATTCATAGTACCATTTTTCATGATCACCGCGAGGCCCAAATCTTTGGCCACTGTACCCGAAACCACAAAATGAGAAGCACTAGTATCCACGATAGCTTTGAAAGTCTTACACGTGATCATTGTCTCCACGAACATAGGCCCCTTGTCTTTCATCTACCTTTGCATAAATGGCACTAAGTAGACGGAGCAAATTGACCTCCTCTCTTCTTGTGGCTTCTCCTCATCTTTCTGGAATAGCGCCACAAGGATGGCCCTCTTTGGACAATCCCTGGCTTCGTGCGGACCCTCGCAAAAATAGCATTGGAGCTTCTTCATGCGATCCTCCTTGACTCCTGCATTTCCATATAGTTGGTTTGGGTTGAGTCTATGAACAGTTTATCCTTCTCTCCCATACCTTTGCCAAGCTTCACCTTCTTGTCTTTCAGCTTGACAAAGTCCACCTTCTTGAACTTAAATCAAGAATTCAGCAACTAGCATACCTTTGGCGAAGGTCTGAACTCCACGCCTCTGTAGTTCCACATTGGCCCACCCTGTGAGGCCATCCATGAATGCGAAGAGCTAGCCATTCTGGCTTATGTCAGTAATATAAAGAAGCAACTCAGAAATTCTTTCACATAATCCCTAATAGCACACTTCTGAGTAAGGCAACAAAGCTTACCTCGGGCTTCATTTTCAACATTTTCAAAGTAAAATTGCTTCTTGATCTTCGCCTTAAACTCATCCTAAGTGTCGATGTTGCATGTTTTTCCTTTTCACATCATCACATCATCTACAACACTACAATTTTCTAAAGAAAGTTATCAAGCTCTCGGGCATTGCTCTCGGGCATTCTACAGACCTACGTAAGACTTCAGCTTTGAAACATTCACATTTAGCAAGAAGTGATGGGTAACGATTGGTCGCCTATGTCACCACATCGTATCAACATATTGGGGGTAAAGATGGGCCATGAGGAGCTTGGAACCATCATCCTTGATCCCCACAACATCAACATACCTTTCAATTTCTAGAATAAGTTAAGTTCTCGAGCATTCTGCATACCTAAGACTTCGTCTATAACATTCAACTTTGACAAGAAGGCATCGATAACAATTGGTCTACTTGCACATGCCATTAGTTGAACTCACCCCCTCCCCCGAGTTACTCCAATTCCTTCATCAAGGCCTCTACTAGAGCCATCATGGTAACATTCCTTCGCTTCTAGGCATTATCCCATTGTTGGAGCACATCAACAGTTGAGTTCAAGACCGTTTGCATCTCCTCTCGAAGCTCGTCCCTCTCATACTTCAGCTCCTTGATGCATTCATCCATAGTCTCAAGCTGATCCTTTGCTTCGGCCACGTTGAGCTTCCTCTCATACTTCGCCACATTATCTGTTTTTACTACAAACTTGGAACCAAGTAAATAGTGCATCTATAGCCGTAAGCAATGGACCACTGTTGTCATCTCTTTCTCATGAACAGGGTGTCGTCTCTTGGTGACGTTGAATTTTCGACTCTCGTACGTGATAGCGTGTCCATCCTGCATCAATACGCCTCTGATAGCAAAGTTGCTCGCATTGGTATGAACTTCACATGGCTGACAAAAATCTAGAAAGGAGAGGACTGATTCTTTACTTTAGTCACTTCCTCTTTAATCTTTCAAATGATTCCTCACACTTCCGGCTCCAATTCCACGTTAGATTCTTCTTCTGCAAGTCTGTTAGTGGCGCTGCTATAGCCGAATACCTAGGATAAAACTTCAATGTTGTGGGAAAGAATACCACCGTCGTCACGTCATCGTTTAGTTACGCCTAGCTGACAATTACTTGACAAGTGAGTAAGATTCACTAGAAAATTCCCAAGAGTATTTTTGTAAATAGAAGATCTAGAATGTTTTGTATATTCATGTAAACTCTCTAATAAGATGTCATTAAGGACATTTATGGGGCATTTATGCTACTATACAACTACTGATAATGATTAAATTTCTAGACTCTTCCATGATCCAACAGTCACGGTCGATTATCTATATACTTCTCCGTAAATATACTTTAAGAGACTCTTCTTGCAAGTGTAACAACATACAAGAACACTCTAAAACCTGATGTACAAAGCACCCTCAGAATGTTCTAGAGAATGCTGTCTCATGAGCCCATTAAGTGCCATGTGATGATGAAACATTCATAATACTAGCACATAAAGCCATATAGGCACCTAAGCGACCTAAAAACTTCATTGCTTAGGCAGCTGCCAGGATATCTTTCCATGACACTCAACCACTAAATTTGTTGAGGTAATTAAATCATCTAATCCCGTTTGTTTAATTAAAAAGTTCCAACACATTCCTCATCTCCGATTTATGCTTCTTGCCTGACCCCATCCATAACCATGTTGGCTTATGCCAACACTATAAAACAAAACTGTTTCATTGTCACTGCAAGCCAATGCTACCAGCAAACCAATGGTACCAACAATAAGCATTGCTCGTTTTTTCTTATGACCTCCTTCATTGTTCCTGCCATTTCTTATGTTTTATCTTCCCGGCTGCTTCCATTGCTGCTGCTTTTCTGCGACTGTTGCTCAACATGTTATGTCTACTTGTCTTCTTCTTCTTTCTTCTTTTTTTTTGCATTTTCTTTATCTAGGATGTTTCTAGATAAGAAAGAACATCGGGAAGACCCTCAGCACTAGCTTGGCCACATTGAACCTGACTGAATCGCTCAACTTAATATAACTTGATGCGACATTCAACTTGGCCACCTTGAACATGACTGAATCGCTCAACTTGATGCGACTCATAAATTATGTACCAAGTCATCTAACAAACTTAATATAACAATGTATCTAGCTCAAGGCCAAGCATCTTTCACATACCCTGGTTTTAATACAATCCAAGCAAATTGACCAAAAAAACTACTACTTCAATGAGCCATGAGGTGTGATACACCCTCAGACCAACCATTATACAGGAAACAATCAAGAGTATACCAAAAAAGTTCAATAGCATGGTAACACTTATCTTACCCCTTGCGCAAATAAGCTTTGGACATTGAAGGATCAAGCTCAATTGCTCTATTTGCATCAGCAACAGCTTCTGCAAAAGACAGAATTCAAAATGACAATAAAAAATAATGAAATTCAATCAAAATACAAAACAGAAAATAATTATAAAATCGACATATAATGTGATGAGATGAAGCACCAGAGGAAACAACAAAAGCAGAAAATAATTATAAAATCTATATAGACATATGTGCCAATAAAAGTAATATATAAATAATCAATTAAGAGTTATGTTCAAGAAAGAATATGATCAGAAAACCTAGTTCATGGACAAGCCACGACTAAAAATAACCAAATATCGATCTGCATAGACATATGTACTCCCATTCATGCACAGAATGCAAAATTCATGATAAGCCAGTTGTTTTAGTGGGCAACAAGAGGTCAACCAGGCACCCAAAACCAAAAGAAATTGGAAGAGAAGTTTGGCAGAAGACCAGATATGTTCTTTAAAAAGATGTACACCCAAAACCAAAAGAATTTGGAAGAGAAGTTTGGCATGAAACCAGATATATTCTTTAAAAAGATGCTTATACATGTGGCATCCAGTTTTGTGACAATATATGTTGGAATTTATGCATCATACACTGACATTTAGTCAAATTGAGAAGAAGAAAATGATTTGTATTACTTGGTTGCCATGGTTACAAGAGAAGACCACATATATATAATACATGACCCATTATTAGACATAGAAGCCCAAGAGACACATGCACTAGAACCCAAGAGACACTAAACACAAGAACCAAAGAGTCACTAACCTATTTCCTAGACACACTAATAATTATCTAACACCACCCCTCAAACTCAAAGTGTAACATTAAGTTTGGAGAGGAATTGCAATGAGAAGAAGTGCAGTAACTCAGAAGAACTATCGAGAGTGAGAGAGGATGGCGGCATCTGGTTGGAAAGTGCATGGAGCAATGGCCGCAGAGTTGGAGAGGCCACATGGGGCCGAGGAAGTGCTGCAAATGGCAGAGGCCGCAGTGGGCGGATGAGATGCCGCTGGTGGCGATGAGCCGCTGGGGACCAAGGTCACGAGGGTCGGGGAGGTTGTGCTACGATGATTGAGAAGAAGACGGTGTTGCAACTCCGGTGATTGAAGTGATGAGAATGTGGCAATGTTGTAGAAAAGGACACAGATCAGATCTGATGAGTGAGGGCACCGATCTGATGTACTACAGAGTGTAGGAGTAGTTGTCCCACATCCCCCGAGAGGAAGGAGGGAGAGTTGCAGCGGAAGACTAGGTGCCTAAATCAGAATGGCTCTGATACCAAGTCAAATTAAGAAGAAGAAAATGATTTGTATTACTTGGTTATCGTGGTTACAAGAGAAGACCACATATATATAATACATGACTCATTATTAGGCATAGAGAACCAAGAGACACATGCACTAGAAGCCAAGAGACATACCAAACAACACAAGAACCAAAGAGTCACTATCATATTTCCTAGACACACTAATAATTATCTTAATACATTCTAACCCAATATAGGCAAGTGTGTGGTACCCAACTAGATGCTCATCTCACAAATGTATTCTATATTTCTCAATATATCTCAAAGATGCAATGTTTTGATTGCAATGCTTTTGCATTAAATTAGAGTTTGGCATCACATCCATAATCATGACATTTATGCTAAAAGGCTGAAATCATATCCCACATAATAGTGCCCATTCACAACAATCAGAGATAAGCAAATAAAAACAAGAAAAGAAAAGGATAAAAAAACAGGTTCTTGTTGAATAAATAAGTAAGTAAATAAATAAATAAAGGATACATTGCAGGCTTCATTACACCTATACCATGGTTTCTGTAAATTTTCCTAGTCTGGACAGCAATCCTCGATGATCTAGTTGGGTTAACACAACTGACACTGTAAGCAGTTGCAAACATAAGAAAGAAACAAACCTCAAATTAAACAATAGCTCAAAAAGGAACTATTCAGAGAAAAAGATAACCGCCTTTTAACGGAAAAAAAACTTGCATAATCCAACCCTAAGCATAAACCTCATCGATTTGCTAGCAAATCGCTTCGTTAAAATATAAGAAGCTATATTCAATGCCATGGACCAGTTCAATTGTAAGCATACCGATACTTAATGAAACACAATACAAACGTTGTAGCCAGCTTCTATGATAAGAGTTAATACACAAAACAGAAAATACTAGATCAAATTCCATTCATTAGCCTTCCGATACTAAATGAAATCAGGATATTAATAGAAAAAATGCGGGAAAAAGGGAAAAGAAAAGGCAATAAGTAAAGGGAATATCATTGTCTCGCTCCATACAAAGCAAGCTGACGGCATCAATTAAGTAATAACTAGCCTCCTTTTTCTTGATTGATCAAATAAGAATTCCATCGCAAATTAATCAAGCTAGCGAGTCAAAATCTGAAGTCAAGGGAGTCCGAAATAACCAAAATCTAGTAATAAAAAGCGACTTTTAGAGTTTTTTAAATTATTTGTTTACCAGTAAAGCTGCTGATCTTGATGTTGGCCTGGGCTCGATCAGCGTATAGATCGGCATTCTTGGGGTCCATGTCTATCGCCTGAGTGTAGAGGTCGACGGCGAGCTCGAAGTCGTCGTCGACGAACGCCTCTTTCGCCTTTTTCTCCAGATCCGCCATTATTGAAAGCGAAGACCGAGTGAAGACTTGAAACGAAAAAAAAAATAGGGGGAGAATTGCGTGCAAAAGGCCGGGATAGAGGATGGTAGGGAATAGCAGCGATTATTTGATACACAAGGGGTTCAGGTGATTTGGCTTCTGGAGAGTTCTACGATTTGGGGGAAGTCTGGCTCGGACTGCGTGGGTCCCCGCCCTGTTCGTATCCACGGCGCGAACCGGGTGGGCAGGGTTTTTGATGGTTTGCCCGAACATGCAATAGAATCATCGATTTTTGTTATTTTTAAGGTCTGTTTCATCGGGAACCCGCAACTTTTGGGCGATCCATGCTAAGAAACGGCCGTGCTCTCGAAGTTGCTCTGGCCAATCATCCGACTAGTCGTCTCTGATACGAATTTATTTGTGTAATAACCCATTAAGCGTTACTGTGTGATGAGACTCATCACATCTGGGTCCCGCTCGACCTGATAGTAGAGGCCCATCTTGCCCGAATCGGAAAGCTACGTGTATTCTCAGAGACGGCCAAGGAGTTGCTTGGATGGTCAACCCGACCAAGTTGCAGACACAACTTGCAAGACAAACGTTCCCTCCCTGATTCAGGTCGACAAGCATGATTCATACAAAGACTATTTCCATAAGGTCGGCTCCTCCAACGGCTCTACAAGGACGATCTCATGAGGTCCTCTCCTTCGGTAGCCATGCCCTACGAGGACGACCTCAGCGGTACATGCCCGACATCGGCCCCTAAACATCGGCCCCAGAGGACTGCTCATCTGACGAGGCCAACCACCATAACTATCCTGCAAACTTAGTTGACGCGCTCTCCAGCAGTCGCCCGACTGTCTCTTTGAATAGTTACAAGAGATAGTCAACGTCCATTACTCACCTACGCAGTCAATTATGCATGTGATATCCGAGATCCCCATAACTCCCCCTAACATGGCGTAACTTACACTATCCCTACAAAACCCGCAGACCGATCTGATCTAAGGTTTGCTTCAATTGACATACGCAAGCACAAATGCTCAAAACTACACACCGTTTTCCTCCTGCTTGAACTAACTTAAGCATCGGAATCGAATCAAATGTCACTCAGATCCGCTGACACGCTTCTATCTCTTTCAGGCATCGGAGAAAGGGGCCGACCCAGCGAAACCCTATCTGGATTCTCTGTTGCGAAGATCCATGTATTAACAACCTAATTGGGTTCTCTGGTGCAAGATCTGTTGAGAAATGTATGCCTTCGAGACCAATTATTTGTATTTGGGACATCTTATTGGATCTGAAACTAAGCCTAAGGGGGGTGAATAGGCTTATAAAAATTCTCGTGCAACCCACGAGAAATCACACGCAGTTTATAATCACATGCAGTGCAAAAAGTATGCAATCACAGAGTACGCACAGATATACCCTGGTTCGGTCGTCCCACGACCTACTCCAGACCTCAAGCAAATACTAGCATTAATATGTTTCTTATGTACTACTACAATGAGTCTCGAGCCCCCGGCAACCTGTTGAGTATTGATTCCCCGGATTTTGTTTTGATGATGAGCAAACATAAATATTGTGAACTAACTCCTTTGTGAGCGCAGTTATGGAGATCGTCGCCAAAACTTCACGTATATCAAAAGCGACGTCTCAAGACTTCTCAAAGCGCGTGATCGTGTGCCTAAAGCTTCGTTGAAGCTCAATGACCATTATTGAAGTCAAGAGATCCGGATTGAAGCTTTTGAAGACGGTTCGTCAAGTTTTATTTATTGTCTTCTAGTTTCTTTCCGTAGAATGTTAAGCCTTGAGTAGGTCTTACATTATTAGAGCTAGGATTATCATAGAAGCCCATAGAAACTTTCCCAAAGCTTCGCGCTCCGATACCAAATGTAATGCCCTGCGTAGCTACTGCACAAATACTAGAGGGGGGTGAATAGTACTTTAAAATAATCAAGAGTGTTATTCCTAATTATTGTGCAAAACACAAACAACAATACGGAATAACTACAAACAACAAGAATTAAACAACGCAAACAATAACGATATAACGGGTTCGGATCCACCCAAGTCTCCCCGACTTGTTCCCGGTGATCCTACGTCCCAACCACCCGGATCCCCTCCGGATACTTGAGTTAGAAACCACTAACCCAAGATTTCCACTATGAAATTCTTGTAGAAAAACCTCTACAAGACTAAATCATACACAAATGACATGTGACTCCCACAACCCGGGATCACACCCTTTCTCTCACAACCAAGAGAAACACTTGCAAACAAAGTAAATGAAACAATGAAATACTTACCAACAAAATCCTATGCGTTGAGTAAACTTACCAATATTAGGGCAAGAAGGATTTTGAGGAAGAAGATGTCACCAATGCCTAGCTCCAAGAAGTTGACCAGCAATAGAAGCCTAGGGTGGAGTTGGTGACCTTGGATCAAGCTCTTAGCTTGAGAGGCTCACAATGGAGAGAATCTCTCTTGAGGAATTAGGGCTCAAGAAGTTGAGGGAGATATTCTTGTGAGAAGAGAGAGCTTTGGAATAGAGTTGAATGGCTCCTCTTTGATTTCTCTAAACCTCTAAAATGGCAGCCTTGAATACTAGGAAAGAACCCCTCCATGTATATATAGGATAGAGGAAAGAGAGAGCAAAAATCGTGGCATTTAATGCTCCAACGGCTCTATTCTGAAGCAGACTAGTCGGTCAAAGAAGGATCACTGACCGACTAGTTTCTCAACTAGTCGGTCGGTGAAACAACATGAACCGACTAACTGGAGAACAGCCAAAAGAGAAGTTCAGGGAATAAAGAACTAGTCTGTCCAAGAAGACTTGCCAACCGACTAGTTTCACATCTAGTCGGTCGGTGAGTGTTCTTTGACCGACTAAGAGTTAAAATAGTATAGTCTGAAATCAAGGAGAACTAGTTGGCAAGAGAACAAATCCTAACCGATTAGTTTCTCAACTAGTCGGTCGATATAATGAGCATGTACATAATGAGCATGTACTTAAAACACCTAGACTTGTGCAGTAGCTACGCAGGGCACTTGAACGTCATAGTCTTCGAAGCTTTTGACTCATCCATTCCTTTCTTCTCTTTGGATTAAATCTCCATTCATTTGTTTGATGCCATTGGCTTGATGTTTGAAGTAGCATTTGAGTTCATCAAGCCAATGCTTCACCTTTGTTGATCTACCAAGTCCTCCACTTGAATCAACACGTGTAGTCACTTTCGATCTTCTTGAATCTAATTGGTGACTTTGTAGCTAACTGCAATCACAAGAGTTAGTCACAATGATTTGTGTCGTAAGATATGTAATGGCATATAATGAGCCTTGAGTCTTAAGACAAGTACTTGTTGTTTGCATTAAACAACGCAAACAATAACGATATAACGGGTTCGGATCCACCCAAGTCTCCCCGACTTGTTCCCGGTGATCCTACGTCCCAACCACCCCGGATCCCCTCCGGATACTTGAGTTAGAAACCACTAACCCAAGATTTCCACTATGAAATTCTTGTAGAAAAACCTCTACAAGACCAAATCATACACAAATGACATGTGACTCCCACAACCCGGGATCACACCTTTTCTCTCACAAGCGAGAGAAACACTTGCAAACAAAGTAAATGAAACAATGAAATACTTACCAACAAAATCCTATGCGTTGAGTAAACTTACCAATATTAGGGCAAGAAGGATTTTGAGGAAGAAGATGTCACCAAACCCTAGCTCCAAGAAGTTGACCAGCAATAGAAGCCTAGGGTGGAGTTGGTGACCTTGGATCAAGCTCTTAGCTTGATAGGCTCACAATTGAGAGAATCTCTCTTGAGGAATTAGGGCTCAAGAAGTTGAGTGAGATATCCTTGTGAGAAGAGAGAGCTTTGGAATAGAGTTGAATGGCTCCTCTTTGATTTCTCTAAACCTCTAAAATGGCAGCCTTGAATACTAGGAAAGAACCCCTCCATGTATATATAGGATAGAGGAAAGAGAGAGCAAAAAATCGTGGCATTTAATGCTCCAACGGCTCTATTCTGAAGCAGACTAGTCGGTCAAAGAAGGATCACTGACCGACTAGTTTCTCAACTAGTCGGTCGGTGAAACAATATGAACCGACTAACTGGAGAACAGCCAAAAGAGAAGTTCAGGGAATAAAGAACTAGTCGGTCCAAGAAGACTTGCCAACCGACTAGTTTCACATCTAGTCGGTCGGTGAGTGTTCTTTGACCGACTAAGAGTTGAAATAGTATAGTCTGAAATCAAGGAGAACTAGTCGGTCAGAGAACAAATCCTAACCGATTAGTTTCTCAACTAGTCGGTCGATGATTGTTCTTTGACCGACTAACGATAAACAGTAGCTCAGGCTGTACAAATGAATATATAACTAGTCGGTCCAAGAAGGATTCCAAACCGACTAGTTTAACAACTAGTCGGTCGGTGAACCTTCTTGGACTGACTAATTGATAAACAGTGAATGAGCTGAAATGAGCAAGGAGATCTAGTCGGTTCAAGAAGGATTGCCGACTGACTAGATTGTCATCTAGTCGGTTGGTTCTTCTTCTTGAACCAACTAAGATACACTAGAAGCCGCGAATCGAATCGCGAAGCTTCGAGAAAGTTTCTATGGGCTTCTATGATAATCCTAGCTCTAATAATGTAAGACCTACTCAAGGCTTAACATTCTACAGAAAGAAACTAGAAGACTATAAATAAAACTTGACGAACCGTCTTCAAAAGCTTCAATCCGGATCTCTTGACTTCAATAATGGTCCTTGAGCTTCAACGAAGCTTCAGGCACACGATCACGCGCTTTGAGAAGTCTTGAGACGTCGCTTTTGATATACATGAAGTTTTGGCGACGATCTCCATAACTGCGCTCACAAAGAAGTTAGTTCACAATATTTATGTTTGGTCATCATCAAAACCAAATCCGTGGAATCAATACTCAACATTCTCCCCCCTTTTGGTGATGACAAACCAACATAAATAATAATCAGTAATGATATTTCAAATGAATTTTACTTACTCCCCCTGCATTGATGACACGTTAGTTCCGTATTCAATAGATAATCATACGCATCAAGCAGACGAGGAAAGTATAAAATGTGAACTCAAGTATTGCAGTTTAGGATCTAAATCCATTATTATATCTTAACTCCCCCTGAATCTAACATATCAAATTAGATTCATGGTAAAATGCTTTAAATTATCATTTAGCATATTGTCATTATTAATTCTCCCCCCCTTTGGCATTAGCAAAAAGAGCGGGAGGAGATCAACGACAACAACAATGGCTAAGAAATAAAAGCACGAGAGTCTAAGAATACAACCACGGTCCAAATGACACCTATGTAAAATACTGAATAAAATCAAAGCGTGCCAATGAGACCATAGTCGAAAATCGAAAAACGAAATCATCAAAACTCAAATCAATTTCACTTATTGAGTTATGGAACATACTCTCCAATATCAACATTCTTGGTTAATTTAGTGCATGGAAAACAATTCTATGTTTTCATAAAAGCAATTCTATTTAACCAAAATAATCGTCGAGCGACGAAGTCAGTATCAGAGACATAAATAGAATGTGCACAAGAAAACGAATGGCAACATGATGTACACAACATACAACACCAAAAATCACAACATCGATTGAAAAGGATCACAAAGAATAAGCATTCCAAATCTAAGTGAAGTGTGCAATGTGAGGTGACAAGGTGATTAAACCAATATGCAATCAAAAACATGCAACAGTGTTATGCCAAAAATAGAGATAGACACTTCGAAATATTTATGGCATACACAAATCTAGTACTAGCATGCATTCCAAAAGAGATACTCACTAAATGAGTCAATATTAAGCATGAAATGTCATGAGCATGAGAAAGATAAGTATTATAGCATGAGCTCAAAACTAGCATCAAGATATGCATGCAATAGTTTAAAACACAAAGAGACATCAACATGCATTCAACACACATGAATACCAAATGTAAATCAAATGTAAGAATATACTTACAACATTAAGCTCCACCTACTTTGGTGCATCACTTAAGCACCATCAACTCTAATTGATTGAAAATCCTTGCAAATCAAGGAGTTGGTAGGGTTGGTATCCCACGATGGATTGAACCTAGAAAACATAATATGGAGCTAAAATTTGATTTGTTGCTCCTTCTCTTATTCTTGAGTACCTGAAGATAAAATATCATTCCATGATACCCAAGGACATTGGGTCCTAAGAGATTAGACCTTTGGAAGCCAAGTCCAATTGGACTTAGACTTCCCAACGAAATCATCATTATGCACGACATTCATAAAATACGAATTAATATATGCTTCTTTTTCATGCATGCTAGTGTTCTTCGGGCCCCAAATAGTGAATTTCTTAGGAGCCCTATTCCTATTGGGAGCATGCATACGTTGTTGATGTCTACGTGATGCATGTGGCCTATGAGAAGGTGGCCTAGGAAATGCATGTCGTGGGTAAGCATATGGCACATGATGAAATGGTGCATGATGATAAGTGTTCATATGATAGTGATGTGGATGAACATATTGTAGGAATATGGTGCCCTCGAGGCCATTTATTCCTGTGTGAATAGCACAAACATCTTGTTCGAAATAACAGTAAGCTGTTTGGTAATAATTTATCTAAGCTATATTGTAATGTAGTCAACATTAGATATAAACTTAGGTAAAGTCCTGAGACTTTATGCAAGGTCAAACGGGTATCGAGATGAGTATCTCGATCATGGAGAAACGTTTGACCGTCTGTAGCATAAGTCTAAAATGGTTCGTGGTCGTAGATGTTCCGAGACAAGGATATCGAAACATCGGATAGACCATTGTGTCTTAGTCTTCACCGTTTAGCGGTGGCGATGATCTCATGATCGCTTGACTTGGCGAAGTCGAAGACGAGACACAGGTGCTCATTAGAATGAGTTCACTGAAAGATCCACTAGAGTTATCACATGGTTATATTGACCAATCTGTCAGTGATAACTCTGAGTGATGATAGGATAGTTGGTCTTTTGACTTGAGGTCATTTTGACGGACCTGTGCGTGAACGGTGCCACTTAGATCAATTGACCTAGCTTCGAGGCAAGGCCTGTCGAAAGGTCTTTTGATTGGGTGTCACTTGAAACGTACGAGGCGAGTAATGACCAAGAGAGGATTCGTCTCTCCCGGTCAATGGGAGTTAGTGTCGTAGAGTTAGTTCGGTCTTTAGTAAAAACTCTGCGCAGAGTATGTTGGAAGAAGTCCAACATTAGTTGACTAAAGATCGATAGAAACTAACCGGAGTCAAGTTATTGGGGTT
Source organism: Scilla litardierei (assembly GCA_030789695.1). Lineage (NCBI taxonomy): Eukaryota > Viridiplantae > Streptophyta > Magnoliopsida > Asparagales > Asparagaceae > Scilla > Scilla litardierei. Next base: position 245,373,103 of record CM061141.1, read on the forward strand.
GACAGTTTGACCGTACCCCAGACTTGATCCGAACGACATATTTAAGACGAAGAGACTATAACTACGGAATTCATCACGGAAACAGTCAGGTGGTCCCGACAATACTCATGTCAATGAGTCAACCACATAATGATGATTCCTGAAGCAGGGACGGCAACCACTGCTCGTGGTCACTGCCGTATAGGGCTTCGAGCCCAACCTGTTGTAAGGGTCAGGCTGTAGGGTCTCACACAGAGTGCAATGCTTCGTCAAGTAATAGGTAGAAAATAGTTAGGGAGAATATTTGCATTTGATGCAAAAGAAGAGATAATTGCATTTGATGCAATATGATAATTTAAGCTTAGATAGGGACTATTTTGCATTTGATGCAAAAGTGATTAAATATGTATTAAATTGTTTAATACAATATTTAATGAAATAAACGCAAGGAAAAGTTCACGGGTAAGACGGGAATGTCCCGGTCTAGACCCAGGTTCGAACGGCGTCCAAATCGGACACCAGATGATCAAGTTATGCTCAAAACAGCCCATAGGATCAGACCGGGTCAGACCAGGCTAACCCAGACCAGACTAAGTCTGGCCTGGGCGCCTGGCCAGACCTGGCTGAGCCAGGTCGCCAGCCCAGGCGCCTGGGCTCAGGCCCAGGCGCTGGGCGCCTGGGCCTGCGCCCAGGCGGGCCCGCCCAGGCGCCCTGGGCGCCTGGGCCAGGCCCAGGCGCTGGGCGCCTGGGCGCTGGCCCAGGCGGGCCGCCCAGGCGCCCTGGGCGCCTGGCCCAGGCCCGGGCCAGGCGCCCTGGCCTGGGCCAGGCGCCCAGACTGGGTGCACCAGCCTGGGTGCGCCCAGACCAGGCGTCCAGCCTGGTCTGGGCTCACCCAGTTGGTCTGGTGGGTCCCGCTTGTGCAGAAATTCTGCCCTAGGGCAGAACAGATTTGACGGCTCAGTTTTTATGAAAAACTAGCCGTGGGTTGATCTTTGGACGATCAATTGGAGGGTCAAACGAACTCCGATTGACGAACGGTTTTTTCCTATGCGTTCACCGTTGAACGCTTGTCGTATTGATAGGTTGTATCAATCTTGAAGCTCAACGGTGAGTGAGTTAAAATTCACGGAAGTTTGCACTTTGTGAAGTGCAAACTAACTTGATTTAATTAACTCTAAATTTTAGTCCCACATCGGATTTTGAGAAAGGGGGAGAGTCCGCCGCCTATATAAATAGGGGTCTCCCCCCTTCCTCAAAACTCGTCCCAAGCTCTAGATCTGAGCGGCTCTCATAAATGTTGGAGCACGCTCGGATCTAAGCTTAAATAAATATTTCTCTATCTCCCTAAATTTCTGCCTTACTCCTGCGGGCTCTAGCAAAGCTACAAAGGAGTTCGGATTCTGAATCTGAAATCTTGGCGGAGGTTTCACTCGCGTGAAACTTTCTTCGGCGCGTGGTTGGCTCGGCGGCACGGGGATTGATCGCCTCGGGATGCGGAGCGGTTCGAGGAGCGGTTCGGGGAGCGGTTCAAGGAGCGGCTCGGCGTGGGACGGGAGCAGCTCGGAAGACGGCGCGGAACATCTCGCCTGCTCCAGGGCTGAGATTCCGGGTATGTGGTTAGAGTATTATTAGCATTAGTTTAGTTTAATCGCAGTAGGCTAGATCCTTCTTGGGATGGTCAGACCCATCCCAAGTCGGCATAGATCTTGGCATAGGGTCTTGGACCTTAGGGCTAAATGAAAAATGTTTTTTTTAAACTGCATGTTAATTAGTTAACATATGTTTTTCTTCCGCTGCTATGATTTTTCTGTCTATGTTCCGTCCGACTTCAGACGGGACTAGAGTTTTTGTGCCCTAAGGGAACCCCCAATTCCCTACAGTGGTATCAGAGCCTAGGTTTGCGTAGCGATCTAGGTACTGCGATTTTATTAAACGTGTTTAATGCTTTTAAATACTTTTTAAATTTAAAATGTTTTTAAATTATGAGATAAATTTTAAAAATGTTTTAGATGTTCTAAAATTTTCCTTTGAAATTTTTGAACATGGAAATTTTTAAAAATGACGTTTTAAAATTTATGTGATGACTTTTAAAAAGTTTAAAATTTATTTTGGATGCCTAAAAATTTTTATATGATAAATTTTAAGCATGGAAATTTTAAAATGATGATTTTAAGTTTATGTAAAATTGATTTGAAGGCTTTAAATGTTTATGCGATAAATTTTTAAACGTAGCATGCAAATTAGTGATTTTAAAATTAAGTTTTTTTTATGAGATAAAAATAAAATAATTTCAAAATCATATTTTAAATTTAATTGTTAAATTTATGTTTGCATGCAGAAATAGTTTATGCGATAAACTTAGTATATTTAAATGTTAAATAGTTGTGCACTATCTTTATGCGATAAATTAGTGTAGCTTTATTGTTTATGGCTTGTTAATCTTGTCCCTTATTTGATAACACAAGACAACCTCTTAGGTTAGCCATTAAAAATGATTAAAATTTATTACTTGAATTTTAATGACATGCTATGCTTTTAATAAATCATTAACAACAATATTAAGACCTAATTCTTGATTAGGGTAGTCCTTTAAATGATTTTTAAATTCTAATTGTTATAATTAATTTTCATTAAAGGACTTCGCTTCTAGCGTTGTTAATAAAATTTATTAAAATCCTAATAACGATTAGGGTAGCACGTGAACCTTATAGTTGATAAGGACCTTAATAAAAGTTATTAAACAAATCCTAAAATTTTGAATTTAAGGATTCAACTAGTTGATAGGATTAATTAGTTGTTAATAAAAGCCGTTTAGTCTATGGCATACATACAAAAATGACAAGCTTCATTCAATGGACCATGATCCAGTCAATGTGCTTGGCTAAGAGTTCTGGGTCAACCCTTGCTAGTCCAAGGGGTAGTGATCCTGGCTTAGTCAATTCCCTGGCTGAGTTCCGCTGGACCGCAATGTCGCGAATCATGATTGTATGACACCCTGGACTATATCTAAGTCAAATACGTTAATGATCTTTTTCAAGATTAGCCGTAGCCCTCCTTGTTTTAGGGGTTAGCAACTATAGGGCCCGTGTTATAGTTGTTGAGATACACTCAAGCTGTGACATGGCAACCCTGTAGAAACCAACTCCTTAAATACATAAGATGAAATCTTGACTAACCCTAACCGTCGTCGCGTACCCCGAGCGCCGGCGTAAGTTAAGTCAACGATGTAGTCTGACTAGATGTAGTCTAAGACCTGACCCAACCGACGTGTCGTGCATACACCGAGCTGAGGGGCAAGTCAGGCTAGACATGAAAACAAGGGTCCGACTAGACTAGACATTGTGATTTGGATGAGCACACTCATGATCACGAATGGCTAGGGGCAAAAACCGATTAAGAGAGTCATATCCGATATGATCGATGAAGAGTCATCTTCCGATCGCAGAGTCAATCAACTTGTTGAGCTACACTCAAGGTTGTTTAGACTCAAGGTGATTGGAACTCTTACCCATTATTTTTAATTCGATTAAATCGTTCGTTATTAAGCTTTAAAACGTTCGTAAAAATAGTGGGAGGATATAGATAGATAAAAGCCAATCTACCTATATTTAATATTGAACATATGCTAAATCTAGGGCAAGAATATGTTTACCGAAAGAATCAATTGATAATATTGAAATTAGTTAATTGGTCATAAAGTTGATTAATTGAATATCAAGTTAAATTCTAATTGATGTAATCAAACTATATTCTCATTGACATTAAATGACCTTCTAAAGAACAGACTTAAGAAATATGATTTCATTAAGTTTTGGGTCCAACAAATAAATTAAAGCTACATGTCACTCGTCTCTATATGAGGCAGCTTGAACATATAGGACATTCAAAGTATGTTTCTCCTTACAACTTGTCGAGCTACCCTCAAGGTTGTATGGACAAACAATTTTGATCCGCAAAGTTCGAGAATTCGATTAAACCGTTTGAGTCGAATACGAGTGCATGAGCGGTGCAAGACTATGTATCCCAACCGGATCTTGAGACAAGCAACTTCTTGAGCTACACTCAAGATTGCAAAGCTCAAGCGTTTGGATACATAAGTTGCTTGCATATCTATTTATTTATGTTGATATCTAAATGTGATTTAGAAAAGGAAGAAGGCACTTCGGAAAGTCAATAGAGAAAGTTAGTTTAATTTATCATTAGTAAAGGCATAAGTAGGAGGGAATGAAAACGTGACATATTTTGATGTCACGATTTCAGAATAAATTGTTATACAAAAGACGTTTAACACATTTTGACGAATGTCGTCACATTGCTTCTGAAGTAATGTTATGTGTTAAGTAATTTGTAAATAACTAAATATATATTAAATGTTAATATATAAATACACAAGATAGTAGCAAACTTATATGGTAAAATTAGACTAGGCCGTATCTAGAGATTAAGCTTCACAAGTCACATAAAGAGGGGTCTGACCTCTCGTATTATGAAGTCTACGGACACTTGTGAGTCTTAGACTCTTAGATACAATGGCCGAAACCCATCTGTGAGACAGTGGGAGAATGAGTTGTCGAACTCAGTCTCGTACATACTGATGTACTCGAGTCTACTTTTAACAAAATAAGTTATTCGTATATTTTATTAAGACACGTGTTCTTGATGAAACACAAGTCTGATAAAATAAAGAACGAAATGACTAAAGTATTTAAACTGATTCGATTAGATCGAATGGTCAAATACTTAGCTAAATAAAATCTTGTGTAATTAAAAGAAAATGTGATTTTCTCTCAGATCAAGTCTGTTAACACATCGGTGTGTTAAAAGGTATGAATCACACTTAGTTAGACTTGGTGCGATCCATAAATAAGTGACTCTGAGTTAACTCCTCCCTGTGGGTTAAGTCCCAGATAGTAATGCCTAGGTTTTGATAATGTTCTATAAGGACATTATCAATAATATATTCAATAAATCAATAGTAAGGAAGTTGTATATTTACTCGAATTTCGTAAAACGAAATGTCGAGTTAGACATCATAACTTATGATGACTTAGTCAACTTCTAGGATGACATTCGGAGTAGTAACTCCGATTTAAAACTTGATGCAGGTCCGTGTGCGTAAATGAATTTGAGAATTTAGTTTACGTGCCCAAGGAAAATGTTTCCTCACTTTTTGCAAGTAAATCTTTAAGTTGAAAGATTGGTGCAGAAAGAAAATAGTGAAGTACAATCTTGTTGGACGAGAACGGTTTTCATCCTAATTTCTTTAAAACGGATTAGTTGAAACCGTCTCGCCAGCAGATGTGTACAAATCTACTCGGACCAAGCTCGATGTAAAACGTTCATGTTGACCATGAAAATTTGAGCATTCACTTATAAGTTCGTTTTTCTAAATATGATTTAGACGGACCAACTTATATGAATTGGCCAGAGAATTTTCAAGGTCAGTGGGAGCGTGTAAATTACATGCGAGACATCAAAGAGATGGAACATATATTTTGATTAAGTAATCAAAGAGTTTGATTATTTATCAGAAATGAATATGAACCATTTGAAATGACCAATAACTAATTTGAAATGATTATCGTAAAGTACGATAAACTGGATAAGATCCAGGGAAATAAAATATTATGGATTCCGACAGACCAAATGAAGTATTTGAATGAGATGGTTGGTCTAACACAAACATAGAAACCCCTTAAGTCTATAGTGTAGACGGTTTTAGCAGATCCACTCACGAAGGCTCTACCACATGAAGTCGGGAAAACTTATGTGTAAAAACGATATAAGATACCGAGATAAATGGGCCTGAGTGCAAGTGGGAGATGTAGGAATATGGTGCCCTCGAGGCCATTTATTCCTGTGTGAATAGCACAAACATCTTGTTCGAAATAACAGTAAGCTGTTTGGTAATAATTTATCTAAGCTATATTGTAATGTAGTCAACATTAGATATAAACTTAGGTAAAGTCCTGAGACTTTATGCAAGGTCAAACGGGTATCGAGATGAGTATCTCGATCATGGAGAAACGTTTGACCGTCTGTAGCATAAGTCTAAAATGGTTCGTGGTCGTAGATGTTCCGAGACAAGGATATCGAAACATCGGATAGACCATTGTGTCTTAGTCTTCACCGTTTAGCGGTGGCGATGATCTCATGATCGCTTGACTTGGCGAAGTCGAAGACGAGACACAGGTGCTCATTAGAATGAGTTCACTGAAAGATCCACTAGAGTTATCACATGGTTATATTGACCAATCTGTCAGTGATAACTCTGAGTGATGATAGGATAGTTGGTCTTTTGACTTGAGGTCATTTTGACGGACCTGTGCGTGAACGGTGCCACTTAGATCAATTGACCTAGCTTCGAGGCAAGGCCTGTCGAAAGGTCTTTTGATTGGGTGTCACTTGAAACGTACGAGGCGAGTAATGACCAAGAGAGGATTCGTCTCTCCCGGTCAATGGGAGTTAGTGTCGTAGAGTTAGTTCGGTCTTTAGTAAAAACTCTGCGCAGAGTATGTTGGAAGAAGTCCAACATTAGTTGACTAAAGATCGATAGAAACTAACCGGAGTCAAGTTATTGGGGTTGACAGTTTGACCGTACCCCAGACTTGATCCGAACGACATATTTAAGACGAAGAGACTATAACTACGGAATTCATCACGGAAACAGTCAGGTGGTCCCGACAATACTCATGTCAATGAGTCAACCACATAATGATGATTCCTGAAGCAGGGACGGCAACCACTGCTCGTGGTCACTGCCGTATAGGGCTTCGAGCCCAACCTGTTGTAAGGGTCAGGCTGTAGGGTCTCACACAGAGTGCAATGCTTCGTCAAGTAATAGGTAGAAAATAGTTAGGGAGAATATTTGCATTTGATGCAAAAGAAGAGATAATTGCATTTGATGCAATATGATAATTTAAGCTTAGATAGGGACTATTTTGCATTTGATGCAAAAGTGATTAAATATGTATTAAATTGTTTAATACAATATTTAATGAAATAAACGCAAGGAAAAGTTCACGGGTAAGACGGGAATGTCCCGGTCTAGACCCAGGTTCGAACGGCGTCCAAATCGGACACCAGATGATCAAGTTATGCTCAAAACAGCCCATAGGATCAGACCGGGTCAGACCAGGCTAACCCAGACCAGACTAAGTCTGGCCTGGGCGCCTGGCCAGACCTGGCTGAGCCAGGTCGCCAGCCCAGGCGCCTGGGCTCAGGCCCAGGCGCTGGGCGCCTGGGCCTGCGCCCAGGCGGGCCCGCCCAGGCGCCCTGGGCGCCTGGGCCAGGCCCAGGCCCAGGCGCTGGGCGCTGGCCCAGGCGGGCCGCCCAGGCGCCCTGGGCGCCTGGCCCAGGCCCGGGCCAGGCGCCCTGGCCTGGGCCAGGCGCCCAGACTGGGTGCACCAGCCTGGGTGCGCCCAGACCAGGCGTCCAGCCTGGTCTGGGCTCACCCAGTTGGTCTGGTGGGTCCCGCTTGTGCAGAAATTCTGCCCTAGGGCAGAACAGATTTGACGGCTCAGTTTTTATGAAAAACTAGCCGTGGGTTGATCTTTGGACGATCAATTGGAGGGTCAAACGAACTCCGATTGACGAACGGTTTTTTCCTATGCGTTCACCGTTGAACGCTTGTCGTATTGATAGGTTGTATCAATCTTGAAGCTCAACGGTGAGTGAGTTAAAATTCACGGAAGTTTGCACTTTGTGAAGTGCAAACTAACTTGATTTAATTAACTCTAAATTTTAGTCCCACATCGGATTTTGAGAAAGGGGGAGAGTCCGCCGCCTATATAAATAGGGGTCTCCCCCCTTCCTCAAAACTCGTCCCAAGCTCTAGATCTGAGCGGCTCTCATAAATGTTGGAGCACGCCCGGATCTAAGCTTAAATAAATATTTCTCTATCTCCCTAAATTTCTGCCTTACTCCTGCGGGCTCTAGCAAGCTACAAAGGAGTTCGGATTCTGAATCTGAAATCTTGGCGGAGGTTTCACTCGCGTGAAACTTTCTTCGGCGCGTGGTTGGCTCGGCGGCACGGGGATTGATCGCCTCGGGATGCGGAGCGGTTCGAGGAGCGGTTCGGGGAGCGGTTCAAGGAGCGGCTCGGCGTGGGACGGGAGCAGCTCGGAAGACGGCGCGGAACATCTCGCCTGCTCCAGGGCTGAGATTCCGGGTATGTGGTTAGAGTATTATTAGCATTAGTTTAGTTTAATCGCAGTAGGCTAGATCCTTCTTGGGATGGTCAGACCCATCCCAAGTCGGCATAGATCTTGGCATAGGGTCTTGGACCTTAGGGCTAAATGAAAAATGTTTTTTTTAAACTGCATGTTAATTAGTTAACATATGTTTTTCTTCCGCTGCTATGATTTTTCTGTCTATGTTCCGTCCGACTTCAGACGGGACTAGAGTTTTTGTGCCCTAAGGGAACCCCCAATTCCCTACACATATGCATGTGGAGAAACACGTGCATGAGTGTGTCTCACATGGTGTGCTCGTGCCCGTGGACGTGGAGCATAAAAATCATCATACGTGCGAACATGTGGGGTAGGATGTGTGTTCATACGTGGCATGGTATACATGAAAGCATGACCCTTCTTTGGAGGTCCACCCAAAGTGGGTTTCCTTCCAAAAGATGGTGTGTGCCTAGTGGAAGCACCATTGGTAGAAGAACTACCCATGGAGTGTTTACTCCCACTAGTTGAGGCTTTGGAAGATGGCCTAACAAAGGTCATGACCGATTTGGATGAGTCTCCCATCTTACACCCCAAGCCAATGTGATGATTGGCCGGAAGTAAGTCATTTAGGATATTATCCAAATGGCCCTTACCTTTATTGAATTTATTAATTCGGCCTAATATGTACTCATACTTCTCGGTGAGAGAATGCATAGAAGCATCCAAAGTGGATACTTGCGATGTGAGTACATAAACACGAGACTTGAGATTTTCATTCTCAATACTCAAAGTGCATGAGTGTGTCTCACATGGTGTGCACGTGCCCGTGGACGTGGAGCATAAAAATCATCATACGTGCGAACATGTGGGATATGATGTGTGTTCTTACGTGACATGGTATACATGAAAGCATGACCCTTATTTGGAGGTCCACCCAAAGTGGATTTCCTTCCAAAAGAGGGTGTGTGCCTAGTGGAAGCACCATTGGTAGAAGAACTACCCATGGAGTGTTTACTCCCACTAGTTGAGGCTTCGGAAGATGGCCTAACAAGGTAGAGTGACATTCTTCATGATACGCGGATGTAGCTTTGAATGCCATCGTTGTAGTATGCTATAACATCGCTCCGATACCAATTGTAAGGATCACTTTACCCTTGCAATACTAACAACAACACACTAGAGGGGAGGTGAATAGTGTAATGGCACAAATTGTGTATTTAAAAATTAAACTTGCAAATGCGGAATTATAAATGCCAGAGGAATTTAAACACCACAACAATCCAAACGCAAACACAAGATATTACCCTGGTTCCCCAAACTTGGGTACGTCTAGCCACACCAATATCCACTATAAATCTCACACAGATAAGTGAATACAATCTCACACAGAGATACCTCACACAGAGGATTTGGATTCTTACACAGAGAAATCCTTACTCTCACACAGAGAGACCTCACACAGAGGATTTAGGATTCCCACAAAGAGATATCCTTGCTTTCACACGAAAAGACTTATGCTCTCACACAGAGAGATCTCAACCAACCCTCACACAGAAGTTAATACTCTCATATAGAGAGTAACTAGCCCTCACACAGAAAGCTAGGCTTTGAATGAAATAACAAAGTAAAACAAATACTCTTACATATGCCTTGAGATAAACTTACTCATTAATGAATGAAAGACATGGAAGAGTATCTCCAAGTGATGAGATTTGCTTGAAAGCACTTGGATGATTTTCCTTGAGCTTGACTTCAATGCATGAAGGAGATTTAGAGCTTTAAGAGGGAAATGAGAGAGTTTGAGAGTGGCTTAATCAATCTCTAATGATTTGCAATAGATCCAAGAAGTTCCACTGAACTCAGACCTCTCATATATATAGGAACCCTATAGGAACTCTCAAAAGCCAAGAAAACAGCCAAAAACAAAAAGCTGCAACGGCTAGAATCTGGGCTGAAACGTCAGCGACAGTCGACTGATGAACAAATGACAGTCGACTATCCAACGGCTAAATAATTCCCAACAGCTATAATCTGAGCAATGACAGTCGACTGTAAAATAGACAGTCGACTGTATATCCTTCATCAGGCGACTACTGCAGGAGATGGAATAAAACAGAGAGTTGCAACTTACTCCCAGTATGCATACAGGCGACTAATGAACAAATGACAGTCGACTGTAAAATAGACAGGCGACTGTTTATCCTTCATCAGTCGACTGCTGCAAGGGATGGAAATAAACAGAGAGATGCAATTTTCGCACTTACGCCTTTCAGACGACTATTGACCATTTCACAGACGACTGTAAATATTTCATCAATCGACTGATGCAAAAAGCTCAAGTAGAGTCAATAAAAAGTTGACTTGATCAGTGCACCACAGTCGACTGTAGAAGGCTCGACAGGCGACTTGAATCACCCAGTCGACTGTAAAACCTTCAGCAGGCGACTGTTGGAGAGCCAGAGACTCCAAATGAGTCTTTGGGCAAGATGAGCCTATTGGGTTGGATTCTATGGTAATCCTACGGCTTACTAAGATGGTTAAATGCATATGCATGAATGAGTAGACCGTCTATCAAGGCATTACATTAAACCTAGACTCAAAAGAAGAGAAAGCAATAAATGAAATTACATGGATTGCAATGCTCTCCTAAGAGTCTATGGCTTCAATCTTGATGCCTTGAAGCTCATCATCATCTCCAAGCTTTGGCACCCCTTCTCCAAGCTTTGGCCCTTCTCCACTAGATGTCCATCCTTGCACCAAGTGTTTAGTCTCCAAAAATGATATTCTTGAAATGTAACTATGAGACTAAAACAAGAGAGTCATTATCAACAATATAATGTTATGATCATCATCAAAATAACATTGGTATGAAACACCAATACTCAACAATCTCCCACTTTTTGATGATGACACACATTATGTAAAACATCTATTCTATAAAATAGGGATGATATCAAGAGAAATTGGATAAGAGAAATTGGACAAGAGAAATTGGATAAGAGAATTTGGACAAGAGTATATACATACATATATAAACATACATATATCTATTCTATAAAATAGGGATGTTATCAAGATAAATTGGATAAGAGAAATTGGAGAAGAGAAATTGGATAAGAGAATTTGGACAAGAGTATATACATACATACATACATACATATACATACATCTATTCTATAAAATAGGGATGTTATCAAGAGAAATTGGATAAGAGAAATTGGACAAGAGAAATTGGATAAGAGAATTTGGACAAGAGTATATATATACATATATAAACAAACATACATACATATACATACATACATCTATTCTATAAAATAGGGATGGTATCAAGAGAAATTGAATAAGAGAAATTGGACAAGAGAAATTGGATAAGAGAATTTGAACAAGAGTATATACATACATATATAAACATACATATATCTATTCTATAAAATTGGGAAGTTATCAAGAGAAATTGGATAAGAGAAATTAGATAAGAGAAATTGGATAAGAGAAATTAGACAAGAGAAATTAGATAAGAGAATTTGGATAATAGAAATTGGATAAGTGATGAGATTTTGAGAGATAAGAGAAGAGGTGTGGAATTTTGTGATGAGATTTTGAGAAATTGGATAAGAGAATTGGACAAGAGAAATTAGATAAGAGAATTTGGACAAGAGAATTTGGATAAGTGATGAGATATTGAGAGATAAGAGAAGAGGTGGGGAATTTTGTGATTAGATTTTGAGAGATAAGAGAAGAGGTGTGGAAATTTTCACATACAACCCCGGTTTTTGCATTTTTGCCCCTAGACACTCCCCACACACACCCCCACACCTTTTATTCTTCCCCCCTTCCCGACCATTTTTTCCAGTCCACGTGCACGTGTGCATATATACATACATATATAAACATGCATATATACATATACATACATATACATACATACATACATATACATACATATCAAGAGAAATTGGATAAGAGAAATTGGACAAAGAGAAATTGGATAAGAGAATTTGGACAAGAGTATATACATACATATATAAACATACATATATACATATACATACATTTTTGTGAAAGGTAAGTGTAATCTTTATTAATGTACAAACAAAAATATACAAAAGCGGGAATTGGTTAGGAATACGGGATTTAATAGAGAGAGAGAGGATATGTCACAAGCGCCGTCACTCCCTACTATCATCTCCCGTTTCCGGACCAAACCCCATGAAACCCAAAAAAAACAATCATACAAACTTCCAGAATGGTTATTAACCCATATCTCTGAAATCCCAATTTGTTAAGGCTTCAGCCGCATCCACGTCGTCAAGCTCCTGGTCTTTTAAAGCAATCCTGATATCAGAAGCGATGTCCTCAAAAACCTGAGTTTTACAACGCTTGATGTTCTCAAAAACTCTCCTATTCCTCTCCCTCCATGAGTGTCAGATTATAGCAGATAGGGCGGTTTTAGCAAGGAGGTTAAGGAGACTTTTGGTTCTAAAGTTCCATAGAAAATAATCCCCAACACTCCGCAAATTAGCAGGGTGAGGTCCACACATGCCCAGCTTCAGCATACTGCGCTTCAACAAATAAAAGGAGAAATCACACCTAAAGAAGAGGTGATGTGTGTTTTCTTCCGAGCCATTATCGGACAGAACACAGAGCCCATCATTGCTAATCCCCCAATTAGTGAGGTAATCCTTGGTTAGCAGCTTTCCTTTAAAAGCTCTCAAAAGGGATAGGGCCATCTTCGGGATATGCTTGTTGTACCATATTAATTTATGATAGGGGAAAGGATCATCGTATAGCCCCATCCCAAGCATCCCTACCTGGCACACATTTCCAGTAATCCGAGCTAGTCTTAATAGCAAAATTCAGTAGCTTCGGCCTAATGCTGTCAATGGACAGGTCATTCGTCCAGCCCGTGCCTTGCCAGTAGTCAATCACACGCTTATTGCTAGCTCCCGCAGGAATTGGTTGCTCATTTTTAAGGGGGTCACCAGATAGCCAGTTATAATGCCAGAGTGGGGTGGATTTGCCGTCACGAACCACTTTTTTGATTAGTTTCTGGGAGGTGTTTCTGCAATGAAGCATGAACTTCCACGTTCCCGAATGAACCGGCATCCCAATTGCTGCGAAGTTGTTCGGGTCTCCATATTTTTCCCGCATATATTCTGCCCAAACCCCTTCATTTGAAAGTAATCTCCAAGTCAATCTGACTCCCGAAGCCAGGTTAAAATCAGAGAGTAGTCTGAGGCCAACTCCTCCCTCTTTTTTGGGCGTGCAGACATCATTCCAAGACCAGATCCTAGTGCTTCCCCAGATAAATCTCCGACATACCGAAGAAATTTTACAGAGAATAGAAGATGGTACGTGGAAGGCTTGCATCCAGAAGAAAACCATACAGTAGATTACTGATCTCACCAGCTCGATTCTACCAGAGATCGAAAGGGACATCGAAGTCCAACCCAGAAGCCTCTTTTTGCATTCGTCAATCAGCTTGTTATACTGGGGGGGCATAGGATATTTTGTAGAAAGAGGTAGCCCCAGGTATGTGGTGATCGTGGATGCCATCTTAATTCCCAGAAAGTCTGCAAGATTTGAAGGCGATTTGGTGCCCTTGCTGAATATCCCGGCGCTTTTATTCCAATTAATATGGAGGCCAGAGTAATTGGAGAAATCATCAAGAAGATTTTTAAGCCCCTTAAAGGAACGGTGATTAGCCCGACAGAAGATTATGAGGTCATCTGCAAAGAGGAGATGTGAAATAGAGCCTGTGCATCGCATAGGTTGAATGGTGCACAGAAGATTAGCTTTTCCCATAAGAAGTGAGAAAGCTTCCATAACAATTACTAAGAGGTAAGGAGAGAGAGGGTCACCTGGCGTAAGCCTCTGTTCCCCATAAAGTGGCCCTCAGGCGAACCATTCACCAAAACTGAGAAGGACAGGGTAAAGATGCACTCCTTTATCCAGTTAATGAAAGTGTAATTGAACCCCAGCTGGTGCAACATGAAGTAAACGAATTCCCTGTTAACACTGTCGAAAGCCTTCCTCAAATCCAATTTAATACATGCTCTGGATCCCATAGGGTTGCTGTAGTCTCTTATTTGTTCATGGGCTAGTAGAGAGCAGTCAGAGAGCAGTCTACCCTTCAAAAAAGCAGACTGGTTTGCCGATATTAGATCATGGATGACCTCAGTGAGTCTGTTGCACAAAACTTTGCTGATAATTTTGTATAGCACATTACAACAGGCAATAGGTCGATAATCCCCCAGGCTTGACGCATTTGGGCTTTTGGGCACTAGTGTAAGGAAAGTGTGATTAACTTGGGGGAACATCACACCGGTTCTAAAGAAGTATTGAATTGATCTGATGGCATCACCTTCAATGAGAGACCAGTGTTGTTGGAAAAAGAAACCATTATACCCATCCGGCCCCAGTGCTTTATCTGCTCCAATTTGAAACACTGCTGATTTTATTTCATCTTTGGATATTCTCCTATCCAGCCAATTGGCCGCCTCAGCTGTAATCTTGCGTTTAGGAACAAGGTGAGGAAATACATTCCAGTAGTCTGTTTGGCAGTATAATTGCTCATAGAATTTAGGAGCCTCAACTTTCAGATCCTCCAGAGACCTATTTTGGTTTCCATCAGCATCCACCAAGTGCTCCAGGTTATTAAACCCTTGCCTAGCCTTCATGGCATTATAGAAGAATTTAGTGTTCCTGTCTCCCAGACTAAGCCATTGTTGCCGGCTTTTCTGCCTATACATCTCCTCTTCCATACCAATTAACTGGGCAAGTTCCTTATGCAACTTCTGTTCTTCATAATATAAGCTCAGATCCACAGTAAAGTCTTGCCGATTCCTCAGGCTCTCAAGCTTTTTGTGGCATGAATCAATAGAGTTAGCCGCCTGCACATCTCGGGTCCAGTTGCGTAATATGTTTTTCAATCTCTTTAGCTTTTGCGTTAAGCAAAACATGGGGGAACCATGCATGTACTGACCCCAGCTAGCTTCTATCAGGTCATTGTATCCTGGCAATTTTGACCAATGGTTAAAATATTTAAAGGGTTTAGGGCTAGTCGATACCTGGGAGTGCAATTTAACCACCATCGGGGAGTGATCACTGGTGTGAGGGTCGAGGTACACCATGTAAGATTCCGTCAGCTTGGCAATCCAATCATCATTACAGAGCACTCTGTCTAGCTATGCCGCAATGCGTCCCTTGCCCAGTCTTTTGTTGCACCAACTCATTCGGGGGCCAGTACTCTTAATTTCTTGGAGAGAGCAATTAGTAATGCAATTATTGAAGTCTTCAACCATACCATCATCCAGCTTACGACCGCCAATCTTATCCTTAGTGTACAGGACACAGTTGAAATCTCCACCAATAATCCAGGGCTTGTGCCGTACATTTTTGGAATCAAGATGAAGATGATGCCATAACATTTTCCTTTCCGAGCTAGTGTTCAGAGCGTATATCGCTGTAAACACCATGGAGAAGCCACCCGCATTTTTACAGAGAGTTGTGATGTGTTGCGGAGATGAAGACATAACAGTTGCTTGCCAAACATTAGGGTCCAAAGCCCAACAGGATCCTTCCTCCTCTCTGCATAGCGAAGTTATTAAAAGTCAACCAGTGCTGAGGGATGCATGACTTCTTATTAACAGACATACTTTTCAGTTTAGTCTCTAACAAAGCCACAATGGAGGGCTTCTGATTCTTCAAAACATCTCTAAGATCTCTTCGCCTAATCGAATTATTTAGGCCCCGCGTGTTCCAGATGAGGATAGTGATTAAACACGATTTTGTTGCTGAAGACTCCCCTCCTTCAGTCTCATGCTCCTTCTGGTACTCGGAGCAAGGGGAATATTAGGGCCTGATACATCCTTTACAGTACTTTGCTTTTCCAAAGATCCTGCTAGCTCCTAAACCTCTATCTCCCACTCTGGATTAACGCATGTCAGGAGCTCTGGGATTTTATCAATGTCTAGCACCCCATCATCCTCAATAACAGATGGAACCTGCCTGCGCATGCCTGGTGATTTTCCCGGAGGACTGTTATGTTCCTCTACAGATGCAGACGTGAGGTTCAAAGCAGCATGAATAGAAGTCTTTTGATCTCTACTATTAGCAATATCATTATGACTCCCCTCAACTTCTAGTCATGTAGTAGGCCTTTCCATAACAGTTTCTATCTCCGCTTCTTGTTCAACATTGTCAATGTAATTTTCCATAGCTTTATCTATCTCCTCTTCTTGTTCAACCCTCTCAGTGTAAGTGGTAGAGTCCTGCTCACCAATTTTGGAGTCTGAAGTACTAGACATAGGAATATTAGAGACTTTGTGCTTCTGTAAGTCCCCTAACACTTGCCCTAAGTCCGAGCAAACATATGGATCACTGGAAGAAGTCTTCTCCACGTCATTTGGCACTTCTGGCTCCATACCTCTCGAGTTACCAGTTACTTGGATTGAAGGGAGCTTTAACAAATCCTGACAATGCTGATCGCCATGACCAAAACACACACAATGGCTACACCTTGGTGGCTCTCCCTCGTATTTGGTTTCAATGTTGATGATACCATCATCATGTCTTAACCCCACAGACGACGGCATAGGTTTTTTAGCATCAACTTCAACAAGACATCTGGCATAGGATACTCTCTCCAAGTTAGCAGTTGCACAATCCAGGCAAATGGGGGAGCCTACCACCGAACCTACTACATTCAAGATTTCCAATGTCCACATATTTAGGGGCAGTCCATGAAACTGGACCAATACTGGGACCGATAATAGGATGTCCCTATCATGGCGTAGCGTGGGACTCCATTTTTGAAGCACTATTAGACGCCCATCAAATAACCATGGTTCCCCATGCAGGATCCTCTCACATTCAGCTTCACATTCAAACTGGAAATAGAAAAATCCGTTCTCTCGACTATAGATTTGAATCCCTTTCTTTAATTTCCAGAGTCTGTCAACCCATGCTCTTATTTGACCATAGTAGGGCACATAACCTAGTACGTAACCTACCAGGGTGTTCTTCCATCTTTCACCTCCTCTATCAAGCATTGGGCCCCAGACCCTACTAAGTGCCACCCCGTCTTCAACCTCAGGGGGAACATAGGTCATTGCTAAGGATTCCTCATAAGTTCTCTTATTAGCACAAATATCAGACCAAGAGAATGTCTTGCAATGAGAATTTCGGCCTAACAGGTATTTTATCAATTTGTGATCCTGTCTAGATCTGCTAGGTATAGCCCCACGTTCATCCCGCCTATTCCCAATTCTCCGGTCACGACCCTTGCTCAGATCTTCATTCCTGCCACCCTGAGGATTCCGAGTGCCCTTGAGTTGGTTGCCTCCAAAAGTAGAGTTCCTTCGATTCCTTTTCCCAACTACATGCCAAACCTCCCCTTGCGTTGACCCCGGTCCTTGATCGCGCCCTCTGTAGAAGCCGAACGTTGGTTGCCCTTGCCGGAGAGATCACGCAAAGGACGGCTGCCCGCGGGGTCTCCCGAGTCGCTCCCTCCGTGAAGAGCGCACATCTTTTCTACATATACATACATATACATACATACATATACATACATCTATTCTATAAAATAGGGATGGTATCAAGAGAAATTGGATAAGAGAAATTGGACACGAGTATACATATACATACATATACATACATACATACATATCTATTCTATAAAATAGTGAGGTTATCAAGAGAAATTGAATAAGAGAATTTGGACAAGATAAATTGGATAAGAGATGAGATTTTGAGGGATAAGAGAGGCGGTGGGGAATTTTGCACATACAACCCCGGTTTTTACATTTTTTCCCCTGGACCCTTCCCCACACACACCCACACTTTTTATTCTTCCCCCCTTTCCGACCGTTTTTTCCCAGTCCACGTGATATAAAAGAGGGATGTTATCAAGAGAAATTGGATAAGAGAATTTGGACATGAGAAATTGGATAAGAGAATTTGGATATCTATTATATAAAAGAGGAAAATTGGATAAGAGAAAATATAAGAGATGAGATTTTGAGGGATAAGAGAGGAGGTGGGGAATTTTGCACATACAACCTCGATTTTTGCATTTTTGCCTCTGGACCCTCCCCACACACCCACCCACACTTTTTATTCTCCCCCCTTCCGACCATTTTTTTCCAGTCCTTTGAAGATTTTGAATCTTATCCTACTAGGACAAGGCTTTGTCCTACGTGGCAAGTTTGTCCTAAGTGGTAATGCCAATTTTGGGGGGACTTAAATTTTGGTGGAAAACTTAAATTTGGGGGAAACTTGAAATTTTGTGGGAAAACTTGAACTTTGGGGGAACTTGGAATTTGTGGAGAGAAAAAACTCAGCCATTAAATAAACCGTGCCCTATGGGCACATGTAATGACTAGTAAAGAAATAAAGCACAATGCTAATGAGCTCCCTATAATTATATGCACCAATCGTAAAATAAGATATATAATTGAGAATACTCATTATACCGAATGAAATAATGAGAAACCATGGTGAATATAATAGGCATGGATTACATAAACCAATTGCAATAGAAAATAATCATGCACACATGAATGGTTTATATACTCCCACATATCTCTCCCCATAGACATATCTCTCTCCTTATATGCATATGTATGAAATACAAGATTTACATAATGCATATATCTCTCCACTTGACATCGTCAAAAAGGTGGACATCTGAAATATCCCCCTTGTTATCTTAATTAAAGATGTAACAATATGTAAGAGTAAAGAAATGTATGATACCAAATTGTAAAAATTTAGTGGGTATCAATCACTATCCCATGCTCCCCCTAGATCATAGAAATGGTCAAATTTTTTACTTCTAAGACCTAATACCAATTGTAAAGTAGGAGATAAACAATCTCTAACAATTGAGATAACGCCAATTGTAGAAAGAGAATCTTAAAAGATAATCCTCTTTACCAATTGTTAAACATACTTTGGAGCCATGTGCTTAAAGTGTATCAAAGCAATAGATATGGAAAAATCAACTTCAATGATACACAATGGCATTGCCAAAACTAAATATAACATGAAATTTGTTGGCAATAACCAAGGGGTTGAGTTTGAGACCAAAACTAACCAATAGTAACCATTGATCTCAAAAACATCCCGAAATGAGAGTTAATATATGTTTTAAAATAATTTTAAACATATAACATATTAACTCCCCCATTGTCATACATATAGATCAATGCATGCATGACACTGTATTCCCTACGGTCCCCATTTTCATGAAAAATAAATTTGAAAACATTTTCAAAATCATGAAACACACACAAACAATGGGTATGCTAAAAATAATCAATTAAGCACAATACTCATGCAATATGCATATGTGTAAGGATCCTAAACATTAGGGAACTAAACCCAAGAGGAGTTTGATTTCCTAATGTAATCACATGAGGTGATCACATCCCTAACCAAAGAGTTGATGTAGCTATCCCTCTCTTGCACACTACACTTAGTGGGAATCCATAATCTGAAGGATTTCCTAGGCAAGGGTTTTGCCTTTGCAAGAGGGGTGGATGTGGCATGCTTAGGTGTAGAAAAGAATTTCTTGGCATGCATAGAATGAGGATTTTGCTTCTTAGCAAAAAATGAAGGAGTTTGCTTCTTAGAAAAAAAATGAAGGATTTTGCTTCTTAGAAAAAAATGAAGGATTTTGCTTCTTAGCAAAAAATGAAGGATTTTCATTTTTCCTCACCACCTAGTGATTTACATGCTTCTTACTAGTATTATTGTTATACAAGAAGGCATGTTGATTCTTCTTAGGTGCTTTAGCAATATTTCTTGAATTTACACCAAAAGAAGAATTAGAGGTGGGTTTGGTAACCACCTTTGGAGTGTATCCTGTTGAGTATTGATTCCCCGGATTTGGTTTTGATGATGAGCAAACATAAATATCGTGAACTAACTCTTTGTGAGCGCAGTTATGGAGATCGTCGCCAAAACTCTACGTATATCAAAAGCGACGTCTCAAGACTTCTCAAAGCACGTGATCGCATGCCTGAAGCTTGGTTGAAGCTCAAGGAGCATTATTGAAGTCAAGAGATTTGGATTGAAGCTTTTGAAGACGGTTCGTCAAGTTTTATTTATAGTCTTCTAGTTTCTTTCTGTAGAATGTTAAGCCTTGAGTAGGTCTTACATTATTAGAGCTAGGATTATCATAGAAGCCCATAGAAACTTTCTCGAAGCTTCGCGCTTCGATTCGCGGCTTCTAGTGTATCTTAGTTGGTTCAAGAAGAAGAACCAACCGACTAGATGGCAATCTAGTCGGTCGGCAATCCTTCTTGAACCGACTAGATCTCCTTGCTCATTTCAGCTCATTCACTGTTTATCAATTAGTTGGTCCAAGAAGGTTCACCGACCGACTAGTTGTTAAACTAGTTGGTTTGGAATCCTTCTTAGAACGACTAGTTATATCTTCATTTTCACAGCCTGAGCCACTGTTTATCGTTAGTCGGTCCAAGAACAATCACCGACCGACTAGTTGAGAAACTAATCGGTTAGGATTTGTTCTTAGACCGACTAGTTCTCTTGTGTTCAGCCATTCTTATTTCATCTGCTTAGTCGGTCAAAGAACACTCACCGACCGACTAGTTGTGAAACTAGTCGGTTGGCAAGTCTTCTTAGACCGACTAGTTCTTTATGTCCGAACTTTCTTTTTTGGCTGTTCTCCAGTTAGTCGGTTCATGTTGAATCACCGACCGACTAGTTAAGAAACTAGTCGGTCAGTGATCCTTCTTTGTACGACTAGACTGCTTCAGAATAGAGCCGTTGGAGCATTAAATGCCACGATTTTTGATCTCTCTTTCCTCTATCCTATATATACTTTGAGGGGTCTTTCCTAGTATTCAAGGCTGCCTATATTGGGTTTTAGAGAAATCAAAGAGAAGCAAATCAACTCCATTCTAAAGCTATCTCTTCTCACTTGAATCTCTCCCTCACTCTTATTCCTCAAGAGAGATTCATTGATTGTGAGCCATTCAAGCCAAGGGCTTTGAATCCAAGTCACCAACTCCTCCCTAGCCATCTATTGCTGTCCATCTTGGTGGAGCTAGGGTTTGGTGCTTGCTTCTTCCTCAAAATCCATTCTTGCCCTAAATTGGTAAGTATACTCAAGACATAGGATTTTGTGGTAAGTGTTTCATTATTTCATCTTATTTGTTATTTGAGTTTGTCTCTCGGTTGTGAGAGAGTTTGTAATCCCGGGTTGTGGGAGTCACAATTCCATTGTGTATGATTTGTTCTTGTAGAGGTTTTTCTACAAGAATTTCATAGTGCAAAATCTTGGGTTAGTGGTTTCTAACTCAAGTATCCGGAGGGGATCCGGGTGGTTGGGACGTAGGATCACCGGTAACAAGTCGGGGAGACTTGGGTGGATCCGAACCCGTTACATCATTTGTTTGCGTTGTCTATTCTTGCTGTTTGTAGTCGCATTGTTGTTTGTATATTTGCACAATAATTAGGAATAACTCTCTTGATTATTTTAAAGTACTATTCACCCACCCTCTAGTACGTGTGCAGTAGCTACTCAGGGCATTACATATCCCAAACCTCCTCTATGGTTTGCTGGATGTTGTTTTTCAAGCAAACCGTGGAGTGAATCCCTAGAATAAACAAAGCTGTTGAGTTTTTTGGATTCCTCTTCACATTTCAACGTAAGTAGTTGAATGCGAGTTTCTAAGCTAAAGTTTTGAGCTACTAATTTTTCATTGGAAATGCTCAATTCCTTAACTTGAGAGATAAGTGTGTCTCTCTCACTAGTGGCACAAACATGTAAAGCATCATTATTATTTACACTAGTAGATTCTAAAGCATGCACCCTACTCATAGCATTCTTAAATTTTGCTTTCAATTTATCATATGAGTCGATGCACTTACTTGCCACGTTGGAGGCCACATTGAAGCGATACTCAACCTCCTCATATGGTAGCTTTGGCTCCTCCTTTTCTTCAACATCGCTTTCATCCTCGTTAGAGCTTGACGAAGACTCTTCCCAATTAGCCATGAATCACATTTCTTAGTTGGAGTTGAGCCACGCCTCTACCTCTTCATCGCTTGAACTTGAGGAGATTGATGAAGAATCATCAAAATCCGCGAAGCACATGTGAGCTTGCTCCTTTTCGTCCTCTTCTTTATCACTTGATGTGTCCTCGTCGGAATCATCAAATGTGCCGACAAGTCCCTTCTTTTGATTCTTGAATTTGGCCTTGCCTTTCCAATGCTTCTTCCCTTTCCCTTTGTAATTTTCTTTGACGGGTTTGGAAGGGCATTCGGTAGAAATATGATCTTTTCCTCTACAATTGAAACAAATCGAATTGTTAGACTTGGAGACAAACTTTGACAAAGATTTACCTTGCTTGGCCTTAAGGAATGCCTTGAATTGCTTTGGCAAGCTCGATGTAATCATCATCACTAACATCATCTTCTCCATCATCTTCACTCGATGCTTCCTGATGGAACTTTTTTCTCCACTTGATTGACTCCCTCTCGACATAGAATGCAACCCCATTTTGCTTCTCGGGCTTCATTGGTTGAATCTCTTTCTTATGTTGAAGCTTTACTTCATATGCCATGAGATTTCCAATGCACTCCTCAACGGTGTATTTGGACAAGTCATTTGACTCCAAAATCCCGTTGGCCTTTGACTCCCATTGAGATGTGAGCGAGTCAAAGATCTTCTCCACTCGATCCTCTTGGGAAATCACCTTCCCAAGTCCTTCCAAAGCTTTCACGATATCAGTGAACCTTGTGAATATCTCCGAGATGTTTTCACCTTCCTGCATCTTAAACAACTCATATTTAGATCTAAATACACATTATTTAGATTTCTTTACATTCGAAGCCCCTTCATGAGAAATCTCGAATGTATGCCAAATTTCGTTGGCCGTTTGCACATGGAGATGCGGTTGAAGCCATTTGAAGTGAGGGCGCAATGGAATGCATTCATAACCCTCGCATTGATTTTGATCGAGTCCTTTTCCGCCTTAGTTCTTGAAGCCGCGGGTGAAGTAGGCTCCTCAAATGGCAACTCTGTGATGTCCCATAAGTCTTGACCCTTCATGTAAATCATGATCCTGATCTTCCAACTTGGGTAGTTGGTTCCGTTGAAGGGAGGGGGTCGAACGGTAGAGTGACATTCTTCATGATACGCGGATGTAGCGTTGAATGCCATCGTTGTAGTATGCTATAACCTCGCACCGATACCAATTGTAAGGATCGCTTTACCCTTGCAATACTAACAACACCACACTAGAGGGGAGGTGAATAGTGTAATCCCACAAATTGCGTATTTAAAAATTAAACTTGCAAATGCGGAATTATAAATGCAAGAGGAATTTAAACACCACAACAATCCAAACGCAAACACAAGATATTATCCTGGTTCCCCAAACTTGGGTACGTCTAGCCACACCAATATCCACTATAAATCTCACACAGAGAAGTGAATACAATCTCACACAGAGATACCTCACACAGAGGATTTGGATTCTTACACAGAGAAATCCTTACTCTCACACAGAGAGACCTCACACAGAGGATTTAGGATTCCCACAAAGAGATATCATTGCTTTCACATAGAAAGACTTATGCTCTCACACAGAGAGATCTCAACCAACCCTCACACAGAAGGTCATACTCTCACACAGAGAGTAACTAGCCCTCACACAGAAAGCTAGGGTTTGAATGAAATAACAAAGTAAAACAAATACTCTTACCTATGACTTGAGATGAACTTATTCATTAATGAATGAAAGGCATGGAAGAGTATCTCCAAGTGATGAGATTTGCTTGAAAGCACTTGGATGATTTTCCTTGAGCTTGACTTAAATGCATGAAGGAGATTTAGATCTCCAAGATGAAAATGAGAGAGTTTGAGAGTGGCTTAACCAATCTCTAATGATTTGCAATAGATCCAAGAAGTTTCAATGAACTCAGCCCTCTGATATATATATAGGAACCCTATAGGAACTCACAAATGCCAAGAAAACAGTCAAAAACAAAAAGCTGCAACGGCTAAAATCTGGGCTGAAACGTCAGCGACAGTCGACTGATGAACAAATGACAGTCGACTGTCCAACGTCTAAATAATTCCCAACGTCTATAATCTGACCATGACAGTCGACTGTGGAAGACTACACAGTCTAATGTATATCCTTCATCAGGCGACTGCTGCAGGAGATGGAATAAAATAGAGAGTTGCAACTTACTCCCAGTATGCATACATGCGACTGATGAACAAATGACAGTCGACTGTAAAACAGACAGGCGACTGTTTATCCTTCATCAGTCGACTGCTGCAAGGGATGGAAATAAACAGAGAGATGCAATTTTCGCACTTACGCTTTTCAGATGATTGTTGACCATTTCACAGGCGACTATAAATATTTCATCAGTCGACTGATGCGAAAAGCTCAAGTAGAGTCAATAAAAATTTGCTTGATCAGTGCACCACAGTTGAGTGTAGAAGGCTCGACAGGCGACTGGAATCTCACAGTCAACTGTAAAACCTTTAGCAGGCGACTGTTGGAGAGCCAGAGACTCCAAATGAGTCTTTGGGCAAGATGAGCCTATTGGGTTGGATTCTAGGGTAATCCTACGGCTCACTAAGATGGTTAAATGCATATGCATGAATGAGTAGACCATCTATCAAGGCATTACATTAAACCTAGACTCAAAAGGAGAGAAAGCAATAAATGAAATTACATGGATTGCAATGCTTTCCTAAGAGTCTATGGCTTCAATCTTGATGCCTTGAAGCTCACCATCATCTCCAAGCTTTGGCACCCCTTCTCCAAGCTTTGGCCCTTCTCCACTAGATGTCCATCCTTGCACCAAGTGTTTAATCTCCAAAAATGATATTCTTGAAATGTAACTATGAGACTAAAACAAGAGAGTCATTATCAACAACATAATGTTGTGATCATCATCAAAATAACATTGGTATGAAACACCAATACTCAAACACACATGGGATAGCCGCAGGTCTAGGAGGTAGGCACGTGGGGGAATCACAAGTGTTCGGCTGCCCCTCTCTCTTTCCTTCCTCTACTTATGAAGGAGATGTTTTAGGTCCTTGTGCATTCGTCCCCTGCAAGACAAACACATGAGTAGAAAAAAACAAAGGGGAATTAAAATAAGCCCATCTCTTTTTTGTGCACAGTTCAACCAAAAGGGGAATTAAAGAAATATGAGTGCAATACTTCCCTTGGACTTTAGAATTGTAGCATGATGCTAGGAGATTAAGGAATTGCGGCAACCCTGACTTGGGGAATTAATGCATGCACGTTGAAGCAATGAAGACCATGTGACATCTTGGAACTTGGTGCGACCTGCACTTTTGTGTTTCCCTTTATTGACTTTGTCCTCAACAAATTTCGGCTGCTAGAGCTCCTTGCACCTTGTTATTGTTGATGAGGGCACAATAGTTGCGACTAAGGGATATAGTCAATGGAGACTATTGCTTGCAGCTTGTAGACATATAGGCTAGGGTTTGTAGATGATGGTCGGCTTTATGCGTGAGTTTCTAAGCCCTTGGAATTTCAATATGTTCGATGCCCTTTGATGACTTGGAGAAGAGGTTTAAGTAGGGTGATGACTAGGGTTTAGGTTGCGGCCAAGAGGAGATCTTAGAGATATGAATTAGAATTGATGCAATCTCTAATTGCAGTTTGAGTTTGAATAGGATTTTGTAATGCCCTGAAAGCTACTGCACAAGTACTAGAGGGGGGTGAATAGTACTTTAAAAATAACAAGGAGTATAATTCCTAATTATCGTGCAAACTACTACCAACAAATGCGGAAGCTAAAATAGACAACAACAAATATTCAATGTAAACAATTGATATGATGGGTTCGGATCCACACAAGTCTCCCCGACTTGTTCCCGGTGATCCTACGTCCCAGAACACCCGGATCCCCTCCGGATACTTAGGTTAGAAACCCTAACCCAAGATTTCCACTATGAATACCTTGTGAAAAACCTTCACAAGATCAAATCATACAATCAATAGCAATAGTGAATCCCACAACCCGGGATCACAACCTTCTCTCACAACCGAGAGAATCAATAGAAATAAAAGAGTTTATATGAAATAAACAACAACTTACCATAAACCCTATACCTTGAGTATTCTTACCAAATTAGGGCAAGGAGGGATTTGAGGAAGGAGAAGTCACCAAGACCTAGCACCACCAATATGAGCAGCAATGGGTGCCTAGGAATGAGTAGGAGACTTGAATCAAGCAATAGCTTGGATGGCTCAACAAGAACAAAGTTCTCTCAAGATGGATTCTAGATCTCAAATGAGGGAGAGAATGATTTCTTGTGAGGAAGAGAGCTTTGGAAATGAGTTTTAATCTCTAACTCTTTCAATCTGAATAAGGCTCTTAATAGCAGCTCTAACCTTGAGAGAAATGACCAAGCTTCGTATTTATAGGGTCCCACAAAATCGAGCTAGGTCATCTCCCAACGGTTGGAAATCTGGGGCAATTAGTCAGTCAAAGAACAACCACTGCCCGACTAGTTCATCAACTAGTCGGTCGGTGAAACAACATGAACCGACTAAAGGATGAACAGTGAACAGATGAAATTTCAGACCTAGATAACTAGTCGGTCCAAGAAGACTTTTCGACCGACTAGTTTCTCAACTAGTCGGTCGGTCAGTTAACTTAGACCGACTAAGAGTCAAAAACTATTAGTCTGAATACAAATTGATTTAGTCGGTCCAAGAACAAATGTTGACCGACTAGATCATCAACTAGTCGGTCACCAAACGTTCTTAGACCGACTAACAATAAACAGTAACTCAGGTGAAAAATTGGCATGTACAGTAAAGCTCAACTAGTCGGTCTAAGAAGCATCGCTGACCGACTAGTTCACCAACTAGTCGGTCGGTGAGTCAACTAAGACCGACTAACTGTAAACAGTAAAGAGCTTAGAATTTGGGAGACAAACTAGTCGGTCCAAGAAGCTTTTCCGACCGACTAGATCACCATGTAGTCGGTTGGTTCTTCTTCTTGAACCAACTAACATGCACAAGAAGTCCCGATTCGAAGCGCGATGCTTCGGGAAAGTTTGAATGGACTTCTACTAAGATCCTAGCTCTAAGATAGGAGCGATATGAAGATCAAATGAAAATACCTACTCAAGGCTTAACATTCTAAAGAACAAAGCTAGAAGACTAAATATAAATCTAGACAAACCGTCTTCAAAAGCTTCGATCGAATCTTCATGACTTCAAAGTTGGTCCAAAAGCTTCAACGAAGCTTTAGGCATATGAATACGTGCTTTGAGAAGTCTTGAGACGTCGCTTTGGATGTTCACGTGAATTTGGTGACGATCTCCATAACTGCGCTCACAAAGTGTTAGTTCACGATTTATTTATGTTTGCTCATCATCCAAAACCAAATCTGGGGAGTCCAATACTCAACATTCTCCCCCTTGTTGGTGATGACAAACCAACATAAATAATAATCAAAAATAATGATTCAAATGTAAAATACTTACTCCCCCTGCATTGATGACACGTTAATTCCAAATTGAATAAATATAAAACGCATCAAGCAGAAGTGAGAAATATAAAACATGATCCAAGTATTGAAATTTAGGATCGTAATCCATTTTTATATATCTTCACTCCCCCTGAATCTAACATAATAAATTAGATTCATGGACAATAGAGTTAAATTTTCATTTTGCCCTTGTCATTATTACTATCTCTCCCCCTTTGGCATTATCCAAAAAGAGTGGGGGGCATACAACGACAATAACAAGGCTAAAGAAAATCCAACATCGGGAGTCGAAGAGTACGACGATGGTCCAAAAGACACCAAGGAAATAAAATACTTGAAGAAAATCAAGGTGTGCCAAATTGACCATTATCCAAAAGCGAAAAATGAAATCATCAAAATACCAAATATAATTCACTTATTGAGTAAAGGAACGTACTCCCCAATCTCAACATTTTGGTTAAATTAGTGCATGGAAAACAATTCTATGTTTTCATAGAAATAAATTCTTTTTAACCAAGTCATTATCGTCGAGCGACGAATTCGAACATCATAGACATTAAAACGAATATAAAATGTGCACAACGAAGTAAAAGAGAACAACGATGTATATATATATATATATATATGAAGCAACATGAGTACAACCAAAAGATACATCGACTCCATATAATCAAAGGCACAAAGTACATCGACTACATCAAAATGTCACATAGTATATCAAAATCAAAATGTCACAATCCATCATCGACATCAAGCATCAACACATCCAAAAACATCACAAACACCACCAACCCTGTCCTAACCCAAAACTCTCTCTAAAAGATGAATCATCCAAGGAGCATCGGAGAGTCCTCCAAACAGACTCTCAAGAAGGAGTGGTAGGATCAGCAGTCTCCGTAGGTCCAGTCGAAGGAGTGGACTCAGGTCTGCTGGGAGGAGTGGTGTGTCAACAGAAGCAACCGTCGGGGTAGGAGTAGAAACATCAACAGCAGGCTCAATGGTAGAGGCACCAACAGGAACGTCAACAGGAGCAGACGTCTCTGGAGCAACAGTAGACTCATCCACTGGAGCAGAAGACTCTGGAGCACCTGAAGAAGTGGCAGCTCCAGCAACGGATGTGGTAGCAGCAGCAGGAGTGGCCTCAGCGCCACGAGCAAGAGAATCAACGAGCTTATCGATCTCCTCCTCATCCATCTCCTCATCCTCAGAAACTGGAGGAGGGACCTCAACACCAATAACACGAGCAATATGACACAGAATCTCCTCGGTACGAGCATACCGAGACTCGAGACGACGAACAGAACGAGCGAGATCATCAAGTGTAGTGGGGGTCTAGGAGCAGCAGCTGCAGAAGATGTGCCCTGAGAAGCTGAAGGAGTCGTCCTCTGCACGTGACGGAGTGCCGCAAGAGATTTCTTGATGGCCATCGCGTTCAGGGGAGGACCAAGTGGACGCTCATCGTCAGGAGGCAAAAGCACGTGGAAATGACGAAACACCAAAGTCAGCAGACAATGATAAGGGATATGCACAGATTTAGTGGACTTGCGAATACACTCGAAAGAGTCCATCTTATCGAGTATAATGCGAGCCCAATTAATCTCGCAACCCAAGAAAAGAGCGTAAATCAACTTTAGGAAAGGCAGGGATGGCAGAGAAGATGAGCCGTACTTAGGAAGTAAGCACGACTTCAGGATAAGATTGAGCACCCAAGCATTCGGCTTGAATGACTTCGATGGGACACCAATGAAAGCAGGAGGGATCACATGGAAGATATCGGCGAGAACGGATTAATCTAACGAAGAGATATCATCAACAGAAATATCAGACGGGAGGAGACCAGACGACAAACAACCAAGCAACTCCCACAAGATTTCTGCCGTGAGGACTATAGGAGTCCCCAAGACAGTAGTCTCGATGGAGTGGGTCTCACCGTACTGTCCCCGGGTACGGTTTGCATAGAAAAGTTTGACCAGGCGAGGATAGGGTCGAGGGTTCGCCTTAGGGTCAAAGCGAAGGTAGTCTAGGAGTCCACTATAGGAAAGAAGATCTGCTAAGCCAAGGAAGTCGGAGAACTTAACGAAATGCTCAAATAACAGCGGGCAATGTTCGATACGGGTGTATGCCGCTAGACACAAAGGGTCACCGCAACATAGCGAGATATCGACACCACCAGCTGGCATCGGAGCCTTTCCCTTAGGCTTACGTGAGCTAGAACGAGGTGGAGGAGTGGGTTCCTTATGGCCATGCTCATCCTCGGGTCTAAACTCAGTGTCAGAATCAGATGGTGTAGTGGGGGTATGGAGTATAGGATTCCTAGACTGAGAACGTCTTCTGGGTTTGGCGGTCACCGTCCTCTGCTTCTTCAGAGGAGGCGAAGACGATGAAGGATGGGTTGATTTAGGGCGGCGTTTGGGTTTCGAAGGATCCCTAGGGTGTGGCTCAACAGTCATATGGGATGGGCCAGAGGGAGTGATCGGGATTCTCGTCTTTGCCATAAGTGTGACAAAACGAGTGCAAACAACGCAAGAAACGAGATCAAACAACCCTAGAACCGAAACCCTAAAGCTGAAATGAAATTAGCTTGAAACCGAACCCTAGGAAAGAAAAACGACCTAGACTAGAACCCTAGATGCAAGAGAGGAGAGGAGGGATACCCTAGGAGGAAGATCGACGGAGATCCACGGCCGGAGTTGGTCGGAGATCGACGAACGGCGGCGGAATCGACGGAGGAAGACGATCAGAAGTTGAAGGGTCGGGGGTTTTAGCTGGAGAGGAGAGAGAGAGTCGATCGATTAAAATGAAAAACAACCGATTAGAATAGGTATAAGTCGGTCGGAATGCGAAAAGACACGACTGTCCCTGAGCACTTAGTTGGTCACAGTTCAAGCACTGACCGACTAGATGACGATCTAGTCGGTCGGTCAATGAGCTTGAACCGACTAAGTCGAAACAGCCGACAGACGAAAAATTAAGGGCTAGAGTTAGTCGGTCAAAGTTCAAGTACTGACCGACTAGTTTTCATTCTAGTCGGTCGGTAAGTGAACGTGGACCGACTAAATGATGTCAGTAGCAAAGGAAAAATTATAAGCTTGAACTAGTCGGTCTGAGTTCTTTACTAACCGACTAGGTGTGAATCTAGTCGGTTGGTGATTGAACTGATACCGACTAGAAGAGTCCAAAAGTTAGAGAATGACCTAGTCGGTTTGAGTTCATTAGCAGACCGACTAGATGTGAATCTAGTCGGTTGATTGATGAACTGAGACCGACTAGATGAGTCCAAAAATAGATAAATGAGTTCTCTCCTAAATGTACTTGGACGAAACATCGTTCAACTCTCAAAAATCATCATACTACCCCATTAATCATCGAAAAACTTAAATACGACGTTCAAGAGTAAATTCGAGTATAAATTCCAAAAATTCACAAAAATCCCGAAAGAATCCAATAAGTCTAGCATGAACAAATATAGCGAAATAGAATAGCATGCAATGTTATTGAATAAAAATGAATCCTATATCTCGGATTCACCCATAATCCCCAATTCTCGAAGCAACCGTACAAAGGAGTCCTCCTTTAGGGGTTTCGTGAAAATATCGGTGATTTGCTTCTGGGTTTCAACGTACACTAATATGATGTCCTTTTTAGCAACATGATCATCTAAGAAATGGTGTCGGACATCTATGTGTTTGGAACGGGAATGGTGCACCGGATTCTTTGAAAGACAAATGGCACTTTGGTTGTCCACCATGATAGGGCTAGTATCACAATGTATACCAAAATCCTTAAGTGTGTGTCTCATCCAAAGACCCTGGGCACATGCAGCACCGGCGGCAATGTATTCTGCCTTGGTGGTTGAAAGTGATACGTAATTTTGCTTCTTGGAAAACCAAGAGACAAGAGAATTTCCTATAAAAGGGCAAGTGCCACTAGTACTCTTCCTGTCGGATTTGCATCCCTCATAATTTGCGTCACTATATGAGACTAACTCATACGTACTAGATTTTGGATAAAGTAATCCAAAGTCTAAAGTGTAACTTAAATAGCGAAAAATACGTTTTACTGCTACTAAGTGAGAATCCTTAGGTTGAGACTGATAACGAGCACAAATACATACGGAAAACATAATATCGGGCCTACTTGAGGTAAGATAAAGTAAACTACCTATCATACCTCGATATAGACGAATGTCTACATCTTTTTCGCCTGTATCTTTATCAAGATATGTAGTAGTGCTCATTGGAGTCTTTTTCCCGGAGGCACTCTCCATTCCAAATCGCTTTAGCAACTCCACCGTGTACTTCGTTTGGTGGATGAAGATTCCATCGTTCATTTGGCGAATTTGGAGACCTAAGAAATATTTGAGCTCACCCATGTGGCTCATCTCAAATTGTTCCTTCATAACATTAGAAAACTCTTCGCAAAGAGCGAAGTTAGTAGCACCGAAAATGATATCTTCTACATAAATTTGAACTAAAAGAATATCATTATTCGAATGCTTAACAAAAAGTGTAGAATCGGCTTCTCCCATTTTAAAATTCAAATCCAAAAGAAAATTCTTTAGGCGATCATACCAAGCTTGAGGAGCTTGTCTCAAACCGTAAAGTGCTTTCTTTAGTTTAAAAACATGATTTGGAAATTTTTCATTAATAAAGCCCGGAGGTTGAGAAACATAAACTTTCTCAACGACATCTCCGTTTAAAAATGCACTTTTTACATCCATTTGAAATAGTTTGAAATTTTTATGGCATGCAAAAGATAACAATAATCTAATAGATTCTAATCTAGCTACCGGAGCGAAGGATTCTTCGAAATCGATACCTTCCTCTTGTCGATAGCCTTGAGCTACTAACCGAGCCTTGTTCCGGACGACGATTTGGTTCTCGTCGGTTTTGTTCTTGAAGATCCACTTCGTTCCTATAACGGTGTGGTTCTTCGAAGGCAATGGAACAAGCTCCCATACCTCATTCCTCTCGAATTGAATGAGTTCCTCCTCAACGGCAAGGATCCAAGCACTATCTTTGCACGCTTCATTTATATTCTTTGGCTCAATCGAGGAGACAAAGTCACAATTGGCGAAGTGGTGGACTTGCGATCTCGTCTTGACTCTATCATGAATATTGCCAATGACTTGCTCATGGGGATGATCACGGACCGTATGAAGCCGTTTGGGAATTCCCTGATCACTAAGAACATTCTCAATAATCTCATTAGTCGGGTTAGTATCAATAGAATCAATAGAATCAATAGACTTAGAATTATCAATAGAATCACATAAAACATCCATTGAATCATCATCATTTGAAATTCTAGAAGGAATAAAATTTTCATTAAAAGAGACATGTAGTGATTCCTCGATCGTCGAGGATATTCTGTTGTATATCCGATAGGCTTTGCTACGTGAGGAATACCTAACAAATATCCCCTCATCCGATCTCGGATCAAACTTGTCCAAATTTTCATAAGTGTTTTTAATAAAACATTTCGCACCAAAAACACGAAAATATTTAACTTGAGGCAATCTACCAAACAACAATTCATAACAAGTTTGTTTGGTGCCGGGCCTCAAAAGTATTCTATTAAACACATAGCAAGCGGTGTGTACCGCTTCCGCCCAAAATTGATGGCCAAGTTGGCTATCATCGAGCATTGTGCGAGCACACTCTACAAGCGTTCTATTCTTTCTCTCAACAACACCACTTTGAGGGGGTGCGCGAGGGAAGGAAAACATGTGTGTAATTCCAAGATCATCACAAAAATTTGAGAAAGACTCATTCTCAAATTCACCTCCATGATCACTACGAATAGTGACAATGGTGGTTCCGATGAGATTTTGTACTTTCTTCACAAATGTTGTGAAGTTTTCAAAAGCTTCATTTTTATTACATAAGAAAAATACCCATGTAAATCTCGAAAAATCATCTACGATGACAAGCCCATATCTAGCATTTCCTAAAGAAGCAACTCTAGTTGGCCTAAATAAATCTAGATGTAATAGCTCTAGAGGCCGTTTAGTAGAAATGCTTTTCTTAGGTTTAAATGAAGATTTAGGAAGCTTGCCTCGTTGACATGAGTCACAAAAACTTTTCTTTTCAAAAACAAGCTTAGGAAAACCTTTAATGGAATTTAATTTTGAAAGCTTAAAAAGTGTTCCAAAGTTCACATGACCAAAGCGTCGATGCCATAAGTGTTGTTTACTTGTGTTGGCAACGAGACATTGTTCATATGACTTAGAAAAATCCAAAATATAAATATCTTTATGGCGTGTGTCGGAAAATAATAAATCATTATTAACATTATTAAAAATGTGACACAATCCTTTCGCAAAGCTAACTTTGTAACCTTTGTCACAAAGTTGGCTTATTGAAATAAGATTGTGGTTTAAACCATTAACAAGATAGACATCACTAATTAAGGGTTTAGATGGGTTACCCACTTTACCAACACCGACGATGGTTCCGCTCTCGTTGCCTCCAAAGATTACCTGGTTCCCTGGGCACCACTCCGGAAAGCAATTGAGCATCGCCCGTCATGTGTTTTGAACACCCGCTATCGAGTATCCACCCATCCTTGGAGCCAAATTTGACTTTGTTGCTCCGTTTGTTTTCCTTGAGTACCTAAAGATGATTATATCATTTCATGGTACCCAAGATCATTGGGTCCTCAAAGGTTAGACCTTTGGAAGCCAAGTCCAATTGGACTTAGACTTCCCAATATAATTATATTATCCACTACATTCAAAAAATAATCATTCATGTAGATTTGTTTTTCATCCATACTTGTGTCCTTTGGGCTCCAAATTGAGAATATTTTGGGAGCCTTAATCCTATTGGGAGAATGCATGCTTTGTTGATTTCTACGTGATGCATGTCGTGGATAGGTAAAAGGAACATGATGAAATGGTGCATGTGGATAATTATTCATATGAAGATGTGGGTGAACATATGCATGTGAGGGAACACGTGCGTGAGGGTGTCTCACATGTTGTGCACGTGCCTGTGAATGTGTAGCATAGAAATCATCATATGAGTGAGCCGGTGGAGTAGGACGTGTGTTCTTACGTGGCATAGTATTGGTGTACATGTAGGCATGGCCCTTCTTTGGAGGTCCACCCAAAGTGGGTTTCTTTCCGAAAGAGGGTGTGGACGAGGTAGAAGCACCATTGGTAGATGAACTACCAATAGAGTGTTTGCTACCACTCGTCGAAGCACCGGAAGTTGGCCTAACAAAAGTAGTGGCCGATTTGGATGAAGTTTCCATCGTATACCCCAAGCCAATGTGGTGATTGGCCGGAAGTAAGTCACTTAGGATTTTATCCAAATGGTCCTTACCTTTATTGAATTTATTAATTCGGCCTAATGTGTTCTCATATTTCTCGGTGAGAGAACGCATAGAAGCATCCAAAGTGGATACTTGCGATATGGGCACATAAACACGAGATTTAAGATTCTCATTCTCAATACTCAAAGTCGAGTTTTGAGAAGTCAAATCCGCTATCTTGTGTTCCTCCGGATCCTCAATGCTAACATGTTCAAGTTGAGTCTTGAGATTAACAATCTCATTCTTCAACCCTTCAACAACGGTGTCGTTGTTGGTGATGATAGTTTTAGGTGAGGTTTGGATGCTAACTAGCTCATCTTTAGTCTTATTATATCGTCCAACTAATTTAGCATATCTATTCCATATTTGCTCATTAGCTAGTCTAAGGTCATCCATAGTTACCTCATTGCTTTCATCCTCACTATCATCGGAGGCGGGTTCTTGAACATTTTCCTCGTTAGCCATGAAACATACGTGCGCTTGCTTCACTTTCACATCATCCGACTCCCCGCTTGAGGAGTCATCTTCGGAATCGGTGAAACCGACAAATCCTTTCTTGTAGCCTTTCTTATACTTCTTCGATTTGTCGTACTTCGGTGCCTTCCACTTTTCCTTTTGCTTTTTTGTGGACAATCCGCTTTGATGTGTCCTGGCTTATTGCATTTAAAGCACAAAGGAGGAGAGGCGTTAGTAGAAGTAAATTTAGATTTGCCTTTGAAGTTACCTTTTCGGAAGAAGCGATTGAACTTCTTTGCCATGAGGGCAATGGATTCCATGTCCATTTCATCTTCCGAGTCCTCGTCATCGGTAGAGGTGGATGGAGCCGCCTTGAATGCAATCGCCTTTTTCTTAGGCACGTCTTGGTTCAAATAAGACTTCATCTTCTCTTGTAACTTCACCTTGCTATCCTTGCGTACCTCGTATGACATTAAAGTACCCATTAATTGAACTACAATATACTTGTTCATATCGTTACCTTCCTCGATGGCGAGGGTACACTTTTCCCAACTAGAAGGAAGTCCATCTATAAGCTTCGAACATTTCTCCTTTTGGGTGTAGGTTTTACCGAGAGCCTCTAACTCGTTTATGATGTCGACGAAGCGAGCATAATACTCCTTCATCTTCTCACCCTGTAGCATATGAAACATCTCGTAATCTATATTAACTACTACTAGTTTAGAGTCTCTTACCCTACTCGTCCCTTCATGTAAGATGAGGAGGGAGTTCCAAATTTGATATGCACTCTTACATGTGCATATCTTATTGAAGTCCTTGGGCTCCAATGCGCATTGCAAGGCGTTCATTGCCTTGGCATTGCTTACCTCCGCGACGACCTCCGCGGGTGTGCATTTCTCGAAATCTTCTTCGGCGGGCTCGACATACTCCTTCATTGTGGTCCTCCATAGTGAAGCACTCCGGAGGAAAATTTCCATCCGGCATTTCCAGTACCCGTAGTTGGTACCGTTGAAGAATGGAGGCCTCGTTGAGGAATGTCCTTCCATTACCGAAGAAGCTCCTTCACGGTTCTTGAAGGTGCTATAATCCGAAGGTGGACGCACGGTCTTGTTGTCGTTGGTAGACATAGCTTAGTATCTGGCTCTGATACCAAATGTAATGCCCTGAAAGCTACTGCACAAGTACTAGAGGGGGGGGGGGGTGAATAGTACTTTAAAAATAACAAGGAGTATAATTCCTAATTATCGTGCAAACTACTACCAACAAATGCGGAAGCTAAAATAGACAACAACAAATATTCAATGCAAACAATTGATATGATGGGTTTGGATCCACCCAAGTCTCCCCGACTTGTTCCCGGTGATCCTACGTCCCAGAACACCCGGATCCCCTCCGGATACTTAGGTTAGAAACCCTAACCCAAGATTTCCATTATGAATACCTTGTGAAAAACCTTCACAAGATCAAATCATACAATCAATAGCAATAGTGAATCCCACAACCCGGGATCACAACCTTCTCTCACAACCGAGAGAATCAATAGCAATAAAAGAGTTTATATGAAATAAACAACAACTTACCACAAACCCTATACCTTGAGTATTCTTACCAAATTAGGACAAGGAGGGATTTGAGGAAGGAGAAGTCACCAAGACCTAGCACCACCAATATGAGCAGCAATGGGTGCCTAGGAATGAGTAGGAGACTTGAATCAAGCAATAGCTTGGATGGCTCAACAAGAACAAAGTTCTCTCAAGATGGATTCTAGATCTCAAATGAGGGAGAGAATGATTTCTTGTGAGGAAGAGAGCTTTGGAAATGAGTTTTAATCTCTAACTCTTTCAATCTGAATAAGGCTCTCAATAGCAGCTCTAACCTTGAGAGAAATGACCAAGCTTTGTATTTATAGGGTCCCACAAAATCGAGCTAGGTCATCTCCCAACGGTTGGAAATCTGGGGCAGTTAGTCGGTCAAAGAACAATCACTGACCGACTAGTTCATCAACTAGTCGGTCGGTGAAACAACATGAACCGACTAAAGGATGAACAGTGAACAGATGAAATTTCAGACCTAGATAACTAGTCGGTCCAAGAAGACTTTCCGACCGACTAGTTTCTCAACTAGTCGGTCGGTCAGTTAACTTAGACAGACTAAGAGTCAAAAACTATTAGTCTGAATACAAATTGATTTAGTCGGTCCGAGAACAAATGTTGACCGACTAGATCATCAACTAGTCGGTCACCAAACGTTCTTAGACCGACTAACGATAAACAGTAACTCAGGTGAAAAATTGGCATGTACAGTAAAGCTCAACTAGTCGGTCTAAGAAGCATCGCTGACCGACTAGTTCACCAACTAGTCGGTCGATGAGTCAACTAAGACCGACTAACTGTAAACAGTAAAGAGCTTAGAATTTAGGAGACAAACTAGTCGGTCCAAGAAGCTTTTCCGACCGACTAGATCACCATCTAGTCGGTTGGTTCTTCTTCTTGAACCAACTAACATGCACAAGAAGTCCCGATTCGAAGCGCGATGCTTCGGGAAAGTTTGAATGGACTTCTACTAAGATCCTAGCTCTAAGATAGGAGCGATATGAAGATCAAATGATAATACCTACTCAAGGCTTAACATTCTAAAGAACAAAGCTAGAAGACTAAATATAAATCTAGACAAACCGTCTTCAAAAGCTTCGATCGAATCTTCATGACTTCAAAGTTGGTCCAAAAGCTTCAACGAAGCTTTAGGCATATGAATACGTGCTTTGAGAAGTCTTGAGACGTCGCTTTGGATGTTCACGTGAATTTGGCGACGATCTCCATAACTGCGCTCACAAAGTGTTAGTTCACGATTTATTTATGTTTGCTCATCATCCAAAACCAAATCTGGGGAGTCCATTACTCAACAGATTTGCTCACATCCCCCTAGATCCCTCTAATTGATTTGAATCAATCTCCTTATCTCTTTCAACTTTGACCAAGTCCAATTGGTATATGTATAGCTTCTTGACCAAGTCCAATTGTTATGTGTATATCGATTTCTCCATCTCTTTGAATTTATTCATCGTTTGGATTTTTACATCCTCGCCACTCCTGTAAACGCTTAACACACACGTCAAATAGTTCATACCCGTTTGTTATCATCAAACAAGACTTCCTAGATCATTGCATCCAATAATCTCTCCCTTTTGATGATAATAAACCAAATACAAGATTTGAGAAATAACATCATGATATGTGTGTGTGAAGTGTGATGGAGGATATATGCAACCATATGTGACAATGATCTTCAAGCATATAAGCATGCAAACAATGTGACAATAATGTTTCTAGCATGCTCCCCCTATTTTCATGCCCCCTAGAACATATACACACATATTCAATTGTTCATTAATGCTCCCCCTTAAACCCATATTCATATAAGTACTAATGGATCACCAAATCTTCAATATTTTCTCCCCCTTTTGTTATCATCAAAAGCGTATACACGAAGTCTAGTTCATGTAACATGCAAAAATGAAATATTATAAATCACGACTAACACTTGCATGTCATTTTTCTTAGAGTAAGCACTTCAATTTCAGTGAAAAGTGTAACAAAGACTTCTACACCATTGTGTAAGTGTGATGATTAAATAATTGAAGCACAAAGGGAGAAAACTTTCATAAAACTCAACCAAAACCCATCCACATTTTCCAATAAACATGAAATCACTAGGATTGATTTTTCCCAACCTTATTAAAAGGAGTTCAAGATACCACACCCCAAAAAATAGCCTATAAGGACTCTTAGATGTGGGGGTGGCATTGCTTGACGAGTAAAATACACCAATGCTAAAGATTGCCCATATAGCATATGTTGGATACTCGTGAGTAGTATACTTGCCATGAATTGTATCCATTTTACATACGGAGCAGTATTCAATCTTTTTCATTTTTCTTGTTTCATATTCAATTTTTTTTGTGCTCAATTTTTATCCATGGCAAATACACATCATATCCCTTAGATTTATCAATTATTTTCAACCTACATTCACTTTCCAATATTTCATAAAAGATTCTTCAATTGTGCAACAATATTCAATACTCGTGGAAGTGAAGGTGTAGGTATAGAAATCATGTTATTCAATTCATTAAGCATGTCATGCCTACTTAATAATTCTAACATGCGTATGTAGCTATAACAATAATAAAATGATTTCTATAAGGATATGAATGACATTTTGTCACGCCCCACTTCCCATTATGCCTGGGAGCGAGGACGCGAACGGGTCCGCATGTGCTTAAAACAAGAAGGAGATACTTTTTTTCTTCCTCCTTGGTTTAAGCACATTAAGCGTTTGTGATAACACTTGTAGGTTCTTGCATGCAACTCAAGCAACATAGATAATTAATTTATTACAATCTCAAGTCTCAAAAAGATTTACAACAATGAAAGAAGTAAAAGCGGAAGGAGGGTCTAAAGCCCATACAAATATTGAAAGAGACAATAATTACAAAAGATGACGCGAAGACACATTGCTCCTCTGCGAAGGAATTTAGCGGCAAGGCACTCCAGGTCAACCTACTTAGTCTCTAGACTCGCTCCTCTGCAAACCTGTCTAATACCTGACGTATATTTCACAAGACAAGGAAATATACGTCAATGAGGGTCGCTCGGCAAGATTTAAAAAGATAAAAGAAACTTGACCCTCGGCAAGGTTTTCGAAAAGATTTCATGGCAATACGAGTAACAAAGTTGAATTTACATTAGTTAAAGCATGGCAGCATAAGGAACATGAGAGCACTAACAAGTGTAGTGTGCAAAGCAGTGAGCAGGCGAAGTGTAGTGCACAAAGTAACGAATATGGCAAGGTGTAATATGTACAGCAATAAGCATGGCAGGCGTGTGTGTACAACAATAAACATGGCAGGCGTGGTGTGTACAGCAATAGACATGGCAAGTGTGGTGTGTACATCAGTAAGCATGGCAAGTGTGTGTGTACAACAGTAAACATGGCAAGCATGGTGTGTACAACAGTAACGTGGCAAGTGTTGTGTGTACATCAAATAACATGACAGTTCTAAGCAAGTCGAAATAAAGTAATGACTTGGCAATTTTTAATTTCACGTCCGTGTTTCTATTCACTCCTAGGGTTCCTGCCTTTAAGACGTGATGAGTAAGTCATTCTTCTCACGGGGGTATAATCGTGATTGATACTAACCCACCGTATATGTGGTGTTCTTGAAGACATGACCCCCTACATACGCTTAGTAGCCGTTCAACCCTAACCCCACCCAAAAGTTTGCCGGAACACGAGCCAGCCTAGTCGTATTACAAGCACGAAGTTGTCAACTCACATGACACTCACGAAAGTCACGATTTCGCCTCTTGGGCGCACAAATCCACAATCTCACGATTTCAAGCATTCCAATATATTCTATCATTATGCATTCCATCAATAACCGTTCAATTAAAAGTGTGCAAA
This sequence comes from Scilla litardierei, assembly GCA_030789695.1. Lineage (NCBI taxonomy): Eukaryota > Viridiplantae > Streptophyta > Magnoliopsida > Asparagales > Asparagaceae > Scilla > Scilla litardierei. The sequence goes on from CM061141.1 coordinate 245,414,028, forward strand.
CATGATGTGTAACATGACATAGGGTAAACTAGCAGTTCTTGATTTATCATTTAAAAGTAGCGATATCAAAAATTGTAAATATACACTTGCATATCAGAATATTTCAGTTCAAACGATCAAAAGCAACAGTTATAAAATTTGTACACTTGCCTGAATGAAACGTTTATGGTGTCCAGGTAACCACGGTGAGAGGCGTGATTCAATCTGCGTTAATGAGTTTGTGATATCAAGCCAAGGACGCTAACATAACATTTAAATCTGCATCCTAACTTATCTTGTACTGATTTTATTAATACTTATTTTCATACAGATATTATTATTTACAGATTACGCAACTGACCTATTATTACATAAGTACCCTAACTTAATGTTACACAGCAGTGTCAGGTACCACTAATATATTATTATAAGGTCACCAATTAAGTAATGGAACTAACCCATTGATTTCCTGATGCATATATATATATATAATAACTAATGATAATATAACCCAATCCTCACCTGTCACGTCTTTTCCTCTTTGGTTTCTATTTTGCTTCCTCTTTCCTTCTTGTTCTTGTTTGCAGGGCTCAAAGGGGGTTGATCGATAGGGCGGCAAGGGCAGCGGCAGCGTCAGTGGGAAGTCGGGGTTTGGTGGGGTCGCCTGGGTTGTGGCGGAGGCGGGGATCCGAGATCTCCAGGCGGGCATGGCGGTGGCGCGGAGAGATTGACGGGCGGGATATGATCCGACGGCGGCCTCGTTGGAAGTGGTGGGTCGGGGCGTTTGGAAGTTGGCGGAACGGAGGACGGTGATGTCGGGCTGAAGGGGGTTGCACGGCGAAGGGTGGATTTGGTGGCGAGGTCCGGAGGAGGGGCGGGTTTCCTCTGTTCGAAGCAGAGGATAGGGATTCAAACAGGGGAGCGAGATGTTGGTCGACTTGGTCGGAGGGAACGGCGAGGAGGCTGTTCAGTGGGTGAGGTGAGGTGCCTGGGTGATGCGATGGCTGAAGGGAGGAGGTCGCCGGAGGGCGAGGCGTGCTGACGGTCTTTTGGCGGTGGGCAGGCGCGGGGTGCCTGAGATGCGGGTGGTGGGCTCTGTGGTTGCTTGCAAGATGGAGGCTGAGTAAAGTGGCGGAGAGCGGAGAGGCTGTCGGATCGTGGGTCTTGAAGAGGCACGGCGATTTGGGCGCCCGGAGGAAGGGCTGTCGAAGTTTGTATGGGTTGCTGATGATGGGGAGTGGAAGGATCAAAACGTGGGTGGTTTGTTGGCGTCGTAAGAGGCTTCGCTGGTGGGGGAGTGATTGCGGTGACAATGTGCTCCGGGAGTCAGCTGTGTTGGGTTTTGTTGTGGGGGTTGCCGGCATTGAGGCTGACGGGATTCGACGGCGGGGGACACCACCAACTGCATCGGTGGAGGATGCGGCAGCGAGGGGGTTTGGCGTTCATCGGAGGCGGAGGGTGAGGACTTGAGGGGGTTTTGCCCGATTGTGGAAGAGAGGATGTGGAGATGGTGAAAGCGAGGTGGGCCGGAGCGGGCTTGCGTTTGAACGGAGGAGACGGAGGATGGGATGGGCGAGCGCCTGGAGGTGGTTTCATGGGTATAGGGGGCAGTGGCAAAGGGAGGTCAGGCTGGCGGAGGGTCGCTGGGCGAGACAAGAGGCGGGTATGGTCGGGGTGATGGGAGTGGGTCGGGGCCGGAGGTTGGTCTGTTGGTGGTCGGAGGGAGCTGAGGGTTCGGAGATGGCGGGCGAAGTTGTCGATGGAGGCGGTGTTGGCGTAGCGCGAATGGGGTGGTGGGTTCGATGCTGGGTCTGAAGTGAATGGAGAGGCTGGGTGTGGCGAGGGGAAAGGCAGGACGACGAGTCGGAGGGGCGATGTGCTGCTTTGTCGGTGTGCGTGGACTTGCGGCATGAGGTCACAGGTAGGGTGAGGCGGAGGAAGGTGAGCGCCTTGGGCGGCGAGGTGATGAGAAGGGGGCTTGGCCCTGTCTTGCTGGGCTTCGAAACAGAGGAGGGGAGATGGAGATCGAACTCGAGGGGAATTCGCCGTGGGGTTTTGTGAAGGTATCCTACATAAAACATGAAGTTGTAAAGAGAGAGAGAAAGATCATGTGCGTGAATTTTGGGATAGTGGGGTGTACGTCCAGGCTTGTAGAGGAGAGAGTGGTGTGTAGTTACGAGATGATGGGAGTGTGTGGGAAATGGTTACAGCAAATCGGGGAGGAGATCTCAGGGGAGTTGGTTAGCTGGAGATGCCGAGATGCGGGGATCATGGGCTAATGTTGCATGCATGAATGAAACGTGGGTTGTTAGGATATGCGACAGGGTGAGTGGGGTAGACAGTTAAGATTCTTAGTTTATTATTACTCTTTTAATGTAATTTGGATGGGATATGATTAGTGATGATTATCTTAAGATTATAAATTCTGAATAAGAGAAATAAATTAAGATATCGGGTAAGGGGATTTAGGTTTGGTTAAGAAAAATCATTTCGATTAAGGAGATGTATTTGGTTGGGACAATCCGATTTATCAAGATTCATTAACTTAGGATAAGATTTTAGGAAATCAATGTAATTAGAGAGGATTTCTAAAATCCTGCAATCAAGATATTTGCATGGGGAATCTTACGTACTAAGATGATAATTTGTGTTAGAGTACTCCGATATTTACAATTCCGACTTTGCCTAGAGGAAAATATTCGATTAGGATATCGGTAAGATTTCATTAGGATACTTAGGGATTAATTAAAGTAGTTAGGTAAATTAAGATATTAGGAACTTGTTAGGCTCATAGGTATGTTCTAAATTATTCTAAGTGAAGAGAATTTAATCAGTATATTAAAATTAGTTAAGACTTAGGGAAATATTAAGATAAGATTGTTTAAGATTTAGTCTGGATTTTTATTAAGATATTAACCTTCTTAGGTTTAGATACGATCATTCATTTGGTTAAAAATATTGGTTAAGATTGGATTAGTAGGAATCACTATAGTTAGGATTTGTTAGATCATTGGGTTAGGATTTGATTCGAAGGATCGATTTGGTTAAGATGTGATACGAAGATTAAGGGAGATATGATAAGATCATTGGTTAAGATTTGTTGGATTCAAACTAAATTCATTAAGATAAGGTCGGATTTAGTAAAACCAATTAAGATTAGATTTTGGGGGAACAATTTAATTAAGATATTTAGAGTTATGATTTGGATGATCTGTCATAACATTTGGGTTTGGAATTCTAAGTCGATCGACCGGGTTAAGATTGGATTGGGCGATCAATGTGGTCAACCTATTATTACTATTTCGTCCATGTAACCAACGTCAACTAAAAATTAGATTAGATATAAGCACGATCGCTAAGTCGCGCTCTCGAGCTATGAAATAATAATAATAATAATAATAATAATAATAATAATAATAATAATAATAATATATTAATACTCTAATAAATCACCATACTAATTGAATACATGAAAAATACGTATATACAGAAATAGCCCGTTACATCCTACCCACCTTATAAAAATTCCGTCCTCGAAATTTAATAAAGCTTAGGGGGGTGTATCAGCCGCGAGATCCAAATGAAGCAACGACGGGGAAAGCCCAGGAAGCGGAATGTGATAACGTGGTCGTGTGGGAGAGAGATATCTCGAATCAAGAACGAAGAAAGTCGAACGATGGATATGACGAGGAAGAAGGGGGTCAGTGAATCAAAAATCTTGGGTTTATGGTAGGCGACATAATGTCAAGGACATCTTCGAGGTCGAGGGAGAACCCATTGTGTCAACCGATGATCAGAAACTCTAAGAGTAGGATTTTCTAATGAACAAGGACGGGGTATAGAGTTCAAGGAAAGGTGTTCTTAAGAATCGGGATTATAATCTTATCTATGTTGTTTAGAGTATTTTGCATAAGCACGACCTGCATAGGCCACCACTACAACCTGTCACGCCCTGCTTCCCATTATGCCTGGGAGCGAGGACGCGAACGGGTCCGCATGTGCTTAAAACAAGAAGGAGATACTTTTTTTTCTTCCTCCTTGGTTTAAGCACATTAAGCGTTTGTGATAACACTTGCAGGTTCTTGCATGCGACTCAAGCAACACAGATAATTAATTTATTACAATCTCAAGTCTCAAAAAGATTTACAACAGTGAAAGAAGTAAAAGCAGAAGGAGGGTCTAAAGCCCATACAAATATTGAAAGAGACAACAATTACAAAAGATGATGCGGAGACACATTGCTCCTCAGCGAAGGAATTTAGCGGCAAGGCACTCCTGGTCAACCTGCTTAGTCTCTAGACTCGCTCCTCTACAAACCTGTCTAATACCTGACGTATAGTTCACAAGACAAGGAAATATACGTCAGTGAGGGTCGCTCGGCAAGATTTAAAAAGATAAAAGTAACTTGACCCTCGGCAAGGTTTTCGAAAATATTTCATGGCAATACGAGTAACAAAGTTGAATTTACTTTAGTTAAAGCATGGCAGCATAAGGAACATGTGAGCACTGACAAGTGTAGTGTGCAAAGCAGTGAGCAGGCGAAGTGTAGTGCACAAATTAACGAATATGGCAAGGTGTAATGTGTACAACAATAAGCATGGCAGGCGTGTGTGTACAACAATAAACATGGCAGGCGTGGTGTGTACAACAATAGACATGGCAAGTGTGGTGTGTACATCAGTAAGCATGGCAAGTATGTGTACAGCAGTAAGCATGGCAAGCGTGGTGTATACAGCAGTAACGAGGCAAGTGTAGTGTGTACATCAAATAACATGACAGTTCTAAGCAAGTCGAAATAAAGTAATGACTTGGCAATTTTTAATTTCACGTCCGTGTTTCTATTCACTCCTAGGGTTCCCGCCTTTAAACGTGATGAGTAAGTCATTCTTCTCACGAGGGTATAATCATGATTGATACTAACCCACCGTATAGGTGGTGTTCTTGAAGACATGACCCCTACATACGCTTAGTAGCCGTTCAACCCTAACCCCACCCAAAAGTTTACCGGAACACGAGCCAGCCTAGTCGTATTACATGCACGAAGTTGTCAACTCACATGACACTCACGAAAGTCACGATTTCGCCTCTTGGGCGCACAAATCCACAATCTCACGATTTCAAGCATTCCAATATATTCTATCATTATGCATTCCATCAATAACCGTTCAATCAAAAGTGTGCAAACATGATGTGTAACATGACATAGGGTAAACTAGCAGTTCTTGATTTATCATTTAAAAGTAGCGATATCAAAAATTGTAAATGTACACTTGCATATCAGAATATTTCAGTTCAAACGATCAAAAGCAACAGTTATAAAATTTGTACACTTGCCTGAATGAAACGTTCATGGTGTCCAGGTAACCACGGTGAGAGGCGTGATTCAATCTGCGTTAATGAGTTTGTGATATCAAGCCAAAGAAGCTAACATAACATTTAAATCTGCATCCTAACTTATCTTGTACTGATTTTATTAATACTTATTTTCATACAGATATTATTATTTACAGATTACGCAACTGACATATTATTACACAAGTACCCTAACTTAATATTACACAGCAGTGTCAGGTACCACTAATATATTATTATAAGGTCACCAATTAAGTAATGGAACTAACCCATTGATTTCCTGATGCATATATATATATAATAACTAATGATAATATAACCCAATCCTCACATGTCACGTCTTTTCCTCTTTGGTTTCTATTTTGCTTCCTCTTTCCTTCTTGTTCTTGTTTGCAGGGCTCAAAGGGGGGTTGATCGATAGGGCGGCAAGGGCAGCGGCGACGTCGGTGGGAAGTCGGGGTTTGGTGGGGTCGCCTGGGTTGTGGTGGAGGCGGGGATCCGAGATCTCCAGGCGGGCATGGCGGTGGCGCGGAGAGATTGACGGGCGGGATATGATCCGACGGCCGCCTCGCTGGAAGTGGTGGGTCGGGGCGTTTGGAAGTTGGCGGAACGGAGGACGGCGACGTCGGGCTGAAGGGGGTTGCACGGTGAAGGGTGGATTTGGTGGCGAGGTCCGGAGGAGGGGCGGGGTTCCTCTGTTCGAAGCAGAGGATAGGGATTCAAACAGGGGAGCGAGATGTTGGTCGACTTGGTCGGAGGGAACGGCGAGGAGGCTGTTCGGTGGGTGAGGTGAGGTGCCTGGGTGATGCGATGGCTGAAGGGAGGAGGTCACCGGAGGGCGAGGCGTGCTGACAGTCTTATGGCGGTGGGCAGGCGCGGGGTGCCTGAGATGCGGGTGGTGGGCTCTGTGGTTGCTTGCAAGAGGGAGGCTGAGTAAAGTGGCAGAGAGCGGAGAGGCTGTCTGATCGTGGGTCTTGAAGAGACACGGCGATTTGGGCGTCCGGAGGAAGGGCTGTCGAAGTTTGTATGGGTTGCTGATGATGGGGAGTGGAAGGATCAAAATGTGGGTGGTTTGTTGGCGTCGTAAGAGGCTTCGCCGGTGGGGGGAGTGATTGCGGTGACAGTGTGCTCCGGGAGTTAGCTGTGTTGGGTTTTGTTGTGGGGGTTGCCGGCATTGAGGCTGACGGGATTCGCCGGCGGGGGACACCACCGACTGCATCTGTGGAGGATGCGACGGCGAGGGGTTTTGGCGTTCATCGGAGGCGGAGGGTGAGGACTTGAGGGGGTTTTGACCGATTGTGGAAGAGAGGAGGTGGAGATGGCGAAAGCGAGGTGGGCTGGAGCGGGCTTGTGTTTGAATGGAGGAGATGGAGGACGGGATGGGCGAGCGCTTGGAGTTGGTTTCGTGGGTATAGGGGGCAGCGGCAAAGGGAGGTCGGGCTGGCGGAGGGTCGCTGGGCGAGACAAGAGGCTGGTATGGTCGGGGTGATGGGAGTGGGTCAGGGCCAGAGGTTGGTCTGTTGGTGGTCGGAGGGAGCTGAGGGTTAGGAGATGGCGGGCGAAGTTGTCGATGGAGGCAGTGTTGGCGTAGCGCGAATGGGGTGGTGGGTTCGATGCTGGGTCTGAAGTGAACGGAGAGGCTGGGCGTGGCGAGGGGAAAGGCAGGACGACGAGTCGGAGGGGAGATGTGCTGCTTCGTCGTTGTGCGTGGACATGCGGCATGAGGTCACAGGCAGGGTGAGGCGGAGGAAGGCGAGCGCCTTGGGCGGCGAGGTGATGAGAAGGGGGCTTGGCCCTGTCTTGCTGGGCTTCGAAACAGATGAGGGGAGATGGAGATCGACCTCGAGGGGAATTCGCCATGGGGTTTTGTGAAGGTATCCTACATGAAACATGAAGTTGCAAAGAGAGAGAGAAAGATCATGTGCGTGAATTTTGGGATTGTGGGGCGTTCGTCCAGGCTTGTAGAGGAGAGAGTGGTGTGTAGTTACGAGATGATGGGAGTGTGTGGGAAATGGTTACAGCAAATTGGGGAGGAGATCATAGGGGAGTTGGTTAGCTGGAGATGCCGAGATGCGGGGATCGTGGGCTAATGTTGCATGCACGAATGAAACGTGGGTTGTTAGGATATGCGACAGGGTGAGAGGGGTAGACAGTTAAGATTCTTAGTTTATTATAACTCTTTTAATGTAATTTGGATGGGATATGATTAGTGAGGATTTTCTTAAGATTATAAATTCTGAATAAGAGAAATTAATTAAGATATCGGGTAAGGGGATTTAGGTTTGGTTAAGAAAAATCATTTTGATTAAGGAGATGTATTTGGTTGGGACAATCCGATTTATCAAGATTCATTAACTTAGGATAAGATTTTAGGAAATCAATGTAATTAGAGAGGATTTGTAAAATCCTGCAATCAAGATATTTGCATGGGGAATCTTACGTACTAAGATGATAATTTGTGTTAGAGTACTCCGATATTTACAATTCCGACTTTGCCTAGAGGAAAATATTCGATTAGGATATCGGTAAGATTTCATTAGGATACTTAGGGATTAATTAAAGTAGTTAGGTAAATTAAGATATTAGGAACTTGTTAGGCTCATAGGTATGTTCTAAATTATTATAAGTGAAGAGAATTTAATCAGTATATTAAAATTAGTTAAGACTTAGGGAAATATTAAGATAAGATTGTTTAAGATTTAGTCTGTATTTTTATTAAGATATTAACCTTCTTAGCTTTAGATACAATCATTCATTTGGTTAAAAATATTGGTTAAGATTGGATTAGCAGGAATCACTATAGTTAGGATTTGTTAGATCATTGGGTTAGGATTTGATTCGAAGGATCGATTTGGTTAAGATGCGATACGAAGATTAAGGGAGATATGATAAGATCATTGGTTAAGATTTGTTGGATTCAAACTAGATTCATTAAAATAAGGTCGGATTTAGTAAAACCATTTAAGATTAGATTTTGGGGGAACAATTTAATTAAGATATTTAGAGTTATGATTTGGATGATCTGTCATAACATTTGGGTTTGGAATTCAAAGTCGATCGACCGGGTTAAGATTGGATTGGGAGATCGATGTAGTCAACCTATTATTACTATTTTGTCCATGCAACCAACGTCAACTAAAAATTAGAGTAGATATAAGTGCGATCGCTAAGTCGCGCTCTCGAGCTATGAAAATAATAATAATAATAATAATAATAATAATAGTAATAAATATTAATACTCTAATAAATCACCATACTAATTGAATACATGAAAAATACGTATATACAGAAACATGCCGTTACACATTTAATGATACTACTTGAATGATACAAAGAGAAAATATTTTCATTAAGCATATTTTTTTATTTAATATAAAATGAATCAAGCAAACTAAAATCAAGCAAGCTAGCACTTAAATAAAAAATTGTTCAAGCATGCAAAATCTATGAAGGTATGCATTAATTTCAAAGAGGGAAAAAGATATACCTTCGCGTCGTCATTTGGCTAAGAAGCTTGAATAATGAAACCGTTCAATTCATAGCTCCTCGCCAAGTCTCCATCGTACCTACACGGTAGATGCTATGTGTGACTTTGAAATCCTACAAGGTCCACTCATGTTAGTCACCAAAGATTTAGGAACCCACACTTGTTTAAACTTTATTTTCGTGTTACTAAACTTGCAATTATAAGATGTATGACCAACACTATCACAAGTAAAGCACTTTGCACGCATATTTTTGACAGTAGTAGGCACATTGTGAATTTTCTTAAATTTTGGCTTTTCAACATTTTTCAAACCAAATCCAAGTCCTCGTCTTTTATTGCCATATAATTGATTTCCAAGAACGATATCTAGAGATTGTTTTCCTATGGAAAATTTCTTAATAGACAATTCAAGACTAGAGACTTTGGATTTTAATAATGCATTCTCATTCACAAGCAAATTACATTTACTAATGAAAGCTCTCTTGTTTTCCTCTTCTTTCTTTTCAAACTCAATCACTTTTCTTTTAATATCATTATTAACCATGCAGAATTTATCATTAAGCTCTCTAATCACATAGTCTTTTTTAGTTTCCAGCTTAATTAAATCTTGCTTTAACATGTTAATATCATTCATCAAAGAGGGACAAGAAAGACGATCAATTTTTTCAAGTGAGCTAGATTTTTCTTTTAACATGGTAATGGTGGATTTGCATGCAACAAGCTCTTCTTTCAGATTTTTAGTTTCTTCCAACATGTCACAATTTTCTTTTTGCAATTCAAAACACGTATTTATATAGCTTTCTACACTAGAATCTAGCTCATCAATTTCCTCGTGTATTTTCTTAAAAAGTTCTGCTCTAGTATAAGATGTTACCTCATCGTGTCTTCCCATCAAAGCAAGATTGATTCCAATTTCATGCTCCTCATTCTCATTCTCACTATCCATATCACACGTTCGCACCATGACTTTTCCTTTCTTGTCTGCAATATTAGCCGTCTCTTGTGGGCAATCTCTCGCAAAGTGTCATCTCCTCGTGCATTTAAAACAATCAACTTTATCAGTAGTTTTCCATTCAGAAATATTTCTAACAAGATTATATTTATTAGAACGATTGAACCTTTGCGCCATTTCAGCTCTTCCTTGCTTTGTATTGGTGTACCTGCCGAACCATCTTACCATAAGTGCATGCTCCTCCTCATCTTCGTCATCCTTGCTAGCTTGAAGAGCTAGTGGTTTTGGAGCTTTTTCCTTTGCCTCGGGTTTCTCTCTTTCTTCGATATTCTGCATCTCAAGCTCATGGGACATTAGATTGCCTATCAAGTCCTCCACTCTCATCTGTGATAGATCTTTCGCTTCTTAGATAGCGGTGACGTTAGGCCTGAATGAGCTTGGCAACGCTCTTACGATTTTTCTTACCTGTTCAAGGCTAGAATATGGCTTACCGAGGGAGGACTTGTATACGATGTCTGTGAACCTCGCAAACATGTCCTTAATGGATTTTGATGGAAGCATGCGAAAGCTCTCATATTCTGTACTCAGCAACGCAAGTCTGGATTCCTTCACTTGCGATGTTCCCTCGTGCGTCACCTCCAGAGTATGCCAAATTTCATGCGCAGTTAAATATTGTGAGATACGATTGAATTCAGCTTTATCTAAAGAGCAAATAAGCACATTCATAGCTCTGTTATTCAAAGAAAAACATTTTTTATCATTGTCATCCCATTTATCTCCAGGTTTCAATATTTCAGTATCTTCAGTTTTAAGCATGGGAGGCCTATATCCTTTTTCAACAATATTCCATACATTATAATCAACAGAGGCTAAGTAGATTTTCATTCTAGTCTTTCAATAAGCATAATCTACACCATTACATTTAGGGAGGCGTGATATAGACTAGCCTTCAGCAAATGCAAAATCAAAAGTATTCATGGTCAGTTTAGCTTAGATCCTCTAACATGCGCTGATACCACTTGTTGGATCTGGATTTAAGCCTGGTGGGGGGGGGGGTGGGGGGGGGGGGGGGGGGGGGGGTGAAAAGGCTTATAAAAATTCTCGTGCAGCCCATGAGAAATCACACGCAGTTTATAATCACAGGCAGTGCAAAACGTATGCAATCACAGAGTATGCACAGATATACCCTGGGTTGGTCGTCCCACGACCTACTCCAGCTCTCAAGCAAATACTAGCATTAATATGTTTCTTATGTCATACTACAATGAGTCTCGAGCCCCCCGGCTACCCACCTAGTACGTACCACACTCCCCGAGTGCAAAACACTATCAACATAGTAAATGCTCTATCTTAACAAGCCCTGCTTGTCAAGACCCTCTTGTCTAGTCCCTCGACTAAACAAGTCCCAAAAGAATACACAAGCGGTAAAGTTTCATCTACAGAGATCGTTACTACTACACACAAATAATAGTAAAAGAGTTTAGAGAATCTCCGTGTGTAGGCGTAGTCGTCTCTGTCAATCGACACGGGCCAGCTCTCATCTGGTAAGATGTAGATGTCTTGTTCATCTCCTTAGAAACTCAAGATGCGGCTCTTGGCTTTCTCTGAAAGTTGCGGCAATGGATCTGATGAAGGTGCAAACTTGCGGCTATAGGACTTGATGGCACGAGAGAGTTGCGGCACTTGGCTGGCTGGTTATTTGATTGGTTACAACAAATGAGTACTTCCCAAACATTAATTGGTTTGGCCCCTTCTCTTTAATCTTTGTCTGCTTCACCAAACATGGAAGCATTGAGGATGGTCAAAATTGCGGCTGCCCCCAAGATGATGCCTGCAAAAACCAGAAACAAAAGCTCTTAGTTTTAATTAATTACTCAACTCAAAACACATACCTTTGGATCTTGCGGCTGAACTGATGATACTTCTTCACACTTTGATGATGGCCAACCCCTAGTCAAATATTGCAGCTTAGGTCAATCCCAAAAGAAGAACTCTTCAATTAATTCTCTTTGATACCCCTTTATCACTTTGGCATGCACAAGGGTCTTCCAAAGTTGCAGCTGGAGTAAACACACATGGAATAGCTGCAGGTCTAGGAGGTAAGCAAATGGGGGATTCACAAGTGTTTGGTTGCCCCTCTCTTTTTCCTTCCTCTACTTATGAATTCACTTGGAGATGTTTCAGGTCCTTGTGCATTCGTCACCTGCAAGACAAACACATGAGTAGAAAAAAACAAAGGGGAATTAAAATAAGCCCATCTCTTTTTTGTGCACAGTTCAACCAAAGGGGAATTAAACAAATATGAGTGCAATACTTCCCTTGGACTTTAGAATTGTAGCGTGATGCTGGGAGATTAAGGAATTGCGGCACCCCTGACTTGGGGAATTAATGCATGCACGTTGAAGTAATGAAGACCATGTGACATCTTGGAACTTGGTGCGGCCTGCTCTTTTTGTGTTTCCCTTTATTGACTTTGTCCTCAACAAATTTCGGCTGCTAGAGCTCCTTGCACCTTGTCGTTGTTGATGAGGGCACAATAGTTGCGGCTAAGGGATGATAGTCAATGGAGACTATTGCTTGCGGCTTGTAGACATGTAGGCTAGGGTTTGTAGATGATGGCAGGCTTTATGCGTGAGTTTCTTAGCCCTTGGAATTTAAATATGGACGATGCCCTCTGACCTAGCTTCGAGGCAAGGCCTATCGAAAGTGTTAAGTATTGGATCACCCAATTTGGTTTTGATGATAAGAAAATATAAATTATTGTATTAACTCCCTATTTTGCAATTAAGTAAAGCATCGACAAATGCAGATCATAGTATGATCAAAAGCGAAGTCACATTGATGCTATGATTCAATTAGATGGATTCAAGGAATCAAGAAGAAGTGAAGGGGATTAAATATGTAAATTTCCTCATTGCTTAATTCTTTAAGGTATATAATGTTAAGCCTTGAATATACCATTTAGAATCACTTACATAACATGCACAGCTCATTAGAACATCCATTAGATGATCCCATATGGCAGTTAGTTCATTAAACTCAAAATTGAGTTTTCAACCCTGAATAAAACGTCGGATGGCGACATCTGATGAAGGACCATCAAATGTCCGACGTTCATGTTCATATAGGCTTATAAATCATGATTCGCCAGACATCTGAAGTAGACTTTCCAGACGTCTGATGAAGCAATCAGTCGTCTGGGTGTTGAACTCCAGACGTCTGATGGAGAGAAACTTTTCTCCTCCAGATGCCTCATGTGTCAACCGTCTGAAGGCTTATATCCAGACACCTCAACAGTGAGTTAGACGTTTGGGTATTGAACTTCAGACATCTAAATAATTCAGTTCGAATTTTCAGAGAGCTCTCTCTCTCTCTCTCACAGCGACCCCATTTGGTCAGCCATGTGATGCTTATGGGCCAAACGTCTGAATAGTTGAACAGATGTCTGGGAACCCTTCATCAGGCGCCTGATCAACTAGCCGGTAGAGTGCATTTATTGCTTTGTTAGAATAGGCGACCAGAAGTCTGATCCTGCTATTTTCTGCCCGTTACAACCTGTGGCTACATTTAATGTTGGGATTTTTTGAGGGTTCTTTGGGGGTTTTCTTGAGCATTATTAATAGGGATTGAGAGCATTCATTTCAGAACTCTTTCTTGCATTAAATCTTCATTCAATATAAGGTAAAGCTTTCATCTTCCCTCAAGCTCTCAAGCTCACACTCATAAGCATTGAATGCTTCATCTTTTTGGACAAGTTTAGTAAGTGCTTATACCCATTCATTTAGAGCACTCATACACTACTAGACTCACATCAAGTTGGTTATATTCAAGGCCTAGGATTTGTGTATTTGTTTCAATTTGAATTGTATCAATTCTCTTTAATTTGTTGAACTATCTCTCGGGTTGTGAGAGTGTCCATTCCTGAGTTGTGGGAATTGGGTGATATCGATGTTTTCGATTTACACTTACCGGTAATTAGTAAGTATGTTATTAGTGCAAACTAATATAAAGCATGATTTGCATGAGGGTTACTGGAGTAGGGTTCGGGGAGTCGAGATTTGATTCAGTGAATCTGAATCAGGGTAATTCTATGTGTTTGCGTTGTTCATTTTCTGAGATATTGTTTTATTTCATTTAATTCCGCATTCCTGGTAATTAGGGTTTTAATTAGGCATGAATTCCCTTTTATTATCATAAAATACTATTCACCCCCAGTGTTTTCCCTCATAAATACAGGTCCTACAATTGGTATCAGAGCTAGAGTGTAGTTATGGCAACTAACAACAATAATAACCGAGATAGTGCTTCTACCATGGCCGAAGGCCAATCCACCGTACGACCACAACTCTTCAACGGATCCAACTACATCGATTAAAAGTGCCGAATGATCATCTCACTCAACAGCATCTTGTTTTGGAGAACTGTGGAGAATGAATACATAGAGCCTATCGAAGAGGACTTCTCCATATGGACGGGTGGTAAACAATGCGAAGGCAATGAACTCGTTAATTTGTTCATTGGATGCAACTGAGTTCAATATAGCGTCCATGTGCAAAACCGCATACCAAATTTGGAACCACCTCCTCATCACTCATAAAGGAACGTCAAAGGTATAGCCTTCCAAATTGCATGTTTATGCACACTGTTTCGAAATGTTTCAAATGCAGGACAAGTAGAAATTTCCAGCATATACGCAAGGTTCACCAATATTGTGAATGACCTAGAAGCTCTTAGGAAAGTGTAAACACAAGAAGATAAGTTAAGAAAAGTGATCAAGGCCATAACTCCATAATGGGAGAAGAAAACCATGCAATCGAGGAAGGAAACGACATGTCCACATACACCGTAAAGAGTTTCATTGGCAACCTCATGGCTTATGAGGTACGAAAGGAAGATAGAGAGTAAAGAGAAGCTCTTAGAGCCCAAGGCAACTCAAAGAAGAAAGCAATTGCTTTCTGTCACAGTTTGTTTTCGATCGTATGCTTTTCGTGCACGTACTCATGTTCATACACGTATTTATTTTGGAACTTTCTTGTATCCGAACCCTATGATGTAATATGCCATTGTGACCCTCTGGAAGAGTATTAATTTGTGGAAATATTTTGGAACGTCATTTCACGGGTCGTTCTCCCACAATTTGACTTTGTTTGAAGAGGCGTCATGATTTTCACTTTTGTCGTGAGACCTTTTGATTTTTAGTTTCGTTTCTCGTCACCAAACTTGTGATCAATCTTCTTAGTTTCGTTTCTCTCGCCGCCACGGTCGTCTCGGTATTTTTCTCATAATTAGCGGGTACCGTTTGACCCACTTGTGCACTAATTTTCCCATTAATCAATAAATTAAGCCTAAGTTTAACATGATATTTTCCCTAAGCTAGGCTCACCCTCCTTTCCCCTTAACTGAACTCTCTCTCTCTCTCTCTCTCTCTCTGCCCCCCCATTTACCCACAACTACCCAAAAATCCCATTGTTGGTTAGCAAATGGGAATCCCTCATACGTATCAAACCCAAAACAAATTCTGGCTATTCATCACCAAAATCCTACATTTCCTTAACTCCACTCTCTTCTATTTCCTTAAGTGCACCCCAAAACTAAACCCCAAATAGCATTCCCAACCCAATATAACCCGATAAGCGATAGAGGATTCTTTCTTCACGCGTTCTCTTCTCCAGGCGCCGCCGACTTCTCAAACCCCCCTCCCATCGATCTCCGGCCAACTCCATCGCCGGAACTCCATCGCCCGACCCTCTCTCGACGTTCACCTCCCCGTCGACCCTCTCTCCCACTAAAACTTCGTCGGAGATCGCCTGTACCCCGCCGTTTCCTCAGTGCTCCGCCCAGGCGCACGCAGCAGCGAGATCCCAGGCGCTGTCATGGCGACAGCACCGCCCCAAGCTCTGCAGCGCCGCCCCGCATCGCGCAGACCCCCTCAGCCACGACATAGGCCTTCCCCGTCGTTTCCCCTGCCGGCCAAATCCCTTGGCGCTCGCAGCAACGCCCAGGCAACGGCACCCTATGATCACTCCATATTTTACACCCTTTTTCTGCATGTTTGCATGCCACTTTGATCGCTCATATCGTGTTTTTTCACGATTATTCGACAATATGCGATGCTTTTCAGGATTTCTTGTTTTTGTCGTATTTCAGGAGATATGGAGCGATTCGGAGTGATTTTGAGATCAAGAGGATTTGCACCCACTCCGGAGTGTCACCCAAGGCTCTTTTGAGGGCTATTCGGTGATGGAAGACAAGTGGAAGAAGAAGGAACTTTGTAGGAGGGACGAGGAGGCGAAATGATGAAGATTGGGCATTTACAGCATCTCACTCGGCCGAGTGAAGCACTCACTCGGCCGAGCAAGAAGACCACTCGGCCGACCAGACCGGACACGCACCACAGAAGGAAATCAACGTGAACTCGGCCGAGTGACGATAGTCCACTCGGCCCAGTATGGAGATCCCCTCACCCGAGTGGTACGGGAAAATCCACCCATCGAAGGAGCCGACTTACTGGAATCTGTCAGTCGATTTCAGAGTTATGACTCGGCCGAGCATGGAATGCCCCTCGGCCGAGTGAGTAAAGCCACTCGGCCGAGTCACCTCCGAAGACAGACCCCCGAAAATCCCCGAATTACTGGAAATGTACAGGGTTTGTCACTCGGCCGAGTGACATTTGTCACTCGGCCGAGTGAGCCGCTCCGCCTGCTGCTTAAAGTGCGATTTCTGGGCTGCGCAGGGGCGTTTTGGTCACGATGTTTTGGGCGATTTTGAGGGGTATTTAAACCCAGTTTTTGCCCTAGTTTAGGAGGACTTTTTGATACTTTTTGGCAGCCTTTTTGAGAGCTTTTTAGATTAATAGATTTAGCTTTTCTCTTGGAGATTAAAAGGTTACTTTTGTTGGATGCTATTGGATTCTCATTGGTTTGTCTCTCTTCTTATCAAAAACCTTATTTTTGTTGATAATTTCTCTATTGCAATGAATTGTGTTGATTTTGTTATTGATTTTCTTATGAATTGCATGACGATTAGTGAGTAGTTTTATCGTCTTAAGGCGTAGGGATGAACCCTATGGACCATATTTCTAAATTGTGATGAATTGGTGAAATTCTTGCTAGAATTGATTAGGGTTAGGTTGGAATTGATTAATTACGAATAGCTAGGAATTCATAATGATTGGGATTTGCAAGAGATTGGGTCCCAATTGATAGAAAGCCCTAGAAATTCGATCTAGATTTGCGATTGGACTTCTCTAGAATTGGTTTGCAAGAGATTGGGCCAAAGCTAGGATTTTTAATCGTGTTTCTATACCAATATCCGTTTGCAAGAGATTGGACGGGTAGGAACTATCTCAACCTAGGTCGTAGCTCGAGTTTGCACGAGAGTGGGCTCGAGATACGGTTGAACGATGATGTCGTTCTTCACGCTAGCGGCTTAGGTTAGGGTTTGCAAGAGATTGGTCCCTACCCTAGGTTTGCTATAGAGCGACAATAGCGCGAGAGCATGAGCTTGGTTCTACATTTAGTTGCGACTAGTTCACCTAAAATTCAAGTCTAGCAATGATGAAACCTATGAATCACAACGATGAGATACGGTCCGTAGCGGGGATTCCCTATCCCTAGGTGCTTTATTTCATTGATATTTCTATCGACATTTGAACGATTGTGACAATTTTACCCCAAATTATTCTCGACCATTTTGATAGCTAGGTGATTGGAAGGAGACACTGTCATTGTTCCTCCCTGAGTTCGATACCCGCTCGCCGCTACACCGTGCGCTTGCGGTAAGACTACGAGTCGCTTGTCCCGGGTGTGTGCACTCCCGGGGCGTGATCAAGTTTTTGGCGCCGTTGTCGGGGAGGGGACAGTGTTTGATTCTACCTACTTAGCTATTTCTTTTTACTTTATTATTATTTTTATTTTTACCCTTCTATCATGCTAACAATTCCTTTGAAACTATGTTTTCCTTTGCATGTACACGAGATCTACGGCGAACCCCGAGGAAATACTATTTGATCCGGAGATCGAACGTACCACGAGGAGGATCAGAGCCGAGAGAAGGCACTCTACGGAGGGTGATTGTATGAACCGTACGGAGACACTGGAGGAACTAGCGGCACATATGGCGAGGATTATATCCATCAGAGATAGGCTTAGGCCTAAGACTTCCTCCACTACCTCTTCCATCGCTATGCCGGAGTTGGCGGCGGACAAGAATTTTGAGCTAAAGAAGGGATTGGTAGTATTGATGCAACAAGACCCGTTTCATGGGAACTCCCATGAGAATCCGCATTATCACATCCAGCTTTTCTTGTCCAAGTGCGCCACCTTCCAAATGCCGGGCGTTTCCGTTGATGCAATCCGACTGCGGATCTTCCCCTTTACACTCAAAGACAAAGCTTTATATTGGTTGAGGACGCAGGCGGAAGGTACATTCACTACTTGGGATGAGTTGGCTAGCGCCTTCATTGACAAATTCTACCAGCCATCCAAGACGGTGAAGATACGGAGTGCTCTCATGTCCTTTAAGTAAGGACCACAGGAGACCCTCTACGAGGCATGGGAGCGCTTCAAGGATCTACATCATCAATGCCCCCATCACAGTATAGAAGATTGGGAGCTTGTTCACAGTTTTTATAATGGACTCCAACCGGGCACGAAGCAAATTATAGACGCAACCGCTAATGGATCCTACTATCAAAGACCCCGGATGAAGCTACGGCCTTATTAGAGGAGATGTCCTCTAATAACCAAAAATGTGGCGACGAGCGAGGACATTCTTCGTCCTCCTTGAAGCCCACTAGCATTTATGAGGCCAAGGCCGTAGCGGAGCTTTCGAACAAATTTGATTCTCTCCACAAGGTCGTGGAGAGGCTTGAGAAGTATATCACCGAGCCACAAGGAGCACCCTCTACATTTACGCCGGTAAGCAATATGAGTGATTGGAAAGACCAATCTCAAGTAATGTATGTAGGAGGAGAGCATGGAGAGGGGGCCTTGGAACAAGTGCAATATGTTGCGGGGAACTCCGGATATTGGGCCAACCCGGCCGCTAGAAACCATCCGGGCTTTTCATATGCAAACAATGATGGTGCTTTGAACTCCCCGCCTCAACTCAAGCTCGAACACCACCACCACAACCTCAGTACCAACCAAGGGGGCCACCGCAACAAAATTACCCGCTTAGACAACAAGCGGGACCGTATAGACCTCCCGGTTACAATCAAGGTTGGAGAGCTCCCAACCCACCTCAAGCTCAATCACGATCGGACCATGAAGCTAGGGTGGAGGAGTTCATGGTGGAGCAAAGAAAGATCAATGCTAGGTTGACGGGGGACAAGATTCACTAAATACCGTCGTCGCTCAACTTGGAGAGCAACTTGCGTTGCTAAACAAGAACGCCCAACAATTGCCGGCTTAACCCTAGCCCAATCCATGGAGAAATACCGGACACATCAATGCGGTGGTGGCGGTTACAACAAGGGGCGGGAAGGATACCACTCCCGCTATGACCCAAAACAAAGAACCCGTGGTGGAGATTTTGGAAGAAAAAGAGCCGGCAATTGAAGAGGAGAGCCAAAAGGAGCCGATTGGAGAAGGAAATTCTGAAGTGGCAAGGCCAATTGATGAGCACCGCTACATGCCGCCGGTGCCGTTTCCACAACGGCTAGCTAGAGCCAAGATAGAGAAAAGGCTCGCCAAGTTCCTTGAATATTTGAGGGGAGTAAGCCTCAATATTCCTTTCTTAGATGCAATAGTAGAGATCCCGTCTTACGCGAAGTTCTTGAAGGACTTGATATCAGGAAAGAAAAGGAAGGAGAAAATCATGCTTGCGGAACAAGGAACTTGGTTTACCCGGAAGGAGAAGGAGCCCACGAAATTCAAGGATCCCGGGAGTTTCCGCATCCCTTGCACACTTGGAGGCGTCCCGTTGCAAAAAGCTTTAGTTGACTTGGGTGTGAGTGTGAGCCTTATGCCCCTTAGCATGTTCCGGAAATTGAACACGGGCACCGACTTGAAGCCGACCGACATGAGAATTCAAATTGCGGACGGTCGGATTACTAGGCCGGTAGGGATCACAGAGAACATTCCACTTCAAGTTCTGGGAGGGATATGCTTGCCTTGTGATTTTGTCATCATGGACACCAAGGAAGAGGGCGACACTTCGCTCATACTTGGACGCCAGTTCCTCGCAGCCGCCGGTGTTATCGTCGACGTGCATGAAGGAACTCTATCCTTGAATGTCGGGAACATCGAAGTCGAGCTTCACATATCCAAGGCCATGAAACATATGCCCTCTCACGAGGAGTTAGACTATGTGGATCTCCTCGATGAGGTGATTGAAGAAGCAATCCCCCACTCTATTGGCGCTCTCCATGACGATGGCTTCGAAGAAGGCCAAGCTTCGGGTGAAGAAGAGAAGTTGGAGGACCCTCCAGATAGCTCCACGATTGATGATGAAGGTGACGCTGATGTTGCAAGAATATGAGAGCTTTGCAAGCTCTCAAAGGCCAAGAATCCGAAGAAAGCTCCACCGAATGGAAGATCGGTGTCACCGGCCAAGAAGAAGATAGGAACGAGCTCTAGCTTGGGGGACTTATCCCCCAACATTACCCATGATGAGGGGGCGTCGAGGAAGACCGATGATCATCACGACCCAAATCCTAGCGTCCTTCCCGACAAGTTCGACGGGCGTATCTTGCATGCGCCCAACATCACGAGCTAAACGAATATCTAAAGGGGTCGTGCTCATGACCTTAAACGAGCGCTTGTCGGGAGGCAACCCGATGGTTTTTGCATTGTTTTTATTTTATTTTCATTTTTGGTAGTGTTTAGAGTCTTGTGTCCATGAAAATCGTGACAACAGGTCCTAATTTTCACGACAGGAGAAGGAGAAAGGGAGATCACTCACATGGAGGATGACCGAGGCAAGGAAGAGCGCTTCAGGGACGCGCTCAGGCCTTAGGAGGAGGAAGAAACAGACTGGAGGAAGAAAAACAGAGACTGGAGCGAAAACAGAGAGCCGATGCAAAAAAAAGCACCTCACTCGGCCGAGTAGCTTATGCCACTCGGCCGAGGAAAGACTCCACTCGGCCGAGTGGAGCACCTAACAAGGGAGTTTCCGCAGACCAACTCTCTGTCACTTTCTGTAACTTTTAGTCTTAATTGCCACTCGGCCGAGTACATTATCACTCGGCCGAGTGAAACAGATACCCTCATAGCTTAAGAATTGCTGAGTGGCAGAGCCACTCGGCCGAGTGGAGTTTCTCCCTTCGACCGAGTGAATCAAAGCCACTCGGTCGAGTCGTAAGTGGCGAGGAGAATTTGAAAATTTTTTTAGTTTACGCCACTCGGCCGAGTGACATTGACACTCGGCCGAGTCGTAACATTTCCTATATAAGCGGCAGCAGCGGGCACGATTTACGATACTCAAAATTTCCCAATTTCTTCACCTGAGCCGCTGCCGATTGAACTTCCCTCGCCCACGTCGACTTTCCCTCACCCGATTCGCCGACGCCGACGCCTGAGCATGCCCCCACTCACCGACGACCGACGCCCCGACGACCGACGACGACCAGCCACCCCCCCACCGCCGGCGCCGCCTCCGATCACCCCTATTTTGCCCCAAAAACCCCATTTCTCCCCATTTCTCTTGATTTGTACACCCGTGAACCCCAAATTCAAATTAATTTCCATATCTATCTATTATCCCTTATCTCCCCCATATATATTGAATATTATTCGCTGATTTGATCGTTTGATTTGCAGGCTAGCTTGGGGGAGCTTTGGGGAGTTTTTGGACGCGCTTTGAGCTTCGCAGCGGAGGCGTCTCTTCGCACACACTGCTGATTGCTCTCGCGGCATGTTCTGGTATACTTGTTCCATCATTTAGCACATCACATTACTTATTTGGTTGGGACATGTCTCGCGGCACATATGCCGCCGCGCACTAGGCCACGTACACGGGGAGCCGCTTCGAAGCGGAATAGGACCGATGATCCTGGCCCCTCTTCCACTAGGGAGGACTCCCCTCCATCTAGCCCACCACCACCCACATAGCCTCCCCAGTCGTCGACCTTTCGGTCTCCACCGCCCCTATCTTTACCGAGAGCGTCTTGACATCTGTCACCACGTCTGCGTCACTGACCTCTCCTGCTGCCTCGTCGCCCATTTTGACTTCCACCTTTGCTGCTGCTGCTTCTGCTTCGACCCAGCCTGCATCCCAGCCTCACACCGAGGCTGGGCATCACTTAGTGAGCACATCACCCCTTCGACACTTTCCTGCTGGCCCCGTCCTCTACACTGCCCGCCAGAGACAGCCCCGCACTTCTCCTGTTAGACCTGTGCATCCCTCTGCTCCACCACCCCCAGACACTCTAGTTCAGAGCATTTGTGATCTTGAGGGGGCTGTTAGTGGACTTAGAGGGGACTTTAGGGCTCTCTCCGCCACGGTTAGCGCCGTGCAGACCCGCGTCGCCATCCTTCCCAGTATTCAGGCTTGCCTGAATCAGATTCTGGCGCGTCTGCCTCCACCACCGACACCCTCCCAGCAGCTACCACGCCCACCACCTCCACCACCACCTCTGCCACAGGACGGTGCTGGTGCACCACCACCAGCCTAGGCACACACTGGATGCCTACTATATTTCTGCTGTTTTGCTGGTTGTTTTTTGGAGTTGATGATTTTTTGCCCCCTCATCCACATACTACTTTGGTGCCTTTCTGATCATATCTTTTTATATCTTTTTGGGAGTGAGGGAGAGACTTTTTGAGGACACTTATATCTGCACCATACTGATCTTTGCATGCATCACATTCATTCACATCTTATTTTCTTTTTGTTTTTCTTTCTTTTTCATCATGCATGTATCCTCACCCACCCCACCCACTTCACGTCTCTCGGTGTGCCACACTTTGCACATTGAGGACACTGTGCACTTTAGCTTGGGGGAGTGAGTTCTCACACTTTTTGCTATTCGTCACCTTTTATTTTTATTTTTTCCCACCTTTTCTTTGTTTTTACACCACTTTCACTCATTTTTTCGTTTCTTACCATGCATCACGTTTTCTTATTTTCTTTGTGTGCTGCATTGTATATATAGTTCTATTTTCTTTTATCTTTATTTCTTTCATCTTTTGCTAGAGATGACTTTTCTGTGATGATGATGCCGTGGTGTGAGCTTATCTCTATGTGCATACTATTTTGTCATGCCATAGCTTTTGTTTCAGATATCATATGCTATGTCCTTCTTTGCTTTGAAATAATAACCCACTCTTTTTCTGTATACATATGGATGAAATTCTGTTATTAGCTGATATCTGATGATTCATATGTATGCTTTTCATAGAAAACACACCAAGCTTCACGCATTGATTGCTTATATCTTGAGTACTGCTTTCCTTTCTCGTATCACTTCTTATTGCATGAATTGTATGCTTCACTTTCTGGTTGATTGAATTTTTGCTAGGATGATATATCTGGACTAGTTTACTTTTTGAGATTAAACTGAGTAGATTATATTACTCTGCTGAAAGTTGTCGTGCACGTCCTATAGAGTGAACCGAGTGATACATTTATTTCTTTCTCCACATATCTTGAGCATTATTTCTCTACTTAAAATTCATTGGTGAATCTCCCTTTAGCAAGTCTATTATTGGCATTTCCCCCGATATTAATTTTCATGCTCCAATTCCCCAAAATCAAAAAAAATATATATACATGTATATTCTTCTTTCTTTTGATTTGGGATCGCTTATGTATATATGTTTATTCAAAAAAGGAGAAAAAGAGAACAATTGAGAAAAAGAAAAGAAAAGAGAAAAGTAGTTTATAAACGATCCCATCTCATACTCTTTCTCTCTTTCTTCCCTCTTTTGTTTTTTTGGAGCCTCAAAAGAAATGGGGAATGTACATATTGATTTGTTTATGCCACCACGCTTATGGATAAGCTTGGAGGAGAGGATCCAATGATGTGAGAGAGAGAGTGACTACTTGACGGTGCATGACAACCTAGGCTAAGTAATCTTCTATACTCGGTGAGATTGCTAAAGTTTCACGATATCCAGAAATCAACACTTAGCATTCATTTTATGAAAACCATACTTTTCTATTCTTACTATTCCATAGCGTGTGATATCTCTTATACTCCTTACAGAAAGCATTCAATTGAAAAGTGTGTGATCTATGGTTATGCATACCGCTTTAGATGCTTCAGACGATGTTAATCCTAGAATGATTCCATATTTCATGCTGTTTTGATATTTTGGGGTTTTCTATTTCGAATGCATCATTATACTATGATATCGAGATAAAAGTCTGTGACATGTGTTTTATATTCGATGTATGCTATATGAGTAAGCAAAACCCACGTCCTGAGAAAAATGATCTAGCACCCCCTTCTTCGCTTTCTATTCTATTTTTATTTTTATTTTTCCTTCTTTTCCATTATTTTGCCCGTCGAGTTCGCTTTTTACTCATCTACCTCGAGGACGAGTAAGAGGTAAGCTTGGGGGATTTTGATCACTCCATATTTTACACCCATTTCTGCATGTTTGCATGCCACTTTGATCGCTCATATCGCGTTTTTCACGATTATTCGACAATATTGCGATGCTTTTCACGATTTCTTGTTTTTGTCGTATTTCAGGAGATATGGAGCGATTCAGAGTGATTTTGAGATCAAGAGGATTTGCACCCACTCCGGAGTGTTACCCAAGGCTCTTATGAGGGATATTCGGCGATGGAAGACAAGTGGAAGAAGAAGGAAATTCGTAGGAGGGACGAGGAGGCGAAATGATGAAGATTGGGCATTTACAGCATCTCACTCGGCCGAGTGAAGCACTCACTCGGCCGAGCAAGAAGACCACTGGGCCGACCAGACCGGACACGCACCACAGAAGGAAATCAGCATGCACTCGGCCGAGTGACGATAGTCCACTCGGCCGAGTATGGAGATCCCCTCGCCCGAGTGGCACGGGAAAATCCACCCATCGAAGGAGCCGACTTACTGGAATCCGTCAGTCGATTTCAGAGTTATGACTCAGCCGAGCATGGAATGCCCCTCGGCCGAGTGAGTAAAGCCACTCGGTCGAGTTACCTCCGAAGACAGACCCCCGAAAATCCCCGACTTACTGGAAATGTACAGGGTTTGTCACTCGGCCGAGTGACATTTGTCACTCGGCCGAGTGAGCCGCTCCGCCTGCTGCATAAAGTGCGATTTCTGGGCTGCGCAGGGGCGTTTTGGTCACGATGTTTTGGGCGATTTTGAGGGGTATTTAAACCCAGTTTTTGCCCTAGTTTAGGAGGATTGTTTGATACTTTTTGGCAGCCTTTTTGAGAGCTTTTTAGATTAATAGATTTAGCTTTTCTCTTGGAGATTAAAAGGTTACTTTTGTTGGATGCTATTGGATTCTCATTGGTTTGTCTCTCTTCTTATCAAAAACCCTATTTTTGTTGATAATTTCTCTATTGCAATGAATTGTGTTGATTTTGTTATTGATTTTCTTATGAATTGCATGACGATTAGTGAGTAGTTTTATCGTCTTAGGGCGTAGGGATGAACCCTATGGACCATATTTCTAAATTGTGATGAATTGGTGAAATTCTTGCTAGAATTGATTAGGGTTAGGTTGGGATTGATTAATTACGGATAGCTAGGGATTCATATTGATTGGGATTTGCAAGAGATTGGGTCCCAATTGATAGGAAGCCTTAAAAATTCGATCTAGATTTGTGATTGGACTTCTCTAGAATTGGTTTGCAAGAGATTGGGCCAAAGCTAGGATTTTTAATCGTGTTTCTATACCAATATCCGTTTGCAAGAGATTGAACGGGTAGGAACTATCTCAACCTAGGTCGTAGCTCGAGTTTGCACGAGAGTGGGCTCGAGATACGGTTGAACGATGATGTCGTTCTTCACGCTAGCGGCTTAGGTTAGGGTTTGCAAGAGATTGGGACCTACCCTAGGTTTTCTATAGACCGGCAATAGCGCGAGAGCGTGAGCTTGGTTCTACATTTAGTTGCGACTAGTTCACCTAAAGTTCAAGTCTAGCAATGATGAAACCTATGAATCACAACGATGAGATACAGTCCGTAGCGGGGATTCCCTATCCCTAGGCGCTTTATTTTATTGATATTTCTATCGACATTCGAACGATTGTGACAATTTTACCCCAAATTATTCTCGACCATTTTAATAGCTAGGTGATTAGAAGGAGACACTGTCATTGTTCCTCCCTGAGTTCGATACCCGCTCGCCGCTACACCGTGCGCTTGCGGTAAGACTACGAGTCACTTGTCCTGGGTGTGTGCACTCCCAGGGCGCGATCACCCTACGACCCCCCTGCGTGTATCAGCGCTGCCGAGCACAGACAGCGGCGTCGCAGGCTACTTGGAACAACAGCAGGTCGCGGCTTTGCGCTGCAGCGACGTTTCTTCGCCCCTTCGACGCCGACAGCCCCTAGGCCTCCCTACGATATGTTTAACGACGTCACTCGAGCCCGTTCAGTCGCCCTCTAGCTGCTGTCCACGCATGTAGATGTCTCTCTAGCCGTTGACGACTCACGACTTCCGTTAGCTTCGTGGGATCATCTCCTCGTTACGGTTAGTAATGTTGACAACATGTTTTATATCTATTGCTATTAGTTGTTGAAACCATTATAGGTGATTATCAGTTTAGTAACATTAATATATATGATAACTTGTTTATTCTTCGGGGTGATAATTCGTGTACGTGATTATGTGCTAATGATGATGTACAATAAGTTAACCCTAGTTAACAAGTTAGTAGCTTAATGAGATGGTGCTTGCATGCTAGTAGCATTTTATAATGTTGTTAACTTGATGATCTATATGGTGGTTATCTCGTGTACAATTTCTAGCTACGTTAGCCTAAGTTGCTTGATTATATTTGTTGTGTTTTTCGTACAAGTAACGTGACGTAATTATCATGTTAGTAATTTAACGTTCATTAATAATGATGTGGAACCCGTTACGAGATGGAGAACCTTATTAAAATTGAATCACTAGACGTTAACAGGATTGTTAAAAAGCTATACCTGTCGTAATGAATCTAATTCTAGCACTGATTTATCACAGAGAACCGGTCATTCCGTACTGTTCGCAATACTGGAATCCAACCCCTGACGTCGCTACCCGACGTCAGAGTAGCTCTCGCTACCCGACGTCATCATGCCATCTTAAATTGTTGCATTCTTTAAATGTCATGTCATTTCATTATATTTAGAACTGCTAGTCGCTTTATTTTATTTGTATCCTTGCACAACAGCTCTCCGTTTTCTTTTGGGAGACTTTTGCTGACATGTGTCCTTTTCTCTTTGGGTGTCACATGTCAGGTTTTGAGCCTGATTTAGTTGCAGAGGACGACAGGTTGCTGACGTTCAGCTCGAGGATTCCGGTCCTACCCATAATCTCAGCCGGTGACTCTCTTTACTTTTGTTTCGGCCATGGTAGGCCAATTGTTCAGACTTGTACTTTTGTGACGGCTCTGTGATGTTAGAATAATTTCTGGATGTTTGTTGGTGGATGTTCTTTTGTCTACTTTATTATCATTGTTGTTGTTTCGTCGCAATGCAAAGGGCCTGATACTATTTGAAATTTTTACAGATGCTTATCAGACTGCGGCTTCACAGCTCCACGTCTGAGCGGACCTCCTCGCGTCTCGCCTTCCATACTTGGGAAGCGGGGCTTGACAGGTTTTGTTGGTGGCCCATGCAGGTCCTCTTTGCATCTGCGAAATATCGGAACAACAATAATGATAAACAACATCCAATTAAATATTCGGAACATCCAAGTCATGATTAAGTTTAATTTGAACGTTTTCCAGTCTTAGATGGTAAGAAGACTTAGGTATATGTCCAGGTTTGATAGTCAGGGCCTTCGTCAAGATTAAACTGTACTCGTCTCAGATCGCCTTAGTAGTCTCTCACCCAGCCCTGACCATATTAGACTTCTAGAGCTTCTCTTTTAGCCGTTCGATTGAGTCCGACAATTTCAGGCCCAACAGAACGTGACCTTATTAATCTTAGGACCCCACCCCAAGGCCTCTATTACAGCCTAGTCTATTAAAGAATCTTAGTGCTAAGTCTTCCTGATCTCTATTTGGCCGGTAATTAGAACCCATGATCTTTATCATCTCCCTAATAATTGCACTTCTGTGTCATCGACCGTAGAATCCCATCGTGGTTTTTCATGAGCCATATCCTAGGTGTGTTCGTCGTGCGATCATATTCTTTGCTCACGATTCATGTGATCGCTTCCTGACGATTATCATTAATCTTTCGAATCTTCTCCGTTGCAAATCTTTATTCTTCCAAAGGTATTTTCGACTTTCCTTATTAAATTTTTTTCGCTCAGTTTAACTTCTTGAAAACCCCTTCTTATATATTTAATTCCTTACTTTTCTCTTGAGTTAAATTCTTTCGTAGATTTTGAAGTCTATTGGTTGCAATTTTTAATTACTATCTCGTAATCATTTCTGACCTAGACCTTTCGTGTTTCGGTTTTAAAACTTTATTCCCATTTTTGATAATTCAAATTATCTTTCCTTACATTTCTATGCTACTAAGTTTATTATTATTTTTCCATTCACCGTACATACTTTTGGAATATTTTTCTAAGCCAAATAGAACTTCAATATTTTTATATATAGCAGATCTATGCTTATCGTGCTCATACTTCAAAATTTTTGTATAAGCCTATTTTCATTTACAACACGATCACTACCCCACCCTACTCAATATTTCTTTGTCTCAAGGCTTTTTCCGTATTTTAAAATTTTTACCGTTGGCTCGCCATTTCTACATATTTTTTAAAGAGTATATATATGATACCACATTTTACACGCATCCTTCTTTCATCTATTTAGAGCAATATTTTTGTCCCACCCGGCCAGCTATCTCCTTATCCTCGCCCTATCTGAACCCGTTCTTTCCGATCTTGTTTCGTTACGCTATTTAATCTTGGTTTCTTCTCTCTCGCTTTGTCACCATGTTAGTGCTTGTCGTTGCTTGTGTCAACTCTAGTTTAGTAGTGGGCCCTTTGGTTTTTGAGATGTAGTCGTGGTTCGTGTATATAGGTAGAGTGTGTGGACCTGTATGAGTGTGTTACCCTAAGAATATTAAGGATTGTCTCTTGTGTTATATAAGTATACTCAGTGCTGTTAGTGATATATATGTAAGTTGTATGAATAATATAGTTATGTAAGTGTGGATAGCAATACCACTTTAGGAATGTCTGTATAAATTGGAAATTGTATCGGAGTATGTACTAGTAGTGTATGTAGTTTGAAGATACTTGTAAATGCTTGATATATATAAATTAGTAAGTCATGTACGTGTTAAGTGTAATGATAATATGTGTACTTATAGTTAAGTTAGTGAACCTATTATATGACCTATATGTTAGTACGTGTGAGCATGTGCTCGTGCGTAGATACGTATTGTGCTTAGACGTAAGCAGTTATGTATTTGCTGCACGAGTATATGTGATATACGTATGGTAATAGGATTATACTTTTGTTAATATTGCTTGCATTGATGGGATGTTGTGCATGTGCGCGTATATCGTGAGATATACACGAATATGGTATGCCTTAAACTATGCATGGGTAAGTAGATGAGTTGGTATACTAATTATAGGTAGATGGATATAGAGTGAATATATATTACATGTATGTGATTATACGATGAATGCATGTAATAGAGAGTGTATTTTAATTATACGTGTGCTGATATTTGTAATATTATTATAGGGTTAAAAGTGATTGCATTATGTGGGCTTTACTTGATTAAATATAGTGATCTATATTATGGTATGAATGTGGTTATTTTGGTAGATGTATATATTGAAGTGGTATTGGTATAGGTATAAATATCATGTTATGTATATAGAATATTCTGATATGGGTTCTGTGGTCTCACTCAAGCTTAAGTGGGTATACTAAGTATATTGTTACATATGTCTTAGATTGCGTGTAGTACTATGAATGTAATAATGGATGATGTATGTATAGTGATAGGATTGGTTGTGTCTGGTTGTGTTACGCACATGATTGTGGGTGGTTATACCATTATATAGTTATAGGTATTGGTCTCGTGGTAAAGTTATTTCCTAAGATTTTATATGTTTGAATGTATATGTCCTAACTAAATCTGGTGTGTAGAATGTGCTAAGTATATAGCGATATGGGTGGTATGTATGAATGTCATATCAGCGTGTGTGGGTGTGCACCATGCACGGGTAAGTATGTGCTTAGCTATAGGTATTGGTGACTGTGGTAAGTGTGATGTGCCTTAAATATAGTTATAGGACTGTATGTGATGTGAATATATGGTGAAGTATATGCGTGCATTGAATAACTATATATTTGTGAAATTATAATAATGGTGAATGTATATTAGAGATAGTAAACATGAATTGAAGATGGGTGGTGTGATTATATGTGTTGATATATTTGGTGTGGATGTATACTAGGAGATATAGTGAGTAGTATTTCAATGTTGTTTTGTTCATAAGTAGTTATCTACAAGTGATGTACTGCGAATGTATTTGCTGGTGTGAACTATTTTTTTACGTAGGTATGTGTAACTTGGTTAAGTTATAGTGAGTAATAGTTATATAAGGATGTATGTGACTATATGAATGATTGAAGTATGTGTATGAATTTGACTGTCTATGATAGGTATAAGTGTAGAGAGTGCATGTGTCTACATGTATGTTGTATTAATGTTTGACTATCTAGTGCAATATTAGCACTTGGAGTGACTATAACTGGTTGAATTATAGTGTGATTGGGGTAGTTTCTAGAAGACTAGTAGATATATTATTGTAGTTAGAAAGTCCGAGGACGGACTTTATTCTATGGTGGGTAGGATGTCACGGTCTGTTTTCGATCGTATGCTTTTCGTGCACCTACTCTTGTTCGTACACGTATTTATTTTGGACCTTTCTTGTATCCGAACCCGATGATGTAATATGCCGTTCTAACTCTCTGGAAGAGTATTAATTTGTGGAAATATTTTGGAACATTATTTCACGGGTTGGTCTCCCATAATTTGACTTTGTTTGAAGAGGCGTCATGATTTTCACTTTTGTTGTGAGACCTTTTATTTTTAGTTTTGTTTCTCATCGCCAAACTTGTGATCAATCTTCTTAGTTTCATTTCTCTCGCCGACACGGTCGCCCCGGTATTTTTCTTATAATTATCGGGTACCGTTTGACCCACTTGTGCAGTAATTTCCATATTAATCAATAAATTAAGCCTAAGTTTAACATGATATTTTCCCTAAGCTAGGCTCACCCTCCTTTCCCCTTAAGTGAACTCTCTCTCTCTCTCTCTCTCTCTCTCTCTCTCTCTCTTCCATTTACCCACAACTACCCAAAAATCCCATTGTTGGTTAGCAAATAGGGACCCCTCATACCTATCAAACCCAAAACAAATTCTGGCTATTCATCACCAAAATCCTACATTTCCTTAACTCCACTCTCTTCTATTTCCTTAAGTGCACCCCAAGACTAAACCCCCAAATAGCATTCCCAACCCATATAACCGATAAGCCCTAGGGGATTCTTTCTTCATGTGTTCTCTTCTCCAGGCGCCGCCGACTTCTCAAACCCCCCTCCTATCGATCTCCGGCCAACTCCATCGCCGGAACTCCATCGTCCGACCCTCTCTCGATGTTCACCTCCCCGCCGACCCTCTCTCCGACCAAAACTTCGCCGGAGACCGCCTGTACCCTGCCGTTTCCTTAGTGCTCCGCCCAGGCATGTGCAACAGCAAGATCCCAGGCGCTGTCACGGTGACAGCGTCGCCCCAAGCTCTACAGCGCCGCCCCATGTCGCGCAGACCCCCTCAGCCATGACACATGCCTTCCCCTTCGTTCTCCCCGCCGGCCAAATCCCTTGACGCTCGAAGCAACACCCATGCAACGACACCATACGACCCCCTGCGTGTATCATTGCTGCCGAGCGTGGAAAGCGGTGTCGCAGGCCACTTGGAACAGCAGCAGGTCGCTGCTTTGCGCTGCAGCGACGTTTCTTCGCCCCTTCGATGTCGGTAGCCCCTAGGCCTTCCTGCGACGTGTTTAACGGTGTCCCTCTAGCCCGTTCAGCTGCCCTCTAGCAGCTGTCCACGCGTGAAGACGTCTCTCTAGCCGTTGACGACTCACGACTTCCGTTAGCTTCGTGGGATCATCTCCTTGTTACGGTTAGTAACGTTCGTGACAACACGTTTTATATCTATTACTATTAGTTGTTGAAACCATTATATGTGATTATCAGTTTAGTAACATTAATATAGATGATAACTTGTTTATTCTTAATGGTGATAATTCGTGTGCGCGATTATATGCTAATGATGATGTACAGTAAGTTAACCCTAGTTAACAAGTTAGTAGCTTAATGAGATGGTGCTTGCATGCTAGTAGCGTTTTATAATGTTGTTAACTTGATGATCTATAGGGTGGTTATCTCGTGTACAATTTCTAACTACGTTAACCTAAGTTGCTTGGTTATATTTGTTGTGTTTTTCGTACTAGCAACGTGACGTAATTATCATGTTAGTAATTTAACGTTCATTAATAATGATGTGGACCCTGTTACGAGATGGAGAACCTAATTAACATTGAATCACTAGACGTTAACAGGATTATTAAAAAGCTATACCTGTCGTAACGAATCTAATTCGAGCACGTGATTTATCACAGAGAACTGGTCGTTCCGTACTGTTCGCAATACTGGAATCCAACCCCTGACGTCGCTACCCGACGTCAGAGTAGCTCTCACGTCGTGTTGAGGTAAGTCCCTCTCCGTAGGAATCACCACTCGCCTGTTAATCAACTAAAAATTGGTAGCTTCTGATTATTTTTGTCACTCACTAATCAAGATAAATAATTGGGACTGTAGGCCAGACTGCGATCTGAACACATAGGTAGACTCAGACTTAATTGAACAGGATCACGACTTGGTTGTTTTTTTCCAGGCAAGTGATACTTGCCAGTTCTCTGTTTAGGCCACGTCTTAGGCCATTTTGTACAGTAGCGTAAAAGAGACTAGGCGATGCAATGATAGTTGCCTAGACGCCCTTACTTGATCTAGCTTGACAACGAAGCTAGATCCGACACTTTTTACATGCTTTCATTCATGCTGCCATGTCAT
This sequence comes from Scilla litardierei, assembly GCA_030789695.1. Classification (NCBI taxonomy): domain Eukaryota; kingdom Viridiplantae; phylum Streptophyta; class Magnoliopsida; order Asparagales; family Asparagaceae; genus Scilla; species Scilla litardierei. Next base: position 245,446,967 of record CM061141.1, read on the forward strand.
GTTTAATTTCAATTAATGGTACGCACTTTAACTGCTCATTGCCATGTCCTGTCATGCATCATAATGTTGCATCGTGATTGTGTAGCACACGCTACAAATATTGTAACTATTGAGGCTAGACACCTGCTTTTGCGGGCACAACCCTATGCCAAACCAAATACGCTTTCTGACCCGTGATCCAGAAGCGAGCACAGTGTTGTTGGTAAACCAACGCTCGATACACGTGGATGGGTAGGGTTAAGCGATCACTTGAGCGTAGAAGTGTGCCCGTACAGCCACTTCAGCCAAAAGGCGTAAACCCTGTGCACATCGTGAAATGATAATGTTCGTGAAATGATAATGTTCGTGACTCGTGAAACATTGTTTTTCGTAGCTTCTGCTACGACGTGCATGCATGTCATCATGTCATCTTAAATTGTTGCATTCTTTAAATGTCATGTCATTTCATTATATTTAGAACTGCTAGTCGCTTTATTTTATTTGTATCCTTGCACAACAGCTCTCCGCTTTCTTTTGAGAGACTTTTGCTGACATGTGCCCTTTTCTCTTTGGGTGTCACATGTCAGGTTTTGAGCCTGATTTATTTGCAGAGGACGACAGGTTGCTGACGTTCAACTCGAGGATTCCAGTCCTACCGTTAGTCTCAGCCGGTGACTCTCTTTACTTTTGTTTCGGCCATGCTGTAGGCCTATTGTTCAGAATTTTACTTTTGTGACTGCTCTGTGATGTTATAATAATTTCTAGATGTTTGTTGGTGGATGTTCTTTTGTCTGCTTTATTATCATTGTTGTTGTTTCATCGCAATGCAAAGGACCTGCTACTATTTGAAATTTTTACAGATGCTTATCAGACTGCAGCTTCACAGCTCCACGTCTGAGCGGACCTCCTCGCGTCTCGTCTTCCATACTTGGGAAGCGAGGCGTGACACTTTCAAAGACATATCAGATAGTGAGGGATCTGATCAAGAGATGGATTTGGAATCCATGGCTCTTATGTCAAGGAAGTTCCAAAGGTTTTTCTGGGAAGTTAACTTCAAATCCAAATCTAAATTGGATTTATCTAACAATTTTTCTCTATGTTATAAGTGCAATAAGCCAATGCATATTAAGAAAGATTGCCCAATGCTAAATAATAAAGAGAATGAAAGCTTCCTAGTACAACAAGGGAGACAAGTACAAGGAGAACAAGGAGAAGAAAGGACTCGTAGGGACTTCGGACTACTCAAGCGACGACTCAAGTAGCAAATAGTCAGACAATGAGAATGGTGATGTTGTGCTTCATGGCACGAGAGGTTGATGCTAATGACGTCACAAGGGATGATTCAAGCAATAGCGATAGAGAATCGGATAAGGTAACAATGGATTATCTTAGATTAGCTAACGAGCAATTATTTAATAGATATAAAAAATTGCTTAATTCTTATACCAGTGCTAAAGATAAGCTAGCTAGTCTCACAAGTTCATCCACACCCAGCACAACACATGATGATACCATCATTGACCCACTTGTCAATGAGAAAGCAACTTTAGTTTCTTAAAATGGCACCTTGAGAAAAGAGTTTGAAAACATTAAGTCTCAATTAAATAGTGAAGCTATTGTAGATAGTGATGATGTTGAGATTGAAACTCTTTGATCTCAAAACACACTCTTGGGAATGAGAACACAACTCTCAAAACCCAAGTGCACGAATTCACAACACGTGTATCCACCCTGGATACCACCATTTCTTCACTTACGAAGAAATATGGGCTCATGTCCGCCAATGTTGAGAGATTCAGTAAAGGAAATGAAAAATTGGATGCATTCTAGAGAACCAACTGTTGAGAGATGGGTATGCCCTCGAGGCAATTCATCCCTGTGTAAGTATAAAGACATCTTATTCGAAATAACAGTAAGCTGTTTGGTAAGAATTTACCTAAGTAACTGTTAGGTAAGAATTTACCTAATTAAATAATAGTGTAGTCTTCATTAGAACTTAAGTATAGTCCTGAGACTTAATGCGAGGTCAAATATGTATCAAGATAATGATCTCGATCATGGATAAGTATTTGACCGATTATAGCATAGGTCTAAAAACGTTCGTGGTCGTAGATGTTTCAGGAAAAGGACATCGTCACATGGATAGACCATTGTGTCTTAGTCTTCACCATGTAATGGTGACGATGATCTCATGATCGTTTAACTTGGCAAAGTCAAAGACGGGACACAAGTGCTCATTAGAGAATGAGTTCACTGAACGACCCAACGAGAGTTATCTTATGGTTAATATCGACCAATCTGTCAATGATAACTCTCAGTAATGATAGGTAAGTTGGTCTTTTGACTTGAGATCATGGTACGAACCTGTACGTGAACGGTGTCACTTAGATCACTAATCAAGCCTCGGGAAAGTCCCGTTAAAAGGCTTTTGGTTGGGTAACACTCGAAGTGTGTAAGGAGAGTAATAACCAAGAGAGGATTCGGCTCTCCTGTCTATGGGGAGTTAGTGGCGCAGTGTTAGTTCGATCTTTAGTAAAAACTCTAATCCGAATATGTTGGAAGAAGTCCTACATTATTTGACTAAAGATCGATGTAAACTAACCAAGTTCAAGCAAGTAGGGTTGACAGTTGACCATACCCTAGGCTTGACTAAGCGGCATAGTTTTGGCGAAGAGACTAAAACTACGGTATTCATCACGGACGCAGTCAGGGTGGTCCCGACAATACTCATGTCGATGAGTTAACCACATAATTATGATACTGAAACAGGGACGTCACCTACTACTCATGGTCACTGTCGTCTGGGATTTCGAGCCCCACCTGTATTAAGATCAGGCTATAGGGTCTCGCACAGAGTGAGACCTTTGTCAAGTAATAGGCAGGATTAGGGAGAAAATGCATTTGCTGCAAGAGACAGAAAACTGCAAAGAGTTTGCAGTTAGCTGCTGGACTCGGGATAAAAGATCCTGAGTGCAAACTTAAAACAGTTTTAAGTACAATTTTTTCGCTGCTTGTTTGATCTCGTCGTCCGTCCGACTTAGGCTGGACGTCGATTTTATTTCCCTAAGGACCCAGAAAACCCTACAATGGTATCAAAGCGTGTTGATACTTGAGTACGGGTTCTCGGGTTATGAGCTGACCCGAAGTAATCGTTCTTAATGTACCAAGTCCCAAAAAGATGGAGATCTTATGATGGGTTGGGTGTTGTCGAGAGGCATGCCGAAAAACAAGTTCGTGAGGGATCATGTGATGGGTCTAGGGTGCCATAGATGATGGGTATTAACAGTGTAATGATATCAGAGCGATACCCTACAGTGGTATCGTAGCAGGTCTACATGATCTATGTTTTGCAATCATAATATGTATGTGATACAACATGTTTCTCCATGCGATGGAGGTTGTGATTTAAACTATTAAAATAGTCGTTCCCTAGTAATGTTTTTATTTTCGAAAAATTGTTTTTTGAAAACTAGATCTAATTTAAAATCATATGATAATTTTTATAATTAAATCTTTATAATTATTTGATAATTATGAGTGTAACTTAAACTTTATGAGATATTTTAAGTTGCATTTTTAGCTAAATTTTATATGATTACCCAAATCAAATCTTAGCCGAATAAATATTATTAGATCTTATAAATCTAAATTTATTTACCCAATTGATTTCCTAAATCAAATCTTAGCTAAATATCTAAACTATTAAGATCTCCCTATATTCAGATCCCAACCTAATAACCTCTAAACATCTTAACTACCCCAACGATTTAACCCATACTAACCACAACGATCAGATCTTAACCAACCACATGCACGTTATCCCCATGCCCCAACTCTCGCACACCACATCCTAAGTATCCCAACAACCAAGCATGCATTTCGAAATCGCATGCTCTCTCTCCTTCCCTCTATTCTTCTTCATAAAACCCCACAACATCCATTTCTGCAACCTAAAACCAACATCATGCCCTCTCCTTTCCTCCGTCCACCTCCCCATAACTCCGACTCAGCCCCACGACAACTTCTTCTCGCCAACACCAAGTGACCCTCAACTACGCCTTACCCTTCCAAGCTCCACGACTCTTAGCATCGCCATCGCCATTTCCTCCGACTCACGGCGTCCTTTGCCACATCTTCCCCCCAACCCACGTACACCCCACTGTCTCCGACCTGCACATCCTCCTACCTCAAGACCACCGACAACAACCCAAGCCCAACTGCCACCTCCTCCGCCAACATACCTGCCAGCGTCACCTCCCCTTTTCTATCATAGCCAACACGACCCCGCTTCCTCCCACGACCATCGTCGCCGTCCAACCCAAATACCCCGACCTCCCCAACAGTGCCAACCTCACTCCGACTTCCATCCTCTCTTCTAAGCCTTGACAACACCCCCAAATCCTCTGACAGCCCTCGAGTCACCACCACCATCCCACAATGCCTCCGATGACCTCCCATTTCAAAACCGCCTCCACTGTCCTTCCCATCGAAACCGTAGCAATCCGACCAACACCCTTGCCTCTACCTACTCCAACAACGATACCGCTACACTCGACCCCACCTTCTCAGTCGACGCCGCCGCTCGTCGCAGTTGCACGCCACCAACGACTGTAGTAAGATCCGACGACGTCGCTCGCCTCGCAGCCCGACAGTGCCACTGCAAATCGCCGCCATGTCGAACACCACTCCATCAACCCCACGAGCAGCTACCCCGTGCCATCGTCTGTCTTTACGCCCACATGCATGCACTAAAGCGATGCTCAAAATGGTGAGTTTGCATGCATTCACCTTGCGTCAGTATTAAATACCTATATTATGTTATATACATAGTGTTATGTAAATATATATAGGATAAAATGCACCTGAGCTCAACCTCAGGCAAGATTCTTGCGCTCGACCCCTCCCTATCGTCCGATTCGATCCACCGGTTGTTGTTAATATCTTCCCTTTTGGTGCAATTACCATCGCGCCCTTTAAGCCATTTTCAAAGCAACTTTGTACTTAATTATGATCGCGGCCACTTTTTTCTCGCTCTCGCTCTAAAAACGCCAAAGCTGGAGTACATCCCTGGAATTGCGCTAGGTCTTCGATTTCAACAGCCCCCGACTAATCTCGCCCCTAAATCATTGCCATCACATGCTCGTTGATTCCCCACTTCATGTCCTCCATCGAGGTAAGGATGGTCATCCCTAATTTACTCGCCATACTTATTTCGAGCACGCACGAACTTAACCAAGATCATACGTGGAGATATTGCACTAGAGTTGCTAGGTTTGCACGTTGAGTAAGTTTTGATGGACATCTCATATTTCTCAATGCGCACAACGGGTTAAATTTTTGAAGGGGTTTGCGCGGTAAGTAATTTCCAACCTAGCGCAGTGTTGCGATGGAAATTACTCTCCGCGCAAAAGGATTCAAAAATTTAGTCCGTTGTGCACGTTAAGAAATATGAGATGTCCATCAAAACGTACTGAAGCCGCTCATATTTCACAACAACATAAAGCGAATGTCATACATAATATTGCTCACCGTGCAAAATGGGTGATATGTTTGATTTTTTGATGTATTTGATCTTTTCATCAAATATGATGGTAACAATTAGATCAGATTGAAAAAGACTAGATATTATACGCATGGTTTTAACATGATTAGTAATAGTAGTGTGGTTTCAACTAACAAGCTGATGAATAATCTACTGCTACTTGGATAGACATATCTAGTAATCATGTTGTGTTAATATTACTGATATTATTATTTGTTTCTTTTTTTAGAAAATGAAAATCGAAGAGAGTGAACCCTTTGTGTATGATCAGGAGATGCCAAATGAGATTGAAGCTGAAAATGACAGTGCAAACAACGTATATGAAGAGGATATGCTTAGTGATAATGAAAAAGCTAGCCCACATATTGGAATGAAATTTCATACAACAGAAGATGCATTCGACTTTTATAATACATATGCAGAAAGAATGGGGTTTTTAATCCGAAAGTCATCTACTGGAAATGGAAAAGATGGCAATACCATGAGGAGGAAGTATGTGTGCAACAAAGAAGGATATAAAAGCTTAAAAGATAAGTGGGAGATAAGGAGGGAAGTTAATCAAAGGAAAAATGAGAGAGAAGGAAGTAAGGCTCGAATAACAATTCGAATAACAGTTCATATAATCACCGATGAAGTCTGGGCCATCAACTCCTTTGATGATATTCATATCATGAGTTGATTAAAACCCCTTCGAAGATCCAGATGTTACGGTCACATAAAAGATCGCCTATGGATAGAACATGTAGGAATTTAGTTGATCAGTTTCGTGGCTGTAGAGTAGGACCTGCAAAGATTGTAAGGATTCTAAATACCACGAGTAGTAGTAATGTCAATATTACTACGCAACAATGCATTGATTATTTGAGAGTAGCAAGAAAGAAAAATATCAGGAAGGAATGCGTTAGAGTAATTGAACAATTTCTTAAAAGGCAAGCTACAAACTCTCAGTTCTATTATGCTATTAAGCATGATGAAGAAAATGTATGTAGGAGTATATTATGGGCTGATGAAAGGGCAATGACATCATACAGCCAATTTGGAGATGTTGTTGTATTTGATGTCACTTATAAGACAAATAGTTTCATGTTGCCTTTTGCACCTTTTATAGGTGTTAATCATCATAAACAGTCTATTTTATTTGGCTGTGCTCTTCTTGCTAATAAGAGGAAAGAATCCTTTGTTTGGTTATTTGGACAGTGATTAACATGTATGTTGTGTAAATCACCAGGAGCTATCATTACTGATCAAGACCCGGCAATATGCAATGCAACCAAAAGAGTTTTTTCAACTACAAAGCACAGGTATTGCATATGGCATATCAGTCTGCATGAAGACGAGCATCTACATTCATTGCGGTCTTCTTATAACCCTGAATTTGATGAAGACTATGTAAATTGGTGTAAGAACAGTTAAACTGTTGAACAAGACAAGATATGTTGGGTCATCTTAATGGAGAAGTAACAGATGGAATTTCTGGAGCCATTGACAGATAAAAAAATGAAATGAAAGCATGGAAGTGGTTACATACAATGCATGATAAAGCACATCATTGGATTAAGGCGTACCTACTGGATACTTTCTTTGCAGGTATGGAAATGTTAATACGATAAAGACAGTTGTAAAAATATATTGTCAAAATAAACTAATCATATGGTTTTCATTTCTTGTTTTGTATGTAGGCGTGTCATCCAGCCAGAGGAGTGAAAGCATGAACTCGTATTTTGATGGTTACGTAAACTCTATGACTCCCTTATACGCGTTCATTGATTAATATGATAAATCGGTAAAATTTCAGCGAGACAAAGAGGAGAGAGAAGATACTTTTTGTATGAGGAACAAACCAGACTTTCGCGGCATGCATGGGTTAGAGGTTTATGTCGCAAAGGTTTATACTAGAAACATATTTTCTATTTTTCAAACTCAGTTCAAAAATACTTTATACTGTCGACATGAAAGGGTGAGCATAGAAGGGGATACGACCACATATAAAGTAACTATGCGGATTGATGGAAAGAGCTACTTGCATTATGTTCAATGCAATATATCTACTGGAATGTTCTTGTGTACGTGTGCAAGGGCTGAGACTGAAGGTTTGCTATGCATGGAAATTTTATATATCATGAAGCAAAAGTTTGATATGCAAGCCATCCCTGAGAGATATATTTTACCAAAGTGGACACTAAATGCAAGACATAACATGATGAGTCTTGGGGCCTCTTCGACTAGCGCATGCCACGGAGTGCGTCCAAATCAAATTACTCCACTTCAAACCTGGAGACTTCGTTCATCATTCGATAATGGCGTGGATGCGGTTACAAGAGATCCCCTTCTGTTTGATGACGTCTTTGGGTGGGCAAATAGTTTTTTGGACCAACATAATTTGAATTATAAAGTGCAAACCGCTTCTAAAGATCCAAGCACTCATGTTGGGTCCAATGCACCTATCAAATAAGAAGTGGAACTAAATGATGTCATTATGCATGATTCTGCAAAAGCAAGAACTAAAGGCCGACCACGAGTTACGTCAAGGATTCTGTCTGGAATACAAGTCTTACAAGATCAAAGTCAATCAAGAAAAAGGACTTGCAGTGTTTATGGAGAAAAGGGTCACGACATGAGAACTTGTCGTATGAGTACATATGGTAGAAATAAGGTATATTTTCTTAAAATTACCTATTTTATATAATATTATAAATTATTTTAACATCATTGCTCCATATTTTCTGTAGGAAAAAACTTCGCCTGATGAGTTACCAGGGCTTTGATATGAAGGCTGACATTTTTATATACTATAGGTAACAATTTTGTATTATCTTGGAAGATACTACATGCATCTGGCCTGGAGATATCATTACAAATGTGATGAAACTGGTTCTCTGAAAACTGTTTTATCCTATATTTTAGTCCAAAATGCAGCCACTGTGGCTTTGAATTCATAGGGTTGTGGGTTCAATATTGCTCCTTAAAACCCAAAGTCTTAATTATGATCGTATGAGGAATATGCCTATCATTTAAGAACTCTTTCTACTGCTACCGATCTCATATCTTATAATTTCTCTGTTGCTGCAGATCTGGCCACTTGTCAAAAAATTTAATGTGCTTAACGATTAAGAAGAAGAAGCATAAGAGCTGAAGAGAAGGAAGAGAATGAGTCATATAACTGTGCGCGATGAGTAATTGTGAGTAATTGTATACAGTTTTGGTTCGTGTGCCCAACGGAATGTAAAATAAGCCTGTTGTGCACGATGAGCAAAACTTGGTAATTGTAGACAGTTTTGCTCAACGCGTACAACATTCACTTCTTTTGCCGGTTGTGCGCGTTCAGTTATTGCTAGTAATTGTAGACAGTTTTGCTCAGCGCCCACAACATTAACTTATGTTGCCGGTTGTGCGCGCTGAGTAATTATTGGTACTTTAAGTTAGCATCACCCAATTTTGTAATATGCTGCAATTGTATCAAATTTAATGACATTGTATTAAGGTATGTATTCCATCATACTACAACATTTATGCATTCAACTGTATATAACACAACAAAGTAGAAGCTACATCTAAACATTTTGCAACATCACATTTTGGAGCTGGTATGAAATTCATGCACAGGACTATCCTATGGATACATGGATTCTCACCATGAAAAAAATTTCAAGCACGATGCCATGTATAAGCATCTCCATCAGCTCCATCAGCGTTACTTGCTGCAAGTATCTTGGCCATCTGTCCCCTGTTTGCGTTGAAGAAGAGTCAGTGATGAACACAAAAAATAGCATAATTAAGTAAAAATATTGTATAAGTAGACTTAGATAGATTAAGATAGAACATTTATTATCATCAAGCAGTGATGTCTGCAATAAAGCTGACAAAACATACAAAGGGTCAAAGAATATCTGCTAGATGTGATGGCCAAGAAGGAAGCTGGTGTGGCTGCAAGAACAAATTCAAGCAGAGATATCTCCAATGAAGATGAAAAGAATATATGAAGGAGCAAAGAACATCTTCGAGTCCATATATATGTGATGTCTTCAATTTCTGCACCACATCACTTGCCGCTAGTATATTGGCCATCTTTGAGGGTTAAAGACGCAGCAGTGATGACGAAAAAATAGCATGTTGAAGAAAAAATATTATATAAGTAGAATAATATAGAATCAGATAGTATAGCAACATCAATAAGTGTAGTGGTTGATGAGCGCTTGTAGGTAGGGAAGCCATTTAAAGACGAATTGGACTGGCCATGGATGAGGATGAGACTAAAGTAGAGTTACTGTGAGGCTATATGAGAGAACCCGTGAGTCTACAGATGTTGTGCTAGTGAATATACAGAATTGCTCAACGCGCACACCGGGCATCTCTCTGGTCCGGTTTGTGTGTCGAGCAGTTTGTACCATATAATGTTGAGTATTGGACTTCTCCCTACTTGGTGTTAATGATGAGAAAACATAAATACTTGTGACTAATCCCCTATTTGCAGTTAATCCATTGCCTAAGCTTATTATAAAGATCTATTTGCAATGGATGACACTCAAAGATCGTTGGAAGCAAATGAAGTGATTTGAATGATCGTAGGTGGTGATTGAAGCTCCTAGAAGACTTCAAGCTCGTGCGTTGGAAAGAAAAGAGAGTTCATCAAATGTAAACTTTCTTGTTTCTCTTCTAGCATGTAGCTTAGAAGTAGAATATTGTTGGAGCACACACATCTTCATTTCAGTCTTAGGATATCATTAGATCAACCTTCCTTAGACTCCAATTCATTTCTATCTAGATTGTGCATGTCATGTTTATAACAGTCGACTGCTGAATGATTTACAGTCGTCTGTCTATAAATAGTCGACTGTATTTTATTCTACAGTCGCCTGTTATGCACAAACTTTTTCAGTCTAGTTTTTGGGCTTCTTAGCTTTAACTCTCTCAGGCGACTTATGAACGATTCATAGGCGCCTGTCCAAGTGACAGTCGACTGTGTTTTATTAATCAGTCGCATGTCTATCTTTAGCCCAAACTCTATTTCTCTGTTTAATCTGGCCAGTCGACTATTGTTGGTTTTACAGTCGACTGTCCAATGGAACAGTTGACTGTCAATGCTACAACAGTCTGTTGAGTATTGGACTTTTCCCTACTTGGTGTTAATGATGAGCAAGCATAAATACTTGTGACTAATCCGCTATTTTGCAGTTAATCCATTGCCTAAGCTAATTATGAGGATCTACTTGCAATGGATGTCACTCAAAGTTGATTGAAGGCAAATGACATGGATTGGATGATCGTAGATGATGATTGAAGCTCCATGAAGTCTTCAAGCTCATACGATGGATAGAAGAGAGAATTCGTCAATGTAATTTTCTTTTATCTCTTCTAGTATATAGCTTAGAAGTAGAACATTGATGGAGCACTCACACACATCATCATTTTTGTCTTAGGACATTATTAGATCATTTGTCCTTTGATCCCAATCCATTTCTTTAGTGATTGTGCTTGGATTGTTTATAACAGTCGACTGCTGAACGTTTTACAGTCGTCTGTCTCAAAAACAGTCGACTGTGTTTTGTTCGACAGTAGCCTGTTATGCTCAAGCTTTTAACAATCTAGTTTTGGGCCTCTCTGTTTATTTTGCACAGGCTACTGATGAACGATTCACAGGTGCGTCGACTGTGTTTTGTAAATCAGTCGCCTATCAATCCTTTGCCCAAACTTTGTTTCATCTGACTTTTACGGCCAGTCGACTACTGTTGAATATAAAGTCGACTGTCCCTTGGATCAGTCGACTGTGTATGCTACAACAGTCGTCTGTCTGTGAGCCAACTTATTGACTCTGCTCTCTGGAAATTCTCAGGGTATTTGACAGTTGTCTGTATAAGGATTTACAGTCGCCCGTTCTGATTAACATTCGATTGTATTAGCTGCATCAGTCGTCTTTCCTGTTATCTTACAGGATTTCCAGATTTCATTTTGCTTACCATCTCTCGGCCAGTCGCCTGTAGAAGGAATTACAGTCGCCTGTTGGTCTAACAGTCGACTTTCTTTGCTTCATCAGTCGATTGTCCACGTGGTAAGTTACCATTATGAATTCTTACCTACCCTTACTGACTGTGCAACAGTCGATTGTGGTTTCTTCAACAGTCGACTGTCCCGAGTTCAGATTCTATCCGTTGAGAATTTTCTCACGGATTCCAAAAGAGTTTTTGCCTAAACTATTTTGTGGATTTGAAAAACCTATAAATGGGGATTCTACTGTTCCATTGAGAGGTTACTAATTCTTCCAAGTTTTCATCTCAAGCTTTCATTCTAAAGTTTAATGCTCTCAAATCCAAAGCCCTAAGAATTCCAAATCTTAGATCTCTTGCTCTCCAACCTAGAACCAAAGAGTCATCCTCTAGGAAATTGGTGCAGTCAAGAGAAAAGGGCTTTCTCCTCTCTTCCAAGAGAGTCTTCAACACACAACACATATCTCCTTCAGGTTCTACTTCAAGGCATAGGTGATTGTAAGTGTTGCTTTCAGATTTCATTATTTTCGTATATTGAATTTTCTCTCGGGTTGTGAGAGCTGTTTGCTTGCTTCCAAGTTGTGGGAGTCAAGGACATCGATTGTATTCGATTTCACTTGTAGGGTTGCTACAAGTGGGGTTCTAAGGAAACCTCAAGTTAGGGTTCTAACTTGAGTATCCGGAGGTATCCGGGTGGAAGGGACGTAGGATTACCGGGAACAAGTCGGGAGTTGACATGGGTAATCCGAACCCTTGAAACATCTCTGCGTTTGCGGGTGTTTTATTTTGGTTTGTTATTCTATTCTGCACTATTTGTTGGATTGCATTTTATTTGGCGTAAATTCCTTTTAAATTTGCATAAACACTATTCAACCCCCTTCTAGTGTTTTTCCCATAGACAGGGTCCCCTACAATTGGTATCAGAGCACAAGGTTATACCTATGGCATCCAACAACAACAACGTTCCTCCGCCGACTTCATACAACAATCACGATCGTGATGGAGTGTCCACACTTTTCGAAGGTCAATCTACGGTACGTCCTCCACGTTTCAATGGTACTAATTTTGGATATTGGAAGTGTAGAATGGAGACGTTCCTTAGGAGTGCTTCACTTTGGAGAACTCTCCACAAGGAGTACATCGAGCCCACCAAAGAGGACTTCGAGAAATGGACGACTTCCGAGAAGTCCGCCGACATCAACAACGCTAAAGCAATGAACGCTCTTCATTGTGCGTTGGACCCGAATGAGTTCAACAAGATATGCACATGTAAGAGTGCATATCAAATTTGGAACCATCTCATCATTACCCACGAGGGAACGAATAAGGTAAAACTTTCAAAGTTATATGTTGCCGTGTAAAACTTCGATTTATTTCATATGCAGGAGAATGAGAGCATATCATCGATGTACGGACGCTTTACCGACATCACAAATGAATTGGAAGCCCTTGGCCAAACATACACCGAAGCTAAAAAGGTAAGGAATATCATCATGGGAATGACCTCCAAATGGGAAAGGATAGCGATCGCCATCGAGGAGGTCAATGATCTGAAGAATTACACAGTCGTGAATCTTATCGGGACTCTCATGTCTTATGAGGTAAGACGAGAGAACCGATTAAAGATTCGGGCTATGATAAATCCTTCGGAGGCCAAGAAGAAAGCTTTGGCATTCAAGGCCAATTCATCATTCTCCGATAGTGATGAATCTGAGAACGAGATGGATTTGGGTGAAATGGCCCAAATGGCAAAGAAGTTCCAACGCTTCTTCCGTAAAGGTAAAATTCCCTCCAACAAACGTTTTGAGTCTACTAATGCTACTTCCTCTCTTTGCTATAAATGTAATAAGCCAGGGCACGATAAGAGAGATTGCCCAATGTTAAAGAACAAAGAGAAGTGGAAGGCACCTAAGTACCACAAGTCCGACAAGAACAAAAGAGACAAGAAGAAAGGACTTGTAGGTACCTTCGATGACTCAAGTGAGGACTCATCGTGTGATTTCGATGATGAGAAGGGTGAGAGCGCCCACATGTGTTTCATGGCCCTAGAAGACCCACTCTCCGATGAGAGTGATTCCGACATAGACGACACCGAGGTAACAATGGATGAACTTCGAATTGCTAATGAAGAACTATTTGCTAAATACCAATCTTTAATGCTTAAGTATTCTAGCTTAAAGAAATTAAATGTTAGCAAGTCATCCATTCCATGCATTATTAACAATGACACCATTGTTCATACTTTAACTCTTGAGAAAGCAAACTTAGCTTCTCAAAATTTCACCTTGAGAGATGAGGTGAAAAACCTCAAATCTCAACTAGATCAAACACATCCAACGGATAATAGTGATCTAGTCACACGTCACACACAATTGGGTTTAGTGAATGATTCTCTTGAAACCCAAGTGCACGAGCTCAAAGCACGGGTGTCCACCTTGGATACCAACATTTCTTCTCTAAAGGAGAAATATGAGCTCATGTGCTCCCGTATTGTGTGATTCAATAAGGGAAAAGGACAATTGGATGATTTGCTAGCAAACCAATTTCCGGCCACACATCATGTTGGTCTTGGGTTTGTGAATGCAAATGCATCCAATGATCGCACCTCCTATATTGGTGTCACTATAGACTTTGTGAGGCCTTCCTCCGGTGCATCCACAAGTGGTGTCAAAGACACTGTAGGTAGCAAACCTACCAAGAAAGTCACTACTTCACCTTCTCTTCCTTTTGGCAAGAAACCCACCAAGGGTGGAAACCAAAATCAAGGCCATGCTTACATGTACACTAACACTCATCCACGTAAGAAACCTCCTACTTCACAAGTGGATAATTATGACACTTTTTATGCTCCACACCCACGGACATGTACACAATCACACATGAGAAATACTCATGTACGTGCTCCTATACACCCATATGCACATACACATCATTCTTACATGTATGCACCTCCTCCGTATGTTATGCATAACCCATATGCTTCATACAACATGCATGTTCCCAAGCATAAATATCATTCTCGTATGTATAATGCATATCCACCACCTCATATTTATGCTAGAGACCATGTTCCCAAGAAGCTTGCATCATATAGAAATTTAACAAATGTGCATGCAACTAGGAAAAGGACTCCCAAAAGATACACTATTCGGGGTCCTAAGAACACTAGCCTAACTGATATGAATTCTTATGTTGATTCCTATTTTCATGATGTGATTAGAAATAGTAATTATGTTGGGAAGCGGAAGTTCACTTGGACTTGGCTTCCAAAGGGCTAATCCCCTTGGACCCAACAAACATTGGGTACCATAAGCTTATGGTATATTATATAAGTACCCAAGAGAAAGAAGAAGAGCAATAAAGGTCAAACTTGCTCTAAAGGGAAAGGATGGATTCTCGATAGTGGTTCCTCCAAACATATGACGGGAGATCCCTCATTGCTCTCCGAAGTGATGAGCATCAAAGATGGTGCAACGGTCACTTTTGGAGGTAATCAAAAGGAAACCATCATAGGAGTATGTATCGTTGGTAATCTTTCCAAACCCTTAATTACTAACGTTTATCTTGTTAGTGGTTTGTGTCACAATCTCATTTCCATTAGTCAACTTTGGGACAAAGGTTACAAGGTTAACTTTGGAGAAGGATTGTGTACTATTGTTGATTGTGATTCAAATGTTTTATTTCCTGGTATTAGGCGTAAAAATATTTCTTATTTGAGCTTGCCTAAAACCGTAGAACATTGCTTAGTTGCTAACACAAGTGAACAACTATGTCATCGCCGTTTTGGTCATGTTCACTTCAAGCACTTATATAAGTTAGCTAAGCATGATCTAGTCAAAGGTTTTCCTAAAATTGTTTTTAATAAGAAAAGCTTTTGCGATTCATGTCAAAGAGGTAAACTTTGTAAATCATCATTTAAGCTTAAAGAAGGGATTACTTCTAAGAGGCCCTTAGAACTTCTTCATCTAAATTTGTTTGGGCCAAGTAGAACCGCTTCTTTAGGTAATGCTCATTATGGATTAGTTGTCGTTGACGACTTTTTTAGATTTACTTGAGTTTCATTCTTAACTAATAAGAATGAAGCTTATGAAAAGTTTACCAAATTTGCAAAGAAGATTCAGAATTTCTTAGGATCGACCATTATCACTTCCGTAGTGATCATGGAGGAGAATTTGAGAATGAATCTTTTACTAAGTTTTGTGATGACACCGGGATAACTCATAATTTTTCCTTCCCTCGGGCACCACCATAAAATGGTGGTGTAGAGAGAAAGAATAGGGCTCTTATTGAGTGTGCACACACTATGCTCCATGATAGTCATTTAGGAGACATGTTATGTGCTCAATAGGATCCTAGTGAGACCTCGTACGAACAAAACTTGTTTTGAGTTGTTTTATGACAAAAAGCCTCAAGTAAAGTATTTTCGTGTTTTTGGTTAAAAATGTTTTATAAAGAACACATTTGGTAATTTAGACAAATTTGAGCCAAGATCTGATGAAGGAATTTTTGTTGGATATTCCACACGTAGCAAAGCCTACCGGATATACAACAAAACTTCTTCAACGATTAAGGAATCACTTCACATATCTTTTTATGAAGATTTTGATTTTCCTCATGTTGATGATGATAGTGTAAATACTCTTTGTGATCCTCTTAATAATGTTAAGATTATTGATTCTATTGTTGAGACTAACACTTCTAACGAAATTGTTGAAGTTGTTCCTAGTGATACAGGTATACCCAAAGCTTACCCGACCGTTCGCAATCATCCCCATAACCAAATAATTGGAGATATTGGTGTGGGTGTTCGAACGAGGTCGAGAATTGAAGAATTCTCTCATCGCGCATTTGTCTCTACCATTGAGCCAAAGAACATCCAAGAAGCTTGTGAGGATAGCTCCTGGATTGTGGCAATGGAAGAAGAACTAATGTAATTCGAGAGAACCGAAGTTTGGGAACTTGTACCTCTTCCAAGTGGTTACCAAGTCATTGGGACTACATGGATCTTCAAGAACAAGACGGATGAAAACCAGATAATCACAAGGAACAAAGCAAGGTTAGTAGCTCAAGGATACCGGCAAGAGGAAGGTATTGATTTCGAAGAATCTTTTGCCCCAGTAGCTAGATTAGAAGCTATTAGGTTGCTTTTATCTTTTGCATCCCATAAGAATTTTAAACTAATTCAAATGGATGTTAAAAGTGCATTTTTGAATGGGTTTGTCAATGAAGAAGTCTATGTTTCTCAACCTCCCGGTTTTATTCATGAAAAAATCTCCAAACCATGTTTTCAAACTTCAGAAAGGTTGTATGGGTTGAGACAAGCTCCTAGAGCTTGGTATGATCGACTTAAGACCTTTCTTTTGAATTTAGGTTTTAAAATGGGAGTAGTTGATTCTACACTCTTCATTAAAGATTATGAAAATGACATTCTCTTGATTCAAGTTTATGTAGATGATATTATTTTCGGTTCTACTAACTTTAATCTTTGTCAAGAATTTTCCAAGTCTATGAAGGATGAGTTTGAGATGAGATACATGGGAGAGCTCACCTACTTCCTTGGATTGCAAATTCGACAAATGGAGAATGGCACCTTCATACATTAGACAAAGTACACAGTGGAGCTTATAAAGCGATTCGGGATGGAATCGTCGTCAAGCAAACGGACTCCCATGAGTACTACTACCCACCTTCACAAAGATGAAAGCGGAAAAGATGCAGACGTTCGTCTATATCGAGGTATGATCGGTAGCTTACTTTACTTAACCGCTAGTAGGCCCGATATAATGTTTTTCGTCTGCCTTTGTGCTAGATATCAAGCTAGACCTAAGGAGTCACACTTGATTGCGGTTAAATGAATATTTCGTTATCTCAATCAGTCTCTAAATAATGGGTTACTTTATCCTAAGTCTAGCACATATGAGTTAATCTCATATAGTGATGCCGACTTTGCCGGATGCAAGTCCGACAGGAAAAGTACCAGTGTCACTTGCCATTTTCTAGGAAACTCCTTAGTTTCTTGGTTTTCTAAGAAACAGAATTCGGTATCATTGTCCATGACTGAAGCGGAATATATTACCGCGGGTCTTGCATGTGCACAAGTTCTTTGGATGAGACACACTCTTATGGACTATGTTGTCAACTGTGATACTTGCTCGATCATGGTTGATAACCAAAGTGCCATATGTCTTTCCAAGAATCCGGTACACCACTCCCCTACCAAACACATAGACATGAGACACCATTTTATAAATGATCATGTAGCTAAGAAGTACATCATCTTAGAGTACATTGAAACCCAAAAACAAATTGCCGACATCTTCACAAAACCTCTTAAAGAAGATTCATTTGTGAGGCTACGTGGAGATTAGGAATTATGGGTGAATCTGAAATCTAGAAGCTCAATATACATGTTATAACACCTTTTGAGCTCATGTCATCATATTGTATTTCTTGATTTGATTTATTTCATATGTGTTTAAGAAAGGCAATTGCGATTTATGTGATTTCCTGATTTCTTTGAGATTGTTCTTAGAGATTTGTGTTTCGATCGATTTATTGTATTACAGTGTTTTTATGATGAGTTTGTGATTAGAGTATAGGTCCTAGGGTGAGTGTTCTTATTCTCTAGATTTGTATCTCACTGTGCATTTATGGACCAGGACAGATGACTGTCTTTCCATTGACAGTCGACTGCCCTACTCTATCACCTTTGTCTGAGAATGTGTACCTTTCGCACATCCAATTGATGACTGTTTTCCAGTCGAATGTTATTTTAATAGGCGACTAAACTTTAGTCATCAAGCCACTGTTCTCTCTGTCGAAATTTTACAGAGCTCTCTGTCGTTTTGATGAAGTTTTTTGATTCTCGATCAGCCGACTGATGTGTATAGTACAGTCAACTGTCCATCAGACAGACAACTGTATGTTACTCAACAGTCGACTGTCTGTCTTCCTGAGACTAATTCTTATCACTTCATCCAGTCGACTGACTTTTGTTCATCAGTCGTCTGTCTACTGTTCGTGACGGTTCACTGCTTTGATCCGAGCCGTTGATTCTTTGTTCCAACGGCCCAGATTATTTCCCCAACTTTTATATAGAGCGAGACGTTTCATTTCAGCCACGATCTTCTCTCTCCTCCGAGTGCAACATCCCGTCTTCCTGCTCGATATTATCTCGACTTCCTGTAGTTCTTTCCTCGGATTTTCTTCGTGGGAACTCAACCTCCTTTTTCGCATGGTTGCTCGTGAGCTGCTCGTGATTTGATCAGTTTCTCACCGGATTCGTGCTCTCGTTTGCTTGACCTAGCTTTCGATCGGTCAAGTAAGCTCATGGCTCTTTTTGATCATCTCTTTCCTAAAGTTTCTCTCGACTTCCTTAATAAGCTGTTTCCTTTACCGAAGCCTGATCTGACTCCCTCTTCTCCTCTTTCTTCTGGAGAACCCTTGCATGCCGTGGTTGGTGACACAATTCCTTCTGTGACTGCTGCTGAACACACTTCTCAGCCAGCTAATCATCCTCCCTGTTCTCCACCGACTGTACCCCTCGAGGATGTACTCCTTGGTCGACTGTGTGACCGTGTCACCGCTTTAGAAAATCTTTCCACCTCTATGGACGAGAAGCTCAACCTTCTGTTGGAGCTTCAGTTCAAATCCTTTTTGCGTCATGTATTGCCATCCCCGCCGAGCTTCAGGCTCTGTTTGCGAAATCCGAGGACACTGCCCCTGCTCGTGTTCCTCCACCTCCAGGCTTTGTGCCTATTTCTTCTGTTGTTCCGACCCCCGGTGCCCAGATTCCTGTTCCTGCTCATACGGAATCTTCTGCCGCTCGTGCATCGTCCTCCAAGAGGAAGACTCCTGCTTATCCTACCCGACGTTCTGCGAGGCTCTTGTTCTGCTCTTCTGGTCGCCCTTCGGACCCTACGGTCATTCACATCGACTGAGATTGCTGCTACTGCTTTTGTTCACTCACCTGAAGACCAGATTTTGTTTTGTGCGGTCTGTTTTTGTTTGGGTTGAGTGATTCATCTGTATGATGATGTTTTGTGTCTGGTTGATGTTGATGTTGACTTTATATCTGTATGGTGATGTACTTCGATGTTGTCATGATGTATTTTTTGTGTGATCATGATGGATGTTTTTTTGGTTGGACATGATGATGTCCGTTTGCTATGTACTCACATCACTTTTGATATATCTATTATACATTTGACAGCGATTTTTGAATCCTAGGGCTGACTAGGACAAGCTGATTAGGACAAAGGGGTTGATAGAAAGACGGCCAGGATTTGATCTTGATAAATCAACGGTTCAGATGAGTGTTTGAAAAAAAATTTAGGTTGAAACTTTTGAATTTGGGAGTAAACGTGTAGAGAGAAAAACAACACATTTAATACTGTTTATGAAAAAGTGCTGCACACTCTACCTCTCTCTTCACGTGAAGGGGCATGCGCTGGGGGAAGAGCCACCGCAATAATTCCTTTCCCTCGAGATGCTCATTTCTCATATGGATCAAAATCCCAACTCCAGAAAAACTAACCCTAATCCATTTACAATCCCCCCAAAATGAGGCCGATCATCACGGCACCACTTCACTCAAATGTCTAGCGCTTCCATGGCGCCACATCCTCCATCTTCTTCAAGATCCCCACCAGCTTCTCTCCAATCACCCAGTGGGAACTACATAAAGGCCGTGGGTGCAGGATCAAGCTGCTCCTCTTCTCCGACCATGGGCGATATGGCTCTCTTTGCTGACTCCTCTCCAAAAAAGTGCTGGCTTGATTCTGAGCATTTTTTTCTCTAATCTATTTTCTCAGGCGACATGGGTCAAACATGATGGCTTTTTTCTCTAATCTCAAGCCAGCAAGTCTCACTTTTTAATTACAGCATGAGTTTTTGTAGAGCTCTGCCCATTTCCAAATGCTCATATTAAAAAAGCCATCATTTTTGTTTTTGTAGAGTTCTGATCTGATGATTCGGGTTGCAAACGGTTTGTATAACTGGCTCAAATCTCGGGTCCATCTGAAGGTTCGTGTTTCAAGTTTTTATTGCAGCCCGCGTTCATGTTTTCTTGATGATGTTGTAAATTCATTCATCTTTGATCAGCTCCAGCAACGTATTGAAGGTTCACCTCTGACCCTGTTTTACAATTCATTTATTTCATTTCTTCATTTTTTGTGTCACCCTATAGGTGTTTGACAATTTGTTTCTTTGAATTGTTGATGTTGATACTTTAAACTCATTGGTTTGATTCTTTGTATTTTCTTGATATCGGTTCAGTTTTTTTCCTTCTATGTGATTAAGATCTGTGGTTTACAATAAGCAACACACCAAAGCTGGTGACCTCTTTCTACAATTAATTATATTTCATGTTATTATGGAAGTATTTCCGGGGGCGTTAAGCTCTGTGCATTAGAGCATCTTTGATATCAAATGAGTTGATGGCTGAATATTGTGGTTTTTTGAGTTTGGTATGCTAAATTGGATTGGCGATGATGAATAGCTCATAGCTTTTAAACTGTTACCTGCTTTTTAAGGATCATTTTGAGGCCTAACATTTATGTCGATTTTCTATTTGACAACATCATACCTAATTAAAACATCAAAATACTTCAGAATAAAAAAAAAGGGGAAAGGTATCATTAAACTAGGATAAGTAAATTAAACAAGAAAGCTCATGAATCAATTTTGATTACAGAACCATGCTTTTCGTAGTAAAAAAATTACTTTTTCAATGTTATGCAACGACCAAAACCGCGGTCAAGGGATGATTTGTTCATGACAATTGCATCTTTGATGTCATAACCATTTTAACTCATAACAACAATAGTTGCATTCTGGTTATTTTGCTTCTGTTTGAGGTCTCAGGCATCAAACATTTGCTAGAGTATGGAAGCTCACCGTTTTATTCACAAGTCATATATTTGGCAACTTAACAATGGATGTTGTATCCTCTAAAGGTGTATTTTGGTGGATGAGCATGACAATGTTGTTGGCCATGAATCCAAATACAATTGTATGTAATGGATCAGCCTTACAGATATATTACATGTAGAAAGTGTTTATGGAATACATAGTCATGTTTCAAACCATATATTATGGTTAAAAGTTTCTATTTGCTATTTAACATCCTCTACAAGAGTGTGTTGCTTGACATTTTTGATTTTAGCTATATTGTTTGTGATCTGTGTGTGCATACTAGAAGTATTCTGGCATTTTTCTTTACATTTTCTATCACTCTAATGACAGGTCAATGCCAGCAGTCAGTTTTGTGGTGTAGCTGAAATGCTGGATCGTGTGGATTTCAACAAGAATATGGACTTTTGGCAACATGATAAGTGGAATGGTTTCTTCCCAGTAAAATGGCACATTATCAAGGATGTTCCAAATCCACAATTTCTTCATATATTATTGGAGAACAATGAAAATAAGCCAGTTACCAATAGCAGAGACACACAAAAGGTATTTCCGGTTAAACCCTAGAATTTTTTACCATCTGTTCATTTTCACTACTATCAAATTTGATTGCAGCTTGAAACTTAAGTATGTTGAGTTGTAGCAATTAAATTTGTGTATATGCTATCTAACACTGTAGAATACATGTCTCGACCGTGGTCTTTTGTGCTGCTTACTGAAGAAGAGCAGACATACTTAAGTTGAATCTGTTGAGAGTTGAAAGTTTGATGGGAGGGGCAATAGATGGAACGTGCAAAGCATAATACCAGCATTGATTGAAATCATTGTATTGTGAGTTAGAAGTATTCTTCTCCTTGGCTCTTATGCTGACATATGCAAATCAATGAGTGTTATCATCTTCTAATTTATATCATGAAACCAAAGCACTAAAGCCAAAAACAAACCTACATGACAGCTGTTTGTTTGTGATATATTTCATTGTTAATAGAGACATCTAAACACAAACCTACATGATTGTGTTTTAATTGGGATTCTAATGCCAAAAAAGTTGAAGGCCAGCCTTGAATCTCTCTGTTACTAACAGCTCAACATCTCAAGAGTGGACATTTATAAAATAGGTCTGTTTGCTTAAATTCAAATGCACAACCTCTGATTTGATTGCAGTGAATAATAGGTCTGTTTATCTTGGCCGTATAATCACTCACATATCTACCCCTTGAAACTTGTTTGCAGATTGATCCTAAGCTGGCTATCATTTGAACAAATGAATTATTAATAAACCAACATACTTAATGAACATGCTGTAATCAAATTTTTTTACATCTGTTAGTAACCGAACTAATCTAGAACAGTAAATAATAATTTTGATAATTCACGTTTACTTGCATCGCCCTTCTGAAACTACTTAGCCCCATTGTATTGGAAGTTTGCGTTGTGGTATCAAAGTTCAACATATGATGTGATAGTAATATATAATCTATGTTGTGCTGGATAAAATTTGTTGTACAAGGGCGGTGTTTAAACGTTATGTCTCTTGGTTGAAAATAGGTTATGCCAGATGCTGGGCATTTAGCTAATGAAGTTGGAATTGCTGCCAAGTTGGTGGCTACTAATGAAAAATTCAAAAACATAACGAATCATACGAGTATCTCTAATGATGAAATTGCTAGGCCAATTTTCCCAATCAGAAATAGCTACAATTATTCCAAATAAATATAATAATGTCCTTTTTGTATTACATTTATTTTTAATGAAAATAACATTCAATCATATGACCATATGGCTATACTTTAGTATATGACAACTGTAAGTGAACCAAAAAATGATTTTGAAGCACAAGTGATTTGCTGCCACATTCCTTCTTTGTTATTGAATAAGTTGAATGCTGCCATTCGTGGCGTACTTTGTTATTGAGTTATTGTATGCTTTTGGCTTATTTGTTCTTGGTAGAAAATTTTCTAACTGATTGCGATGCTCCAATGCATTATAAACTTCTTTCAGGCCGATGGACATTACATATGCAACGAACAAGTAAGTAATTTGGGGTAGTTCAACTTTATCTGGTGATTATTCTAGCATTAATTTAATCATGTGATTATTATAGAATTAATTTTATCCTGCAAGTAGTTATGTAGATGGTCAACATCATCCTGTGATTATTATTACATTAATTTTATTTACTGGTCCAGATGGGATAGTTCAACTTGGAAAACACAATAATGCTATATGTTTGACGTGTGTTTATTCACAATTTTGGTAAGAATTTTCATCCTTTACATGTGAAACTCCAATTAAACGTTGTTCATTACCCCTCATTGCTGACCATGAGTCTGAAAATCATTACTTCATTACAGTAGTTGGTGACCTTCGCGTGTGGCAGGATAAGGTGTCTCTGATTGTCTCATTCGTGTTTTTTTCCTGTTGTGGGTGTGGGTGTGGGTGTTGGGGGGTTGGCTTTACATGACTCCCCTTTTCTTTTTTCCCAGTTCTTTTTTCAAATCTTCGAAGTCCCAACTCATCTGGCAGGATAAGGTGTTTGACGTGTGTTTATTCACAATTTTGGTAGAATTTTCATCATTTACATGTGAAACTCCAATTAAACATTATTCATTACCCCTCATTGCTGACCATGAGTCTGAAAATCATTACTTCATTACAGTAGTTTGTTACCTTCGCGTGTGGCAGGATAAGGTCTCTGATTGTCTCATTTCGTGTTTTTTCCTGTTGTGGGTGTGGGTGTTGGGGGGTTGGCTTTACATGACTCCCCTTTTCTTTTTTCCCAGTTCTTTTTTCAAATCTTCGAAGTCCCAACTCATATGTTAATTACAGGGACACGTTTGTAAGTATTTGTTTCATAGAGATTCAAGAAATGTTTGGAAGTTTGTTATGCATTTATGTTCAAGACTGTAACAAGAGATCAAGATCTTCAGTAATTAATGTAAAATTTGACTTGGTTCAGGTACTAATACAAGGTCATTGTTCTGGGATGTTTTAATTGTATTATGGAGATAATTTTGGCAATGGTATGAAGCAAAGTTATGGGCGGTCTCCATTGCTTTTCCAAAAACTTTGGGAGCCAGAATGTAGGAAGACAAACCATGGTGGGTTGGATGTTTTTTTAACTATTTTTAATATGTACATTTTTTGGTTTCCGGTACAAATAGAAAAACACAATGCAACCTCCATTCCAATCTTGAAATTGTGCCAGAAGTTTTTTTGTACATGTTATAGAAAACTCAGGTTTATGTAGAGGAGTTGTCAAAACTTTCTTGCCTTCTGGAGCTTCCATATAAGGTCATTATGGTTTCTTTTTCATGTTCCAAGGGTCCAACTGATGATACCTTTTCCCGCTTCATTGTGGTCAAATTATAATGGAAATTGGCTTGGGTGGGTTTGAGATTCAAGCATAATTCTTGCTGTTGACTTGATATTCAGGCTTGATTTAGGATATTCAGCCTTGATATTCATATTTTTTGCAAGAATAGAGTATCCATGCTTTAGACTGTGTTTAGGTTTTTTCACATTGCCATATTTCTCTTAGATTACATTGGTATCAAGGATGTGCATTTTTTTCTTCTTTTTATAACCGAAATAATCTTCCCATGGTTTAGTTTGCCCATGTCATTAGTTTATCGGAGTACACTCCATGTTGGAAGATATGTTTGTTATCGAAAAGTTTTACACTTTTTTGAGTTCAAACCTAGAAGCTGGACAAATTTGGTGGAAAATTTCAGACTGTCGAGATAATATGCATCCTATAGATTTTTCATAAAATTGAATATTTTTTATTGCTTACTAGCTACTAAAGAAAGTGGTTAAAGCAAGCTGAAAAACTGTGTGATGTAGTTTCTTCCAAGTTAATGGAAATTCTTTTCAACATATATTTCTCTTAATACAGAACTTTTTTGATTTCTTTGTGTCACAGGAATAGTGATATGCATTTAAGTTTCTCCTTTGTTATTTTTTTGGTGAAGCAAGTATGTCACAGTGACTTAAAACTCTAGAATACTTTGTTGGATGGAAGTACCACTCCGCGACTGAATATATATGTGATTTTAGGTATTCCAAGGTACATGGTACATAACTGTAACTGATAATTCATATCATACACCGATATGTTGCTACTGTAGTTAAAGTTCGAAAAACAATTAATCAATACCAATTTCTCATTCCCATCAGTTATAAGAGTTGTACCATGTAATTATTCCATGATGTTCCTCAAGAAAGATAATGCTAGCATGCACAAACACACACAGTTATTAGTAGTTACAGTTACGTTGATGGCTTTATGAATGGATGTTGGATTATTCTTGCAAGGAAAATGGGAAAATGAATTTCGACAAATATGTTCACTTGAGCCCTTTGCCTTTCAATTGTAATCTTAGCGTCAGTCTATAATTTGGGAATTATGAGTCTAAAAGTTGATATATTTTTGCAGCAAAATCTAACAAGTTAATGACATTCATGACTGGAAGAAAGAAACAGTGAAACCTGAAAATTCCACATCAAGCATGGTTCTTTAGGAATCGAATGGTTCAAAGAGGTGCACATGTTAAGACCTCACAGAACATAGAAGCTCTAGCATTATACCAGAACACAAGCAAGACTAAATAAGGACCCATCATTCTTTCTCCCATGGTTTAAAATTTGTCTAAACAATGGTGGGAAGAAGAACTATATTTGTCTATAATTTTGGGGAGAGGACTAATATGGCAGGGGTAAATTTTTTTAGGCAACTAAGGAACTAAATTCTCTGAAGGAACTAATTTTTTGGGTGAACAAATTTTTTTGGATGGGCCTAATTTTAAGAAGAACTAAGACTTTGAGGGGGCTAATAGTTATTGCGCTTTAATTATTGGTATTCGTTTAAAATTAAGTGGTCCAAGAGTTTGAAGGGTTGTATTTAAAATGAACCGTGCCCTTGGGGCACGGGTTATGACTATTATATATATATATATATATATATATATATATATATATATATATATATATATATATATATATATATATATATATATATATATATATATATATATATATATATATATATATATATATATATATATATATATATATATATATATATATGGGTAAAGGGATCCTAAGGTGCCTCCTTAGATTCAATCTAAGGAGGCGCCCCCATTTTCCCCCATCTCACACATTTTTTTTGAAATTTTTTTTCATGGGTTTATTGTTCACCTCATGGATGATCAACATACCAAATTTCAAGGGATTCTAATACTATTTGAGCCACCATCTACCCCTTGCAACTTCGTGGGGTTTTAAGCACGTTTTTAGACCGTTGAAGTTGTAATGGGTAGATGGTGGCTCAAAAAGTATTGGAATCCCTTGAAATTTGGTATGTTGATCATCCATGATGTGAACAACAACCCCATGAGAAAAAATTTCCAAAAAAATTGTAGGATATGGGGGGATATGGGGGCGCCTCCTTAGATTTTCATCTAAGGAGGCACCTTAGATCCCCTTTTTCCTATATATATATATATATATATATATATATATATATATATATATATATGATGTTGCTGATTAATCTTGTGTCACACCTTGTAAAATTGATTATCTTATCTGTGTGATGATTGCCTCATTGTCTCCTTTAATGATTTATTCTCTTTTGATGTGCATGTGAGAAAATATAGGATTTGCCATTGGTTTATTCATGCTATCTCTGTTGTGATGCATTTTTGAAAAACTATTTTTGGTTTCGTATATCTAAAATGTTGATATTGGACTTCAATTCCTCTATTCACATAAGTATGTGATGTGCTTTAATGAGATTTTTTTTGATTCCACATATCTTTTTACCCTTTGATTGTTGTTAGTTAGTATTTAGCACTATTATTGTTGTTGTTATTTACTCCCACCTTTTTGGATAATGCCATAGGGGAGAGAAATAAACATACAAGATTCATAATGAATGTGCTAAGTATGCTCTAACACTTTGAATCTAAGATTGAAGTTGCCTTAGATTCAGGGAGAGTAAGATTACATTGATTAGGGATTTTAATTCCTAGATTTCTTGATTTAAAATCATACGTAGCTTACTCATTTGCTTCAATTGATATGTAGATGCCCTATTATTTGTTGACTAACTTGATTGGCATCTATGTAGGGGGAGTAAGTTTTCGTAAGCACAATTATTTATCTTTTTGTTTATGTTTGTTTGTCATCATCAAAAAGGGGGAGAATGTTGAGTATTGGACTTCTCCCTACTTGGTGTTAATGATGAGCAAACATAAATACTTGTGACTAATCCCCTATTTTGCAGTTAATCCATTGCCTAAGCTAATTATGAGGATCTACTTGCAATGGATGTCACTCAAAGTTGATTGAAGGCAAATGACATGGATTGGATGATCGTAGATGATGATTGAAGCTCCATGAAGTCTTCAAGCTCATACGATGGATAGACGAGAGAATTCGTCAATGTAATTTTCTTTTATCTCTTCTAGTATGTAGCTTAGAAGTAGAACATTGATGGAGCACTCACACACATCATCATTTCTGTCTTAGGACATTATTAGATCATTTGTCCTTTGACCCCAATCCATTTCTTTAATGATTGTGCTTGGATTGTTTATAACAGTCGACTGCTGAACGTTTTACAGTCGTCTGTCTCAAAAACAGTCGACTGTGTTTTGTTCGACAGTCGCCTGTTATGCACAAGCTTTTAACAATCTAGTTTTGGGCCTCTCTGTTTATTTCGCACAGGCTACTGATGAACGATTCACAGGCGCCTGTCCAAGGACAGTCGACTGTGTTTTGTAAATCAGTCGCCTGTCTATCCTTTGCCCAAACTTTGTTTGATCTGACTTTTACGGCCAGTCGACTACTGTTGAATATACAGTCGACTGTCCCTTGGATCAGTCGACTGTGTATGCTACAACAGTCGTTTGTCTGTGAGCCAACTTATTAACTCTGCTCTCTGGAAATTCTCAGGTATTTGACAGTCGTCTGTATAAGGATTTACAGTCGCATGTTTTGTTTAACAGTCGACTGTATTATCTGCATCAGTCGTCTGTCCTGTTATTTTACATGATTTCCAGATTTCATTCTGCTTACCATCTCTCGGCCAGTCGCCTGTAGAAGGATTTACAGTCGCCTGTTGGTTTAACAGTCGACTGTCCACGTGGTAAGTTACCATTATGAATTCTTACCTACCTTTGCTGACTGTGCAACAGTTGACTGTGGTTTCTTCAACAGTCGACTGTCGCGAGTTCAGATTCTATCCGTTGAGAATTTTCTCACGGATTCCAAAAGTGTTTTTGCCTAAACTGTTTTGTGGCTTTGAGAAACCTATAAAGGGGGCTTCTACTGTTCCATTGAGAGGTTATTAATTCTTCCAAGTTTTCATCTCAAGCTTTCATTCTAAAGTTTAAAGCTCTCAAATCCAAAGACCTAAGAATTCCAAGTCTTAGATCTCTTGCTCTCCAACCTAGAACCAAAGAGTGATCCTCTAGGAAATTGGTGCAGTCAAGAGAAAAGGGCTTTCTCCTCTCTTCCAAGAGAGTCTTCATCACACAACACATCACTCCTTCAAGTTCTACTTCAAGGCATAGGTGATTGTAAGTGTTGCTTTCAGATTTCATTATTTTCGTATATTGAATTTTCTCTCGGGTTGTGAGAGCTGTTTGCTTGCTTCCAAGTTGTGGGAGTCAAGGACATCGATTGTATTCGATTTCACTTGTAGGGTTGCTACAAGTGAGTTTCTAAGGAAACCTCAAGTTAGGGTTCTAACTTGAGTATCCGGAGGTATCCGGGTGGAAGGGACGTAGGATTACCGGGAACAAGTCGGGAGTTGACTTGGGTAATCCGAACCCTTGAAACATCTCTGCGGTTGCATGTGTTTCATTTTGGGTTGTTATTCTATTCCGCACTATTTGTTGGATTGCATTTTATTTGGCGTAAATTCCTTTTAAATTTGCATAAACACTATTCAACCCCCTTCTAGTGTTTTCCCTATAGACAGGGTCCCCTACACAGTCGTCTGTCTTTGAGCCTATTTGATGACTCAACTCTCTGGAAAATGTCAGTGTCTTGTCAGTCGTCTGTAGAAGGAATTACAGTTGCATGTTTAGTTTAACAGTCGACTGTCTTCTCTTCATCAGTCGTCTGTCCTGTTCTCCCAGACGTTTCTCAGATTTCCTCAACTTACCCTGTTTCAGCCAGTCGCCTGTTGTAGGATTTACAGTCATCTGTTGGTTCAACAGTCGACTGTCTATGCCTCATCAGTCGACTGTCTATGCCTCATCAGTCGACTGTCCACGTGGTAAGTAACCGTTATGAATTCTCACCTACCCTTTGTCATTGTGCAGTAGTCGACTGTGTATTGTTCAACAGTCGACTGTCTCGGATGCAGATTCTATCCGTTGAGTTTTTCCTCATGGATTTCAAAGGGGGTTTTGGTGTTTCAGTTTAAAGGGTTTGAGAAACCTATAAAAGCAGCCTCTACTGTTCCATTGAGAGGTTACTCATTCATTCAAGAACCAAGTTGCTAAATCATTCAAGCTTTCTTTCTCTCAAGATCAAAGCTCTCAAATTCTAAATCCCTAGATTTCCAATCTTGAATCTCTTACTCTCCAACCTAGAACCAAAGAGAAATCTTCTAGGCATTTGGTGCAGTCAAGAGAAAGGGCTTTCTTCTCTTCCATGAGAGTCTTTCAACACATAACACACTTCTCCTTCAATTTCTACTTCAAGGCATAGGTGATTGTAAGTGTTGCTTAATTTCATATTTCATAACTTTAGTTATTTGATTTACTCTCGGTTTGTGAGAGTGGTTTGCTTGCTCCCAAGTTGTGGGTGTCAAGGTCAATCGATTATATTTCGATTTTACTTGTAGGGTTGCTACAAGTGGTTTTTAAAGAAACCTCAAGTTAGGGTTCTAACTTGAGTATCCGGTTGTTAACTGGGTGGAAGAGACGTAGGATTACCGGAAACAAGTAGGGAAGTGACTTGGGTTATCCGAACCCTTGAAACATCCTTGCGTTTGCAATTGTTTCATTTTGGGTTTATTTCTTTTCCGCATTATTTGTTGGTTAGGAATTTAATTTGGTGTAACTATCTTTTTAAATTACATAAACACTATGCAAACACCCTTCTAGTGTTTTCCTCATAGCCAGGGACCTTACATATAAGTGATACTTCAATACAGCAGAATGAATTGGGATTGTTCCAGTGAAACAGATATGACATGTTATTATGCATCCTAAATCCATTTAAGACAGTGATTCAAAAAGAAACAAGCAAACAAAACCATACATCCAAACTAAACCACACAATTCCATATAAGCCAGTGATGTTACAAAAACGAACACAATCAAATCCAACATTGTGACACATGAGTATTAGTCATCAGAGCAAAATGTGACATACGTAAACCCTAACAAAATGTGACACCCTAACATTCACATGTTCTAACAAAATTCAAGACAACATATACCACATTGCCATCAAGTTGGAGGTGGAGGAGGTAGTGCACGAGATGCACTGGGAGCTGGAGGGTCAAGAGCATGGATATCTCTGGGCGTGAGCACGATTGTGTCCAATTTCTCATCCATGTTTTTAACCATTCCCTTCACCATATTGAGCTCGTTATTCATCGTCGAAACAGATTACCACATGCCTGATTGACTGTCGTAAAAATATTTACAACAAGAAATCTATGAATCTAAGCCAAGGGATTTATATCTTACGTCTTGTCTTCCTTTCTGCAACAGAAGGCTGAAGACTGAGAAGATACCAGTAGGGTATCCGACGATGATGAGGCGGCATCTGAGGATGATAAGAAGTTGGTATCCCTGAAGCTTCTGGTTGACAAGGAAAATAATCGTGTGGCATTTTTCGATTCTGACAAGGATTTTGTTGACATCCTTTTCGGTTTCCTCACTATGCCCATCGTCACCATCGTCCGCCTCGCCGACAAGCAATCATCCCTTGGTTGCATGTATACTTTGTATGAGAGTGTGGCATATCTTGAAGATCATTACTTTCAGATGTAGGAAATCATGCAAATGCTCCTTTATCCTAGAAGTGGCACGGAGATCTCATGGGAAGATTTGAAGGTGTAAATTGGTGAGCAACAAAATGTACAAGCTATACAGTTTTGCTTAGTGCGTACAACGGTCACATCTTTTGCCTGTTGTGAAGGGATGAATCTGATTTGTCAGTGTGTTCGTTGCATAGTTAGCATGATTTCATTGGCGTCATTTTCTTCTGCATTCCCATTCTCTTTACATGCATCTACATCATGAAGGATATGGTTCATATTGAAATTGCCGGAGTAACTTTCAATTTCTCTTCCATTACCTTGGTATATATCTACATTAAGCAGAACGAAGTAATGGTTAGAATTTGTACCGTTAAACTAAGAAACAAACATTAACTAAAATAATATGTCCAAATAAAATAGCGTCGCTAAGTGCACAGTTAGATAGACGGTGTCTGCACAGTTAGAGAGAAGATGCCAGTTGAGCGCTTCAGGATGGAACCTGAAACTATTGTCGTTGTAATGAAGTAGAAAAGAAAATATGAAGGAGCAAAGCACATCTTCGAGTCCATATATATATGATGTATTCAATTTCATCATCACGTCACTTGCCGCTAGTATATTGGCCATCTTTGTGTGTTGTAGCCGAAGCATTCATGAAGAAAAAAAAATAGAAAGTTGAAGAAAAAATATTGTATAAGTAGAATCAGATAGAATACTATCATCACGAAGAGTAGTGGTTGATGAGGTCTTATGGGTATGTAAGCCATTTATAGACGAATTGGACTGCCCATGGATGATGATGAGACTATAGTAGATTTACTGTAAGGCTACAGAAGTGAACTTGTGAGTCTACAGATGTTGTGCTAGTGAATATACAGAATTGCTCAATGCGCACACCGGGCATCTCTCTGGCCCGGTTTGCACGTTGAGCAGTTTGTACCATATAAGTGATACTTTAATGCAGAGAATGAATTGGGATTGTTCCACTGGAATAGATATGCCATGTTATTATGCATCCTAAATCCATATAAGACAGTGATTCAAAGAGAAACAAGCAAACAAAACCATACATCCAAACAAAACCACATAATTCCATATAAGCCAGTGATGTTACAAAAACAAACACCATAAAATCCAACATCGTGACACATGAGTATCAATCACACAGAGCAAAATGTGAATACATATACTCTAACAAAATGCGACACCCTAACATTCACATGTTCTAACAAAATTCAAGACAACATAAACCACATTGCCATTAAGCTGGAGGTGGAGGAGGTAGTGCACGGGATGCACTGGGAGCTGGAGGGTCAAGAGCATGGATATCTCTGGGCATGGGCACGATTGTGTCCAATTTCTCATCCATGTTTTTAACCATGCCCTTCACCACATTGAGCTCGTCTTTCATCGTCGAAACATATTGCCACATGCCTGATTGGTTGTCGTAAAAATATTTCATACGATCAAGCAAACCCTCACGATCATCTGAGGATGATGACGTAGCAGATTGAGTAGGCAAGCTGGCATTGATACAACGGAAATAATCCATGATCTGTTCATGATCACGACGAATTCCATTGGCATTAGCTTCGACTCTGCGCAGTCCGACACAGATTGATTTCTTTTGACTTTCCAGAAACCTTTTGCCAATCATCAGATAATCAACACTAGTTCTGATGGCCACATAGAGGTCTTCAGTAGATGGAGAGTCGATATGAGCATGAGGATCATCGCTGTCAGAGGATGATGGGTTGGTAATCGAATGAGGAGATGATGGTTGTCGATTCGATGATTCAGGCATCATAGAATTTCTAGCTCATTTTCGGGGAAGCATGGATAAACCCTAACTAGGATCGACAAAGAAGCTTATAAACACTAGATCGGTACCTTTTCGAGCTTTTGTATGGGTGACGGTTCGCAATCACGATATGAGTAATATAAACAATGATAATAATTACTCGACGCGTAATACGGGTTATAAATTTGCCTTCTGTGAGCGCTGAGTAATTATTCGTTCATGTAGACAGTTTTGCTCATCGCGCACAACTGGGTGTAATTTGATCAGTTGTGCGTGCTGAGTAATTTTACGCAACGGTATACATTTTTACTCACCGTGCACAACAGGTCATATTGTAACAAAGCACAAAATTGTATATATTTTAGCTCTGTGCTCATAACGATCACTACTTTTTTCCGTTTTGCTCATCACGCACAACAGTAAGGGCTTTTGCCTGTTGTGTGCTATGAGTTATAATGGGTAATTGCATATAGGTTGGCTCAGTGCACATAACAGTAACAACTATGTCCAGTTGTGTGCTCTGAGTAATTTTGGATAACCATAGACAGTTTTGCACAGCCCGCACAATGGTCATACAAATCGCTGTGACGGTTGTACGCACTGAGTAATTGTGTGCAAACGGAAATAGTTTATCAAAACAAAGCATGAAGGTCACAACTTTTGCCCGTTGTGAGCGCTGGGTAATTTATATTACGGTCAAAAGTTTTTACTCAGAAGTTTAATTGTTGGACATTGATTCAAGTTAGCATCAATGTATATATCACCTATCTCAATTTTGTAATGTCCTGCAATGGTATCAAATTAAATGACATTGTATTAAGGTCTGTATTCCAACATACTACAACATTTATGCATTCCAATGTACATAACAAAACAAAGTAGAAACTACATCTAAACATTTTACAACTTCACATTTTGGAACTGGAATGAAATTCAATCATGAGACTATCCTATGGATACATGGATCCCCACCACGAGAAACTTTTTAAAGTAATGCAGAACATCTCAAGCAAAAAGGCATTTATTGGCAGCTGCATCCGCTCACACTATCATCACTTCCCCTAATATCTGTAGGAGGATATATGCCAATAAGGCAATTTATCCTAAGTATACGTCTTGTTCATACTGTATATGGTACCTATTATCCTAAGTATAAAATCGTTTGTATTAATATACTTAGATAATATCCATAGACTTATAGTTAGGTCCTTACGTATCTAGATAAGATCTCGATTATGAGTAAGTAAGCGACCGAATAGAAACATAAGTCTTAAACGGTTCGTGGTCATAGATGTGTCGAGAACTGGATATCGACACATCGGATAGACCACTATGTCTTAGTCTTACCTTAGGGTAATGATGATCTCATAGTCATTCGACTTGGTGAAGTCAGAGACGAGACACAAGTGCTCATTGGAGAATGAGTTCACTGAACGACCAAATTAGAGTTATTAAATGATCTTTAACTAAACTGTCAATAATAACTCTAAGGTGATGATAGGTAAGCTGGTCCTTATGACCTGAAGTCATTTGTACAAACCTGTGAGCGAACGGTGTAGCCTAGACCCATGATCTAGCCTCGAGGCTAGGCCTACCGAAAGATCTTAGGTTGAGTTGCACCCGAAGCTCTCGAGGCGAGTAGATGACTAAGATGGGATTCGTCACTTCCGTTAAAGGGAAGTTAGTGTTACATGCTCAGTACGGTCTTTATGTTAATCCTCGGCCGGGGTACGTTGTAAGAAGTACAACGTGTATACAACAATGACCGCCGTATACTGACCAATGTTGTCTAATAGGGTTGATAGTAAACCATACCCTAGGCCAACAGGAACACAGTCTTGACTAAGGGACTATAGCTAACGACATTCATCACTGACACAGCCAAAGTAAACCCAATGATGCTTTTGTCAAAGGGTCGATCACGTTATGATGATTCTGAAACAGGGACGACAGCTACTGCTCGTAGTGATCGTCGTCTAGGGGTTCCGAGCCCCAACCTGTAGTAAGGTCAGGCTGTAGGGTCTCACATCGAGTAGCGTTCGTGTCTTAGTAATAGGAAGATTAATTGAGAGAGATTCATTTGATGATATTAAATAGTTAATATTCACAAGTTTAGTTGTGAAAATTAGTCTTAATAGCAATAGGGACAATGTTGCATTTGATGCAACCAAAGATTAAACATGTCGTAAATTGGTTAAGAAAAATTTAGTAGGAACAAATATATTGGAAAGGGTTACCTGGATGACGGGATCGTCCCGGTATAAACACATGTTCAAACCGCGTCCAAATCGGAGCTCAAACGAGCCCAGAAACGTGAAAACAGTTCAAGGCAAGGTGGGTTAGACCCACTGGGCTAACAAGCCCATCCGCAGAGGCAAACTGGGCACGGCCCGCTAGCAGCAGCGGGCGCACGCCCGCTGCTTGCAGGGGGCCCGGCCCGCGGCGACAGCGGGCGGGCGGCCCACCTCTGTTTCCTTGGGCGGGCGCGCCCGCTAAGCTTAGCAGGCGCGCCCGCAACTTAAGTTAATTTTAGGTTTTTTGAAACCCCAAATGACGGCTACAAAAAGTTGATTTTTGTCTGAATTTGGGCAATTGTTTGAGGGGTCAAACGAAGTCGAAATTCGTCGCCGTCGGTTCCTACGCGTTCACCATTCGAAGCCCTTCGGATTAATAGCTTGTTTGGTGTCTAAAGTTTAATGATCGAAGAGAATTAATTAGTTGAAGTTTGCTTTTATGAAAAGCTCACTAACTTCAAATTAAGCTAAATTAGCTTAATTGAATTTTCTTCGATTTAACTATTATCCCACATTGCTCGCAACGAAAGAAGGAGTGCCGGCTCCCTATATAAATAGGGGTGCACTCCCTTCGTTGAAAGATGCACCAAGTCCTCGATCGAGTAGATCCAAACTTTTAGAGCAAGTCGATCGGTGACTAAAGTATTCTCTCTCTCTCTCTCTCTCTCTCTCTCTCTCTCTTCCTATTCTCTGGAGTAGTCCTAGCAAGACTACGAAGGGGGTTTGGATTCGGATCCAGACGTCTAAGACGCGGGTTCTACTCAAGTGAAACTTTCTACCGCGTGTGATCAGCTTGGATGCGAAAGTGGACTCAGACGCATCGGTTCGAGGGTGTGAGGCGGCTCAGGCGGATCGAGTCAAGGCGACTCGACTACAAGGAGCATCAGAAGACGGTGCGGTACATCTTGCCTGCTCTAGGGCCAAGATTCCGGGTATGTGGTTAAGTAATTTTAGTGTAGATTTAATTTTGTCGCTTTAGTATAGATCTTTCTTGGGGTGGTCAGATCCACCCCCAAGTTAGCAAGATCGGGCTAGGTTCTGGCTCCCTCAGAGCCTAGCTAAAATGTTTAGCGAGCTTAAAAGTTTTTCGTTTTGATTTTCTGCTGCGTTTTAAGCCCCTGTGGTCCGTCCGACTTAGGACGGACACAGATCCCAGCTCTGAGGGTCCGCCAAAACCCCAACAGTGGTATCAGAGCCACGGTTATGCTATAGATCTATTATAGCGACATTTTTTAAATCTTTAAATTGCTTAATTTTAACATACGAACTTTTTTTAGCTTTATGTTAAAATTAGTTTAAAATTGTTTTGTGTTTTAAAAGTTGTTTTTACAACACGAATTTTTTTTGGGACAATTTAATTTTATGCGATAAATTTTAAGTGGGTCTCTAATGTTTAAATGCTTTGTAAAATATTTTATGACACATAATAATTTTTCCGAGCATTTAAAAGTATTAAAGTTTATGTAACCTTAAGGATATGTTTTTGAAATTTAATTTTTCTTAAGTTACATAAAGGTTAGAAATTTTAAAACTTTATTTGAAAGCTTTTTAAACAATTTCTAATGATTTTAAAAGTGTTTTAAAATTGCTTTAATGGATATGTACATTAAAAGAAATTTTTTTTATTTTCATAAGATGTATTGATAAATTAGTTTCTTTTAAATTACATATAGATTTAAGATTATTTATGCGATATTTTAATCTTAGAAATGTTTGATTAAAATTTTAAAGCCTAGGTTTTAAAATTATTTGATAATTTTATAAAACCTAGTTTTATGTAATAAAAATGTTTTTAGCTTTAAATTTTTGATCTTCAAGTTTACTTGTTAAATTTTAGATTTGCGTGTTTCTATTATGTAGATAATTTTAACTTGCAAATTCTCATTATATGTCACTGAATGAAACTTTTATTTATGCGGATAAATTAGTTGTTTCATTTTCTTTTAATGGACATGTTGAATAATGTATTCATGAACCTTTAGGTTAGCCATTAAATGTTTAAAGTTTTATAACATGAAATTTTAATTAACTAGTGACATGCTATGTTTGATAATCATAACAACATCAAAACCTAATACCAGATTAGGGCAGTCCCTTTGTTTGTAAATCATTTCATAAATCGTTTAATTGATGATTTTCATAAAAGACTATTTTTGAAATATGTTGTAAATGTTTATTAAAATCCTAATTAGATTGGGGTATCACGTTGAACGAATGAACCTTATAGTTGATAAGGACTTAATAAAAATTGTTCAACCAATCCATAAAATTTCGAATTTTAGGATCCACTAGTTGATAAGGATTAACTAGTTTTCTTAATTAAAAGCCATTTAGTTGTTGGACGAACATAGGATTGATGAAAACTCCTTCAATGGATCATGATGTCGGTCAATGTGCTTGGCTAAGTTTGCTGGACCAACCTAGCTAGTCTGGGTACCAAGTGGTCCTGGCTTATTCAATTCCCTGGCCGCATCCGCTGGACCGCAAGGAGTCGATTCATGACTGTGTAAGTCCATCGATTATACCTAAGTCAAATACGAAAATAATCTTGTTCAAGATAAATCGTAGCCCTCCTTATTTTAGGAGTTGGCAACTGTAAGAAGAGTGTTACGGTTGTTGAGCTACACTCAAGCCGTGACATGTCAATCTTATAGAAACCGATTTCTTGATTGACATCTTGACCTGACTAAAACCGTTGTCTCATCCTCCGAGCATCGGCGTAAGTCTAACCAAGTATGTAGTTTAAGTCCTGACCCAAACCGACGTGTCGTGCATACACCAAGCGGCGGGGCAAGTCAGGCTAGACACGAAAATAAGGGTCCGACTAGGCTAGCCATTGTGATCCGGATGAGCACACTCATGATCACAAATGACTAGGGGTAAAATCGATAGTGAATCAAATTTAATATGATTGACGACGAGTTCGTCTACCGACTGCAGAGTCGGACAACTTGTTGAGACACACTCAAGGTTGCCAGACTCAGGGTAGTCGGATCCCTCTCTCACAAATGTTATTTTATAATAAATTGTTTATTATTATGGCTTTAATAAATTTAGTGGGAGAATATAGTTTTATTAAAAACCATTAAAACTATACGACGAACATATACTGACTAAAGTATCTATAAAAATGCAGAATGGATTCGGGTCTTAGATATATGGTAGAGAAGAACGTGCTCGATGGAACGAACTACAAAGACTGGCTTAGGAACATTAAGTTGGTCCTTTCCCTAGCCGGGATTGGATATGTACTATTCGAGGACGCTCTAGAGAAGCCCGATGAAGATTCGACCTTCGAGGAAAAGGAAGCTTATAAGCTATACCAGAGGGATGTAGAGAAGGCCAAGTGCCTTACTCTGGCTTCGATGAGTAATGAACTGCAGAGGAAGCATGAACATATGGATGTTCAAAGTATGCTTCTGAATGCACAAGAGTTATACGACAAGCGATCTTGAGCTGCCAAGTTCGAAGCCACCAACAACCTCTGGGGCACAAAGATGGAGGCATGGCCCGTACAGGATCATGTTATCAAGATGATCGGGTACGTAGAGGACGCCGCCCAGTTAGGATTTATCCTGGACAATGATATGTCCGTGGAAATTATCCTTAGGTCTTTAACTCCTGAATTTAAGCCTTTCATCACTGGTTTTATAATGAACAGTCTTGAAATGGATCTTCCTGGTCTCCTCAATATGCTTAGGCAGTTTGAGGAGATTGAGAAGAAGCCGACTACATTGGTTGTTGGCTGTGCTTCTTCCGACCAGCCGAAAGGCAAGGGTAAGAAGAGGCAGGTCCCGCAACCTGCGAAGGCAAAGAAAGGAAAGAAAAAGACCAAAGGGGCCCCGTCAAAATCTGAGTGCTTCCATTGCCATAAGATTGGCCACTGGAAGAAGAACTGCAAGATAAATCTTGCAGAGAAGAAGACGGGGCATATTGATGCCTCTACCTCAGGTACATCAAATTAAATTCAATAAAGCGTAATCATTTCCAATCATATAGTATGAGATACTGAGACATCTGTGTAATTTATACAGGTGGCTGATATGAAGCGAAGATTGGAAGAAGTACAGAGGACGGTCGACAATCTGAGCAATCGTTGCTGCTGGGACCGTTCAAAGACTTCGAGAGACATGATCAAGATGGAGCTGATACTCAATTTTAGTTGAATAAAATGTATCATTCCTCCAAGTGAAAACAATGATTGAGTGTTCTACACTCAAAGTTTATTTGATAAACATATTACGGTTCATCTTTTGAATCCGTTGTTTTTTATGAATGTCTCGGAAATTGCGTTTTTTGTTGAAATTAAAATTTGATTGAGATTGGCTTAAATTTTCTGTGATTGTGGCTTTCTGAGATGGTTGCGAAAA
This sequence comes from Scilla litardierei, assembly GCA_030789695.1. Lineage (NCBI taxonomy): Eukaryota > Viridiplantae > Streptophyta > Magnoliopsida > Asparagales > Asparagaceae > Scilla > Scilla litardierei. The sequence goes on from CM061141.1 coordinate 245,486,858, forward strand.
TTCTCGAATTATGATGCGAAGCTTCGGAAAATGTTGTTTGGGAGCTGACTTAATGTTATAGTCAATGAGTAGTTAAGTATAGGTTCCAGGAGCGTATTTATTGTGTGCGATCACAATTATACGCATATTAAGATTAATTCTTAATAAAATGCATTTAGTTATTAAAGAGTTAATATTAAATGTGGTTAAGGGAAAAGTACAGTGTAGGACATTTGATTAAGTAAGTCAATGTCAAGATTCCTTAAACCGATCTTGACTTGACTCATTCGTTAAACCGAACCTGACACTAGTACATTCCATCTAAAGCACTTACCAAATGGTTATGTCTTTATATATAAATCTAAATATGATTTATATATAATATTGAAGTACTTAACCAGGTAATTCTTAAAGTCAGTGGGAGCCAGCTCGTATACTTAGTTCCGGTCTTTCGGACTAAGTAAAAAGGATTTCCACCTTAAATGAATCATCTATATAAAACATTGAATCAAAATCGTTTTGATTTAATCGTATATATAGAGACTTAGGGTTTCATGTATGTACTCGACATATTGACACAAGATAAGTGGAATGAGCTGAGACTGACTTATAGAAATGTTAGACCCTACATCTAGATTGTATAAGCTAATTGTTAGCTAGACAAAGAAAGGAAAAATTGATTCAAATCATTTTTCAAAGGATCAACCTGTGTGATCAAGAGATGTATTAATTAATCCATTAAAATTCGTTGTAGATACTCGTTAGTAAATCCACTCTTAGGATTGTCATATAAATGTCAAAGTGACTGATATGTTATAACGGTATGAGATACCGAGATAAATAGCCTAAGTGCAAGTGGGAGATGTAGGAGGATATATGCCCATAAGGCAATTTATCCTAAGTATACGTCTTGTTCATACTGTATATGGTACTTATTATCCTAAGTATAAAATCGTTTGTATTAATATACTTAGATAATATCCATAGACTTATAGTTAGGTCCTTACGTATCTAGATAAGATCTCGATTATGAGTAAGTAAGCGACCGAATAGAAACGTAAGTCTTAAACGGTTCGTGGTCATAGATGTGTCGAGAACTGGATATCGACACATCGGATAGACCACTGTGTCTTAGTCTTACCTTAGGGTAATGATGATCTCATAGTCATTCGACTTGGTGAAGTCGGAGACGAGAAACAAGTGCTCATTGGAGAATGAGTTCACTGAACGACCAAATTAGAGTTATTAAATGGTTAACTTTAACTAAACTGTTTATAATAACTCTAAGGTGATGATATGTAAGCTGGTCCTTATGACCTGAAGTCATTTGTACAAACCTGTGAGCGAAAGGTGTAGCCTAGACCCATGATCTAGCTTCGAGGCTATGCCTACTGAAAGATCTTAGGTTGAGTTGCACCCGAAGCTCTCGAGGCGAGTAGATGACTAAGATGGGATTCGTCACTTCCGTTAAAGGGAAGTTAGTGTTACATGCTCAGTACGGTCTTTATGTTAATCCTCGGCTGGGGTACATTGTAAGAAGTACAACGTGTATACAACAAAGACCGCCGTATACTGACCAATGTTGTCTAATAGGGTTGACAGTAAACCATACCCTAGGCCAACATGAACACAGTCTTGACGAAGGGACTATAGCTAACGGCATTCATCACTGACACAGCCAAAGTAAACCCAATGATGCTTTTGTCAAAGGGTCGATCACGTTATGATGATTCTGAAACAGGGACGACATCTACTGCTCGTAGTGATCGTCGTCTAGGGGTTCCGAGCCCCAACCTGTAGTAAGGTCAGGATGTAGGGTCTCACACCGAGTAGCGTTCGTGTCTTAGTAATAGGAAGATTAATTGAGAGAGATTCATTTGATGATATTGAATAGTTAATATTCACAAGTTTAGTTGTGAAAATTAGTCGTAATAGCAATAGGGACAATGTTGCATTTGATGCAACCAAAGATTAAACGTGTCGTAAATTGGTTATGACAAATTTAGTAGGAAAAAATATATTGGAAAGGGTTACCTGGATGACGGGATCGTCCTGGTCTAAACACAAGTTCAAACCGCGTCCAAATTGGAGCTCAAACGAGCCCAGAAACGCGAAAACAGTTCAAGGCAAGGTGGGTTAGACCCACTGGGCTAACAAGCCCATCCGCAGAGGCAAATCGGGCGTGCAGCAGCGGGCGCACGCCCGCTGCCAGCAGGCGGTCGGCCCGCCTCTGTTTCCTTGGCAGGCGCGCCTGCTAAGCTTAGCGGGCGAGCCCGCAACTTAAGTTAATTTTAGGGGTTTTGAAACCCCAAATGACGGCTACGAAAAGTTGATTTTTGTCCGACTTTGGGCAATTGTTTGAGGTGTCAAACGAAGTCGAAATTCGTCGCTGTTGATTCCTACGCATTCACCATTCGAAGCCATTCGGATTGATAGCTTGTTTGGTGTCTAAAGTTTAATGAGCGAAGAGAATTAATTAGTTGAATTTTGCTTATATGAAAAGCTCACTAACTTCAAATTAAGCTAAATTAGCTTAATTGAATTTTCTTCGATTTAACTATTATCCCACATTGCTCGCAACGAAAGAAGGAGTGCCGGCTCCCTATATAAATAGGGATGCACTCCCTTCGTTGAAAGATACACCAAGTCCTCGATCGAGTAGCTCCAGAATTTTAGAGCAAGCTCGATCGACGACTAAACTATTCTCTCTCTCTCTCTCTCTCTCTCTCTCTCTCTCTCTCTCTCTTTCTTCCTATTCTCCGGAGTAGTCCTAGCAAGACAACGAAGGGGGTTTAGATTCGGATCCAGACGTCTAAGACGCGGGTTCTACTCAAGTGAAACTTTCTACCGCGTGTGATCGGCTTGGAGGCGAAAGTCGACTCAGGCGGATCTGTTCGAGGGTGTGATGCGGCTCAGGCGGATCGAGTCAAGGCGGCTCGACTACGAGGAGCCAGAAGATGGTGCGGTACATCTTGCCTGCTCCAGGGCCAAGATTCCGGGTATGTGGTTAAGTAATTTTAGTGTAGATTTAATTTTGTCGCTTTAGTATAGATCTTTCTTGGGGTGGTCAGATCCACCCCAAGTTAGCAAGATCGGGCTAGGTTCTGGCTCCATCAGAGCCTAGCTAAAATGTTTAGCTAGCTTAAAAGTTTTTCGTTTTGATTTTTCGCTGCGTTTTAAGCCCATGTGGTCCGTCCGACTTAGGACGGACACAGATCCAAGCTCTGAGGGTCCGCCAAAACCCCAACAGTATCATGGCCATCTGTCCCATGTTTGCGTTGAAGAAGAATCAGTGATGAACACAAAAAAATCATAATTAAGTAAATATATTGTATAAGTAGACTCATATATAATCAGATAGGCTAGTTAGTATCATAAAGAATATTGCAACATCACAATATGGCAATGGTATGAAATTCACTAATGGCGTACTTGTATGAAATTTTTCTATCAGCATAGAGCAAAAGGTGGCTGAACAGTTTTCGAGCAGCCAGGGGAAGGTGTCTGCACAGTTTGAGTGACGATCCCAAAATAGAACCTTTAGGAAACTGGCAATGTAATGAAGCATTCGAGAACATCGAGTGCTTCATATTGAAGTGTAAAGAACATCTTCGAGTCCATATATATGTGATGTCTCCAATTTATGCATCACATCACTTGCCGCTAGTATATTGGCCATGTTTGTGTTTTGAAGATGAAGCAGTGATGAAAAACACAAAAATATCATGTTGAAAACAAAATATTGTATAAGTTGAATCAGATAGAATAAGATAGAATGCCATCATCAAGAAGTGTTATGGTTAATGAGGGCTTATGGGTAGGAAAGCCATTTTTATAGACGACTTGGACTGGCCCATGGATGAGGATGAGACTACAGTAGAGTTACTGTGAGGCTACAGAGAAGACACAGTGAGTCTACAGAGGAGTTCTCGTGAATATACAGAAGAGTCCTCGTGAATCTAAAGCAGATTGATATTAGACAGATGTTGCTCTCAAAAATGGTTAACCGAAGTTGTGCGCGTTGATCAAAATTGTTAGCTTCGAACAAATTTTCTTAACGTGCACTATCACGATTCGCTTCCGATAAACGGAAGGCGAGGCGTGAAAAGTCCGCTCAGACTTGAAGCTGTGAGGCTACAGTCTGTAAAGCGTCTGGTATAACCAAGTAGAGGTCCTTGCAATTGCGAAACAAAACAAAAATTATAATAAAAGAAAGAGAGATATTAAAATTATTCCAATCTCAGAATGTCCACAAATAAAGTTCAACATCACAGAAAAGCCACCAGGCTTGACAGAGTCTAAAAAGGGCCCCAAGCATGGCCAACAGAAATTACAACGTACATAAAAGGAAAGGCGCTACGCACCGGCAACCCAACAAGAACTAAGCAGAAAGCAACACAGAAGAAGTCTCTACGACTGATCGCCGGTGTCCTCAAACCCACGTCAACAGTGGACCCAGGCTCAGCGTCAACAAACACCTCGTCCTCAGCAACATACTCTGGCTCAACAACTAACACGCGACACCCAAAAGAGACGAGGGCGCATGTCAGCAAGTCTACAAGAGACTTGTGTAAGGAAACTAAAAAGAAAGGAAACAACCTAGCAGTTCTAAAATATGTGATGACATGGCAGTTTAAGATATGAATGCAACAAGTAAGAAAGTGCAACGAGTATGACATGGCAAGGGTAGCAAAGCTACTAAAACATTCACTTGGAATTTACAAGACAAGTAAACACGTCGTGCACAGGGTTTACGCCTTTTGGCTGGAGCGGCTGTACGGGCCAACTCCTAAGCTCAAGTGATCGCTTAACCCTACCCCTCCACGTGTAATCGGGCATTGGCTTTTGACCAACACATGCGGCCCGCTTCTGGTTCACGAGCCAGGAAGTGTATTTGGCATAGGGTTGTGCCACGCAGGTGCCTAGCCTCAACAAGGAAGTATAATAGCGTGTGCTATGAATGCAACATTCAAGCATAGAATGACATGTTATGATGCATGGCATGGCAAGGGTACAATTAAAGTGCGTACAGATATGGAATTTAAACATGACAGGCATGGCAGAGTACAAATAAAATGCATACAGATATGGAAATTTAAACGTGACTGGCAAAATGTATGAATGACATGGCAGGGTGTCAGATCTAGCTTTGTTGTCAAGCTAGATCTTAAAGTTGCGTCTATGCGACTATCATTTCATCGCCTAGTCTCTTTTACGCTAAAAAATAAGGGATAGCCTAAAACATGGCCTAAACACAAGTTGGCAAGTTTCACTCTCCTGCAATCAGCTGTTCTGCAATCACCGTTCAATCAGTCCAATCTACCTAGGTGCTCGGATTCACCAACCTACAGTCCCAGGTTTGATTATCTTCATTAGTGATTTACCAAGCAATTAAATTACTAATTTTAATCTTGATTAGCATGCATTGGTTGGGTGTCCTAAGAGTTCAGAAAATTACCCTTACACGCCGCGAGAGCTACACTGGCGTCGGGTAGCGACGCCAGGGGTTGGAATAAAGAAAGCGCTCCTAATCCAGATTCCAAAATAATATTCCACGATTGCCAATCCTAGAACAACGACGAGATCAGCGAGGAGCGTCCAATTCAGCGAGAAAAATGAACGGTAGAAGATCTGCGGCTCACGGGAAGCCGTGACAATGAACATGGACGACGGGGTTGGCGCACAAGAAGACTACGATGTTGAGCGTCGTAGGGGCTGATCGTGACATCGAGGAACACCTCTAGGCAAGGTAGGGGGCTGTTGGAAAGATCCAATAGTGAGAGAGGGCGACGAGAAGGCGAAACGACGCGTTGCGACGTCGTTAAAATGTGAAACAGCGAGATGCCGCTGTTTCGAAGCAATGGCGGCCCGAGGGGGATCCCAGACGGCAGCGTGGGCCTGGGGGTCGACGGGGACGTCGAAGAGACGACTCACGGTGGCGGCGGCGGCGACCGGCAGCGACGGCCGCTGCTGCTGCTGCGGCGAGCTGCTGCAAGCTGCTGCGGCTTGTTGGCAGAAAACGGCGGCAAGGACGGGGGCCCACGGTGGCGCAGGCGGTGGGGGAAGGTCGGAGAGCGGGGAGAGGGTCGTCGACGATGGGGTAGGCCAGAGAACGGGGGTTGTTTGCGTGCGGGTAAGAAGAAACGAACGGCGGCGGCTGTTTCGTTTTGGTTGGGAGAGAGATGAAATGGGTTAGGTTAAAATATAATACCCTAGGTGTTATTTTTATAGGGGGGCTGCTACCTCATGTGAATAGGGCTATGTTATAGGGTAGAGGGGCTGAAATGTGGGGGACTGGGCTAGGATAGATAGGGTTTGTTTTTGATCTTAAAATTTGTTATTATCAATATTAAACCCAAGTTCTCACCCTCTCTCTCTCCCTGGTCTATGCGTGTGTGTCTTATGGGTTCGGCCCTGTTGCAACTAGTGGCTAGGCTAAGTCAACATGATTATGATATATAATAATATTATTAATTAATTATAGGGGAAAGAAACCAATGCAACTTAGGGTTAAATCAATATTAAGCTGGGGAAAAAGTGAAAGTGGGACAAACGGGGCTCGAAAATTGTGAAATAAATACTGGGGTGACCGTACCGACGAGAGAAACAAAACAAAGAAGACGGTTCACAATACTGATGACGAGGAACGAAACTAAAAATAAAAAGGCCTCACGACAAAAGTGAAAATCGCGACGTCTCATCAAACAAAGTCAAATCGTGGGAGAACGACCCGTGAAATGACGTTCCAAAATAATTCCACAATTTAATACTCTTCGAGAGGATCACAACGGCATATCACACTATAGGGTTCGGATACAGACAAAGTCTAAAATAAATACGTGCACGAACAAGACTACGTGCACGAAAAGCGTAGAAGGATACGTGGTCCAAAGGCGACAGTAATTCCAAGTTGAGCACACGTCAGGGGTTGGCTTGCTAAGGATGCAACCAAGGTGCTACGGTCCTATCGACTCAACGACACGACTCACATACAAAGCAACTATGGGGTTTAGTGATAGCATGCCATGAACACAATGAAAGCCCAAAGGAAAATATTTCGGCTATCCTAGAGTATAGCTAGGGTTTGGGATTAGAAAAGGGAATATTTGATCAACTAAGAGGGATTTAAAATTTGGAAGGAAAGGAAAGAAACAAGAGACTTAATAGCAATGCGGGAGGAGATTATTAGATAATTAAAAGGTAATAAAAGTCTCTCATGCTGAATATGGAAGGGAGATTTGAATTTGAATTTTGAAATAACATCTTAATGAAACAATATAATGATGGGTTTAAAAAAGATTATAGCTAATACGTACTTAAGGCACGTAGCTAATACAAGTTCGTAGTACGAATACGTAATACGTATGCGCATTAATTAAGGATACGGAAAAATGTACGACAAGGGATAGGATACGAAGGAGACATGTATTATCAAAATACCGGTCGTTACATGAATAATAATTGAAAATCTAAGGGATATGATGTGTATTTGTCATGGATAAAAATTGAGCTAAAAAGAATTGGTTTTCATGTTATGAAAAATAAAAAAAAAAGTAAATTGATCCGTTTGTAAAATGGATACAATCCTTGGCAAGTACACTACCCACGAGTATCCACCATATGCTTTATGGGTAATCTTTAGCGTTGGTGTTTTACTCGTCAAGCAATGCCACCCTCACATCTAAGAGTCCTTATTGGCTATGTTTTTAGGGTGCTGTACCTTGAACTCATTTTTAATGAGATGGAGAAAATCAATCCTAGATGATTTAATATTTAATGGAAAAGTGGATTGGTTTTGGTTGAGTTTCTTAAGAGTTTCTCAAGAGTTTCTTCCTTTGTGCTTCAATTATTTTATCATCACACTTACACGATGGTGTAGAAGTCTACGTTACACTTTTCATTGAATTTGAAGTGTTTATTTTAAGAAAAATGACATGCAAGTGTTAGTTGTAATTTATAATACTCTATTTTTTCATGTGACATGAATTAAACTTTGTTTATACACTTTTGATGATAACATAAGGGGGAGAAAATATTGAGAACGGTTTTAATGATTTGGTGTGCTCATTGATGCTTATATGTTGCATATATGAATATTGGTTCAAGGGAGAGCATGAAAAAAAGGGGGAGCATGCATATATGTTTGAATGCTTGAACATCATTGTTTGCATGCTTGTATGCTTGCACATCATTGCCATACTTGTTGCATATTGCATACATCCTCCATCTTCACGCTTCTTACACACATGTCACGATGAAATCATTTGAATCGTTATTGCTCCAATCTTATATTAGTTTGTCATCATCAAAAGAAGGAGATTGTTGGATACAACGTGTAGTTGAATACAACGATCGATGACTTCGTGTTTGATGATAACAAACGTGTGTGGACGATTTAATGTGTGTGCTAAGTGTTTTTCAGGAATGGCACTCTCGCGAATACTCAAAGAGAGACACACCAAAAGTGATGGAGAATGCGCCATGCATTAGCCAAGTGGACTAAGTCAAAGATGGAGAATATGGCTACAACAATTGGACTAAGTCAAAGATGAGAAGATAAGGAGCAAATCAATTCAAATCAACACTTGAATTTATTCAAATCAATTGGTGTAATATTCAAATCCTAATGCCATGCAAATTGAAGACTTGGTCAAAGATGGAGAGATATGGAGAATCTCATGCAAATCAAAGGTGATTAAATGAGATATAATTCAAATCCTATAGCTACTCAAATTCAATTCCATAGCCATCCATATTCAAACTCCATACCCAAAGAGATTCACTCAAATCCTAATCAATTTAGGATTCCTTCCAATCTCCATCAAATATGGGATTCTAATTGATTCTATCATATCTCATCCTCTCCTATATAAACCCATACTCAATAAGAGAGACTTTAATAGATAGGCAACCAAAGAAATTCGGCCACAACCCTAGAGAAAAGTTTCATGGTCGCAACTTTGCAAGGAGGAGTTCCCATTGTGCAACATTGATTATAAGCCTCTTCCTCCATTGCATCAAGACATCTCCAAAGCCAAATCTCCTATCTCCCCTAGGGTGAACAACCTTGCATGACAACAACCTCACATATTGTGCAAGACAACCATCTTCATGGTCGCAAGTTCTTAATGCCATTGCTCCTTGCTTGTGCAACATAACCAAGGCCATAAACTTCATCTCCTTCCTCCTTGCATCAAGCTTTCCAAGGACAGAACTTTACACCATCTCTAAGAGCTCTAGGCCGCAACATACTTCTCTAAGCCATAACTCTCATCAAGGCCGCAACATACTAGAATTTTTCAAGCCTTGGTCGCAAGTTCCATTGGAGAGAGCTTCATGCATTGCGCAACACAAGAGAGAGCATCCTTCATCACATTGCGCAATATTCAAGGAGCCAAAACACCATTGCCGCAATATTCAAGGAGCCAAAGCACCTAGGCCATAAGTTCCAGAGGCGAGGACGTGATGTTGGCGACGACATCCTGTCAGATACGATCTGACCTGAGTTGATTGACAGAGATGACTGCCGCTACACAAACTAAGATTCTCTAAACTCATTATTATTATATTTATGTAGTTGTATAGATCTCTGTAGGGGAAACTTTACCATTAATACATGTTTTGAGGACTTGTCTAGTGGGAGACTAGACAAGAGGGTCTTGACGAGTTGTAGCTAGTCAAGATAGAGCGCTTACTAGGTTGATAGTGTTTTGCACTGGTGGTGTGTGGTACGACTAGGTGAGGAGTGGGAGCTCGGGACTCATTGTTGTTGTGCAAAGAAACATATTAATATAGTATTTGCTTGGGTGCTGGAAGTAGGTCGTTGGGGCGACCGAACCAGGGTAAATCTGCGCGTACTCTGTGATTGCATACTTTTTACTTTGCCTGTGATTATAACTGCGTGTGATTTCTCGTGGGTTGCACGAGAATTTTTATTAGCATATTCACCCTCTCTAGGCTTAGATCCAGATCCAACACAAAGATGAACACATGTCCTGCAGTTGACTTCCTGTCATCTTTGTCACCTCCGAAATATGCATCGGAGTAACCAAGAACCTCAAGAAAATCTGCTTGATAAACGAACTTGTGGTGCACCGTACCCTTTATATATTTCATAATCCTCTTAACAGCTTCCCAATAAGCTGGAGTAGGATTACTTTGATATCTACTAACCAGACTAACTGGGCACGCCAAGTCTGGTCTAGTACACAGCATTGCATATATCAAAACTCCAATAGTCTTAGCATATTGAACATCCAGCCGACTTTGTCCCTCTCCAGGACATTGTTCTTTACTTAACGGCTTCCCCATAACCAATGTTGTATGGACCGGATTGGAATTGTACATTCAAAATGTCCTCATATGTAAATACTTTTCTTGGTTTAAACTTAACATTCTAGACTTCCAATCTCTAAGGATCTGTATTCCAAGAACATAGGATGCATCAGCCATGTCCTTCATCTCAAATTCACTACAAAGTGCTGATTTAATTCTTTTCAACACTTCAATGTCATTTCTAGCGAGCAAAATATAATCCACATACATGGATAATATCATAAAACTGCTCCCACTTTTCAAGACATACACAAAGTTATCCAATTTGTTTGCAACGAAACCAAGTGTGAATTTGAGATACCACTGTCTAGATGATTGTTTTAAACTATACAAAGATTTCTTCAATTTATAAACTTTGTCTTCATGTCCCTCAACCTGAATTTCCTCAGGTTAATCCATATATATAACTTCCTTCAACTCTCCATTGAGGAATGCAGTCTTGACATCCATTTGGTAGAGTTCCAAGTCAAGATGCGCAACAATAGCTAAGATTATCTGTATGGATGCAAACTTAGCCACCGGAGAATAAGTCTCCTAATAACCAATCCCTGCTTTCTGAGTAAATCCCTTTGCAACTAACCGGGCCTTGAATGTATCAATAGACCCATCAATCCAATATTTCTTCTTTAACACCCACTTGCATCCTATGGACTTCCTCTCTTCTGGTAAGTCACATAGCTCCCATAAATTTTTTCTCTCAATTGAGTCAAGCTTCCTTTTTATGTACTCAAGCCATTGATCAGACTCGGATGATTTTATTGCATCAATATAATTCAAGGATCAGCTTGCTCATCTATATCAATATCTACAGAGAAACAAGATGATTCACATGAATATAGATAATAATCATCCATCCATGCAGTTATTATTTTGGGTCTTTTGTTGCCACTAAGGGTTGCATGCTGGATAGGTTCAGCTGGTTGATTTGCCATACGTATATTCTCATTTACAGGTTCATCTTCCATAGCTAGATGATGTACATCATCCACTATATCCAAGTCATCATTCGAAACATCATCTAAGTCCAGTAAGGGTGGCACATTTTCTTGGACTTGTTCATTTTCTTCTAGATTCTCAAGAAAAGTAGCATCTACTTTCAATGACTTCTTTATTTTCACGGAAGAACATGTAACCTTTAGACTTTTCAGAATATCCTATTAATAAACATCTTACGGTTTTGAGATCCAGCTTATCTCTAACCTGATATGGAATGAGAACATGTGTCACGTAACTCCATTTTCTCAAATGACTTAAATTAGGTTTGCATCCATTCCATATCTCATTTCGTGTTGTCTCGACTGATTTTGTTTGAATTCTGTTTCGAATATAATTTGCAGTCAATATGGCTTCTCCCCAAAAATCTTTGGAGAGACCAGAATGTGATAACGTACATCTCACTGCATTCATTAATGTTCTATTCTTCCTTTTAGCCACACCATTCTGTTGAGGTGTATATGGCATAGTAGTATGCTTCTTTATACCGTATTGGATACAATAGTCCTCAAATTCATTTGAGTTGAATTCCCCACCTCTATCGGTTCTTAACACATTTATATTCCTTCCAAGTTTTCTTTCTACTTCTGCCTTGTATCTTTTAAACTTTCAATGGCAACCGACTTTCTGCTTAAAAGAGACACGAAAGTATACTTGGAATAATCATCTATAAAGGTTATGAAATAATCCTTATTTCCACGTGCCTTTATGCTTAAGGGCCCACAAATGTCAGAATGAACTAATTCTAACAATTCATTAGCCCTTTGACCTTCCGAGAATGATTTCCTGGTCATCTTCCCAGTTAAACAATGTTCACAGGGTATTGTCCTTACACCCGTTAGTTCCGGTAATAAATTCATTTTGATTAACTGGTCCATCTTATTGTTACCAAGATGACATAATCTTATATGCCAAAGATCATAGTCAGACAAAAGACATGAGGAATAATTCAAATCACAATCTTTATTTCCAATATAAGATTTTACAACAGAATGATAGAGTAAATCATGACCGGGCTCAAACTTGCCCATTGCAAACACCTTCTTGTTTTTCCCAATCAAAGTTGTCTAAATTGCAGTGAGTGATCTTAATAAAGCATTTAGATCCAAAAACACGGAAATTATTGCGACCTTGAGGAATTTTGTTATACAATAATTCATAACAATTTTTGTATGGCCGGGTTATCACACGTATCCTTTTTAGCAATTAGCACGCGGTATGGACGGCTTCCTCCCAAAATTGTGAACTACGGTGGCTATCTCTAAGCATATTGCGTGCAAACTCAATAAGATTTCTACTTTTCCTTTCTACAAATCCGTTTTGTGGTTGAGCATGATGACATGATAATGTGAGTTATCCCATTCTCAGCACAAAATTTAGAGAATTGTTCATTATCAAATTCACCTCCATGATCACTACGAATGGTGACAATGGGCGTGCCTTGAATATTTTCAACTTTCTTGGACAAAACAATACATTTCTTAAGTGCCTCATTCTTGATATTCAAGAACTCAACCACATATAACTAGAGAAGTCTTCAACAATTACAAGTCCATATAATGCATTGCATAAGGATGCAACGCCAGCAGGCCTAAATAAGTCTAGATGTAAAAGCTCTAGTTGCCTAGTGTTAAGGCCAACAATGACCGAGACAGTTGTCAAGCTGATGTGAATGAAATGGGACCCTAGTTTGGAAGAACCTGGGTCGAGTGACGGAAGTAGATGACGATGCGGAGCTCGATCGACCCTTGGACAGCTGGTATGTCGATTGCTCGAGGCTGGGAAGCTCGGAAGCGACCCTCGCAGGAGATGGCGACTCGTTGATCTACACCACAGAGACACGTTAGTGGGTCAGATCTGGGTCTCGATCCAAATCCCCTCTAATGCTTAAATTACTGTGGGAACTTAAGGATGAGAGGGAGCTTGGAGCAGCTGAGATCGATCCACGGAGGTTCGTCTCAGGTCTGACGTCGCAAGCTCTATGATGTACGAAATATTAGCTGAGAAAGTAGAGTTCTTTGTCTTAGATCTCGTAGCATGGAATTTGAACCCTTTCTATATTTATAGGCACCCTGGGTCCCTTTAGTGATGTTGGGGAGATAAAGGCCACCCATTATGGGGCCACGATCTTCTCCCTTTAATAGGAGTGAATGTTGTGCATGTTCCTGTGAATTACGAGTTTGCCTTTAATCCTACGTTCGAGTGAGGGAATGCAACGGTCGACTAGCCAATGGGCTTTGACAGAGTCGATATCGGGCTTCTCTTTTGGATCCTGTGGGCCTTAGTTATCCGTCGGTCGAGTCATCTCGAGTGCCGGCCCAATGACTCAACACTTAGTATTAAAAGTTACTTTTTAATCGTAAATTACGATTTATGTTGCTTGCCTCGTTTGGATGAATCAAAACAAATTTTCTTATTAAAAGCAAGTTTCTGAAACACTCTAACTAGTTGTTGATTGGACATCATGAGAAGATTCTTGAAATGAACATGATCAAATCGTCCATGCCAAAAAAGTTGTACATTAGAATGAGCAACCAATCATTTGCATGACAGGCATGGGGTGCAGACCACCATTTTTCCATTTTTGTTATAAAACATGTTTTTGATGTGACATAATGCCACATCAATGTCAGGCTTACCATAAATGGAAAAAACAGTGGTCTGCACCCATCCAAAATATAGACCTTTTTCGTGTACTTTTGGTGGAAAGTGGGCTTATGGAATGTTGTAGGGTTTTGGAATCTTGTAAGAGAGAAAAGTGGTGTAGTGTGTTTATTTGGGGGAAGAGAAATACTATATACACTGGATAACCGGTGTATGGAGGTGACAGCCTTACAAATATGGGAAAAAATATTAAATAATGTGTCACATCATATACACCGAAGTCTTAATTTCTTTAGGAAGAATGTCACCTCCCTTCACCGAAGTCAACGGGAATGGAAAGTGGAGTTGAGAATATCTTGTGGAGCCCGCTAAACCTTCTTGTGTTCCTTCAAGGTGGATGTTGGAATGTTGGTTGGAACTTGGGAAGTTGGACGAAGTAGGTTTGCAATGGGGACAACTCACTAAAAATAAAAATTCAATGTTCATTCCTCGGTGGGGTCCACTGTCAATTATCAATAGTAAAACATCATTGAGTGAGGGTCCACTTTCTCTTTTCAGCCGTGAAATATTCATTGAGTGGGGTCTGTTGAGTATTGGACTCTCCACCTTGGTTTTGATGATGATCAAACATAAATCATTGTGATTAACCCATTTGATTGCAGTTAGCTAAAGAGTCACCAATTAGATTCAAGAAGATCAAAAGTGACTACACGTGTTGATTCAAGTGGAGAACTTGGTAGATCAACAAAGGTGAAGCATTGGCTTGAAGAACTCAAAGGCTACCTCAAACCTCAAGCCAACATCATCAACAAATGAATGGAGATTCAATCCAAAGAGAATAAAGGAATGGATGATTCAAAAGCTTCAAAGAACATCTTGAGGATCAAAGACTAGATGACGTTGGAGACATTCAAGACATACAACTAAAAGACTCAAGACCATGAAGAAGTAAGTATATTCATTGTAATATTTATTATTTACTTCTTAGAATGTTAAGCCCAGAATTAGAACTACTTAGAGGCACATACACCACCTATACACATCATTAGTATAGCTTCTAGTTGACCCAATATGCTTCTAGGCTTTGAAAACTTGCATCTGAAATTTTGGCTCAAAACAGAGGCCTGATGAAGGATCACTAGGGGCATGGTGTTCTCACCAGTCGACTGGTTTTCCTTCAGCAGTCGACTGTTTTTAAACAGAGCCCAAATCTGTTTGAAGCTGTATTCTGTTTTTCTGACCTGTCTGTCTTCAAACTGATGCCAATTTTTCTGTAGTTGGATTTTTTCATCCAAACCACCTGCAGTAATTAGATAACTCACTAAGATTTCCAACAAAACTTGAATTACTCCAATCGGATATCTGTAGTTCAAGTTATGACTGTTTTCGTGAGCCGATAACAGATTTCCTGCACCTATCAGTCAGATTCAAAGTGCTGTCAGTTTTTCTATACTTCGAATTTTGCATCCATTCAAAGATCATTTGAAAGAAAATTTTGTTAGATTTCCAATTAAATTTGAATCACTCCAATTGGATGTCTGTAGTGGCAGTTATGTCCGTTTTAGTGATCAGCTGTACAGAAACTGCAGATTTTGTCCCTCGAACAGCCGACTGTTGAAGGCTGAACAGTCGACTGCCCAGGTGGACAGTCGACTGGTCATCCTTCTACAGTCGACTGTCCATCCTCTGTCCTGCCAATGTTTTTTAGGTTATATCTGTTGGCTACAGTGGAACATGCGACTGTCCCCCCCTTCAACAGGCGACTGTCCGAGTCGTTTTCAGCCCAATTCTAGCCGTTGGGAGATTGATTTTTGGGTCTTTTTGCTTGGGGTTTTGGGCTTCCCTTGAGCTAATATATATAGGAGATAGACTGAATATGTGAGGACTCTTGGCCTCTTAAGAAAACATTTCAAGTCTCATTCTCAAGCCTCTTTCTCCTCTCAAGTGCTCTCTAATTCTCTATTGCCCTCTATGCTCTAAAGCACACATCTAAGCTAGATTTGCTTTCATCTTTGGGCAAGAATCTCAAGGGATTTCTCCTCCCTCATTGAGCACTTCACACACACTATATCCTTTACAAGTAAGTTCTTATTCAAGGCATAGGTGAGTGTATTTCAAGTGGTATATTTCATTCTCAATACTTCTAATTTGTTGAGTACTCTCGGTTGGTGACAGGGTTGGCTTGATCCCAAGTTGTGGGAGTCAAGGAAAGGGTTTTCTCTCGGTTTGTGAGACTGTGCTTAGTTCCAAGTTGTGGGATTAAGGTATTTGCATGTTTCCGGTTGTGGGATACACGGACATCGATTGTAGGTCGATTGCACTTTTTGGGGTTTCTGCAAGTGGGCTAAAAGAAAGCTCTAGTGGTATTTACTAGAGTATCCGAGTGTGATCTCGGGTGTTGCTGGATTAGGGCATCGGTAACAAGTCGGGTTTGACTTGGGTGGCACCGACCAGGATGAATTGCATGTTTGCATTGCATTATTCATTGTGGCGTTGATCATTTATTTAATTCTGTATTTGTTGGTTAATTAGGGTTTTATTTGGCGTAAATTCCTTATAATTCTATAAAACACTATTCACCCCCTAATATTTCTTCCTCATAGCACATGGTCCTTACAATTGTTATCAGAGCGAGGTTATAGCTATGGCAACCAACAACAACAACACACGAAGGCCTCCACCATTTCTCATTGGATCCAACTATCAAATTTGGTGTGTAAAGATGAAGGTCTATATTCAATCCATTGATGATGATTATTGGAAGCTTGTGGAGAATCCCCTTCGTACACCTACCACTTCCGAACATGAATGGACAAATGAGTAAGAAGAATTGATGGAGAAACATGAAGAGGTAATGGACATCTTGCTTGATTATTTAACTTATGACATTCTTATGCGTGTGTCCAAGGCTACGACGGCATATCAAATATGGCACATGCTAGAGGAGCAAGAAGAGTCCACCTCGAAGTGTTCTTCCTCCAATGATGAAAGGGATTCATTCATGGGTTTGATGGCACGAGAGGATGCCACTACGGGTGATTCTAGTGACGAATCAAGTGATTCTAGTGGAAGTGATAGCGACGATGAAGAGGTAACAATGGATGATCTTAGAATTGCAAATGAACAATTATTTGATAAATATAAAAAATTATGCATAAAATTGTGATGCTAAGAATAAAATTACTAGTCTCACTAACATATCTACATGTATCACCTCAAACGATGACACCATTGTTGCGACACTCGCCATTGAGAAAGCAAGTTTGCTTACACAAAATGGTATATTGAGAAAAGAGGTGGAGTCCCTCAAATCTCAACTTGATCGTGTTTCCATTGTGGATAGTAACGATCTTGAGATTGAAAATCTTCAATCTCAAAACACTAGTTTGGGCATTGAGAACGAGGCTCTCAAATCCCAAGTGCACGAGCTCACCACACATGCATCCACCTTGAATGCCACTATTTCTTCAATTTCGAAGAAATATGAGCTCATGTCCTCCATTGTTGAGAGATTCAATAGGGGAAAAGACAATTTGGATGATTTGTTAAAGAATCAACTACCAGCAAACCATCGTGTTGGTCTTGGTTATTCTAAGGCAAATGCATCCAATGCAAACACCTCCTATAGTGAAGTAATTATAGATTTTGTGAGGCCATCCTCCGGTGCATCCACGATTGGTGTCTATAACAACTTGAGTAGTTCTACTACTAAGGAAACCACCACTCCTCTTCCTCCCTCATTTGCAAAGAAATCCACCAAGGGAGGACATCAAAGGAAGGGACATGCATTCATGTACACCAATACTCGTAGGAATGCCTCCACTCCTCAATTCCTACAAATGTTAATTTTATGCTCCACACCCACGAGCAAGTGCAAACACTCATTTGAGACACTCTCATGCACTTACTTATGCTCATGCACCTTCACTTGCTTATGATCACACATCACATCCACGTATGCATGTTTATTCTCATGATCATCTTCATGCATATGCACCTCATGTTCATCCATGTATGTATGCAACACCACACCATGGATCGCATGCCCATCATCTTGCTTTAGCACAACACAATGTTCCATACACATATCCATATGCTCTTGCTAGATCCCATGTTCCTAGGCCACATGCCACCACGTAAAGATCAACCTTTTGTGCATGCAACCACTAGGAAGAGGATACCCAAAACATACACTATTTGAGGTCCTAAGAACACTAGCAATCATGCTAAGGATATGTACGTGCAATCTTATATTCATGATATTATTTTGAATGATGATTATGTTGGGAAATCACGGTCCTCTTGGACTTGGTTTCCAAAGGGTTAGTTTCCATTAACCCGACATGCTTGGTACCATAAATTTATAATCATTTTATGGGTACCAAAGCATTTATGTTAAAAATTGGTTTATTCTTTTGTTTGCATATCAGTCTTGGATGCTCATGTTTGTTGGAAACATAAATTCTTATTGAATTTGATTTCAATTGTTTGATTATTAGTAAATCATTGTGTTTAGGGTTTTCATGTCTAGAATATTAATACTTTCTCATGCAATACACGCTTTGGTTCATATTAATGTTTTGTTGCATGTGATACATGTCATGCTTTTGGATTAATATACATATTTACTTTTGGTACAATTGGTACATGCATGTATATGGTTAAATATTTATCAAGTGACATGATTACATGTATCATAAAGTATGTGTGTGATTACATTAGGATATGGGTTACAATTAATTGAATTTAGTATTTAAATTTGTTGCCTAACCCATAGGATCCAAAAAGGTTTTTGGATACCAAAATTATGTTTTCTAGGTTCAATACACTTTGGGATATCACCTCTACCAACTCATTGATTTGCAAAGATTTTCATTCAAATGGAGTTGATGGTGCTTAAGTGATGCACCAAAGTAGGGGGAGCTTAATGCCATAAGTATAGTCTTACATTTGGTATCTATATGTGTCTGATGCATGTAGATGTCACTTTGTGTTTGAGACTATCTCATGCATATCCTATGTTTGCATATTATGTGTCTTTTATGCCATTCATGTCTATGTATGTCATTTGTGTCAAATTCTTGACTCATGTGCGTTGTGTATTCATAATCCATATTCATATGTTTATTCATGGAATATTTACAACATGGGGCTTAAAAATTTTTATGCTAGAATTAATGCTCATTTGCATGTTTCACACACGGGACACGCTAATATTTATGTTCCACCTAGCGTGCATCCCAACTTCCTACTCATGCCACTACACAACTCTCCTTAAGAATCCCAAATCACTATCTTTGTGGATTCCTAAGAATGTTTCTAGGCATGTGACGCACCCGTAACCTACACCTAGGTTCCACCTGGTGGTTTTACAATCGCCAGGCGTGGTATGGCCATTAGGCTACAATTTCGGGCTCAATCCGCAAGCGGACGGTGTCGAGTTATAGTATATAAGATGTCGAATCTCACAGGGACGGTGATAGTGTCAATTGGTTCTCATTTTATCTCTAATTTTTGAAGTAAGATAGCTATCGGGGTGAAAGATTTGGTTTAGGTGATGTTGTTGTTATAATACTTGTAAAAGGGACTAGGGCTTTAGGGATCGCCGCTAGAATCGTTGAGGGTCAACGTTAGAATAGGATCCTTGCATTGCATTAGGGCTAGGGAATTAATCCCACAATTCGTACCACTCTCGTGGGTTAGAATTGCGGGGTATTTCAGGGGCTCTCGTTGACGCAATGGCGGTAGTCATCATTGTAGCAGTATAGTTCGTCGATGGGTCCCCTCAAGGCACGAGCCGGGCATGGTCACGAGCCTCGGTTGGATCCACCGATTTCCCTATTCGAATCCCTAGATACCCCTTAAGCACATCAATTCCACAGACTGTGGGCATGATCTCAGTACGGGTTATCTACGGATTCGGTAGGATCTACCGAAATACTACCATAGGTCCCCAATTCAATGTAGGGATCCAGATCTACGTTTTTCCCATTAGATCCTAGGGCTAACCCATCAGCCCTAGAATAATCTGCTCACTAATGGTATCTCGTTAACCGACAAAAACATCATTCTCATAGAAGAAAACATTATAGCAATCAAAAGATTAGGGCTAAAAGACTTACAACGAGAATTCAGTATGAATAGCAGATCCAGAAATAATTTCAGATTCCAAAACGCAAGAACAATCCAAAATAAGCGTAACAATCTTTCAGTATTTGATTCAAAATCTTCTTACAAAAATTAGTCTAAGAATCCCTACAAAAATCGCCTAAGCTCTCCGTCAAAATCTCCCCAAAAATCCTAATGAAAGTTCGCCCCCGCCGTCTCCGCACAGCTTCCAGCTTCGAAGCCCAAAATCGCATGCATCGCGGACTTAGAAAAACATTCCAAAAATAGCCTTTGGGTTACCGACCGAGTAGGTGACTCGATTGAGTAATGAGCTGCTCGTTCGGTGGCTCGGTCCGAGCAGATGAGCTGCTCGACCGATCACTACAGAAATCTTCGAAGACGTTGCTCAGCATACCGGGACCGAGTAAGTGTTGGATCTGGATCTAAGCCTTGGGGGGGTGAATAGGCTTATAAAAATTCTCGTGCAACCCACGAGAAATCACATGCAGTTATAACACAATCAACTAGATGCAGAGTATAGAAAAGCATTTACAGCATGCACATGCGATATACCCTGGTTCGGTCGCACCCACGACCTACATCCAGCCCCAAAAACAATACTAGATTATTAAAGTTAACTGGTACATGTAGCTAGAGCACCACCTTTACACTCACCTGGCCCTCAATACATGCACTCACCAAAGTGCCCAAACAATAACAATACTAGTAAAGCTCTCTCTTGGCTAGTCCAAACTAGCCAAGTCCCCAAACAAATAATAAAATAGTTCCACAAAGATCACACCGCCACAATTACAAATAAAATAAAGTTTAGAGTTTAGAATGGCTCAGTTGTGAAGGCATTGGTGTCTCTGTCGTTCAGCGCGTGGTCAGACCAATCTGACAAGTAGTAGTCCCTAGTATGATGACTTGTTGTCCTTGCTTGCTTGCTGATGTTGCGGCTTGGATCAATCACGTTGATGATGCGGCATACTCAAAGAATGCGGCTGTCACAAATTTCGGCATGCATCCAAAGAATCCCCTGCAATAACAAACAAAGAAAGATTAAAGAGGAATAGAAAATTATTAGATCTTTTTGCCTTCACACTCTTTCTGACTCTGCCGGCTGTCAACAAAAAAAAAACAAACAAAAAGAAAAGGGCAACACAAAGGGATGGTGATTTGAAGAGGAAAAAGATTATTCGGCCTCTGATGATTTGCTGTGAAAAACAAAACAAAAGAAGTGCTCTTGGAAAATTTGTTTTCAGAAGATGAGGCCTAGATTGATTCTTTTGTTTTCAAGACAAAACAAATCGTCCTGTGCTTCAGGATTTAAAAAAACGTGGACATGCTCTTTGTGATCCGCAAAAAAAAAACGAAAAGTAAAAAAAATTTCTTGTGTGCGGCTCTTCTTCCCCTTTTGATTTATTGCGCACACCCTCAAATAATTCTTCTGCCCAAAAAACATTTCTCAGGCCGTATGTTTAAAAACCTAGGCTTGGTCTCTTAGAAATTTGATGATGATGCCTTTTAAAAAAACAACAGTGCAGGTCTCCCTTAAAATTTTTGATGAAGATGAGTAAAAAAACGGCGCTCTCCTCAAAGAACTTTTGATCATTATTCATGAAAGAGGAGTGCGGCAGTTAAAAACTTTAGGGTGCATGCTGCTCTGTTTAATTCAAAGGGGAGAGGTTATTTTTAAAAGGGGCCGGCCTGGGCTATTTTTGGGGAAAGCAAGGTTCGGCTCCTCAAAATTTGGATGGGACTGTATTTTTGTGTGCCCCTTGGGATTTTTGAAAGAGAATTGCTACATGCACCCCTATCCATAGGGGTGCATGTAATAATTAAGTACCAAAATAGGAAATTTTATCACATGCCACAATCACTCATAGCCTCTAACCTTTGTATTTTCTGTTTTTTTTTGGTCATAATCATTACATACACCCCTATAGATAGGGGTGTATATAGTCTTGCTCTTTTGAAATGAGATGTGCCATTTGTAATTGAATAGGATTTGGTAAGTCCGGATAATCCAATCTTCAATTGATATGGATCAATCCCCATTAGATTAGAATTGGAATTGGGATTCTCTCCATCTTTTTGCCATCTTGACTCATTCCAATATGTGTAGCAATTCTTCCATCACAATGACCAAGTCACCACTTGCAAATTTACGAGCATGCCACTCCTGAAAAATACTTAACACACACATTAGAAACGTTCACACACGTTTGTTATCATCAAACACGAAGTTCACAGATCGTTGCTACCAACAGTAAGCTCTACTCGGTCCGAGTAGGCGTCGACTCGGTCGGCTGCTCGGGCCGCGTCGTGGCTTGCTTCGGCTTGGGAAATTGAGGCTGCTCGACCGAGTAGCTATCAGTTCTCTTCTCAAATTGAAATGGCTCGGTTGAGCAGCTGAGCTGCTCGGACCGACCATTTTCTGGGAAACTGCTGGGAAACTGCTGGGGCTGCCTCTCTCCCCTCTGCTCTCTCTCTTCTCCTCCAATGGCCCCAGAAATGTGGCGAACTCCTCCAGAACCTCGCCAATAAGCTCACGAGCACGTCGGATAAGTCCATACCCAAGTTTTGTCCAAAATCGCTCCAAAATCCCTGAAAATTCACAAAACACTACGAAACTCAAAAATATTGTCAGAAATGCAATATCGTAGTAAAATGAGGGATTTGGATGCGAAAATGGCATGAGATGCAATGGAATAATGATGTGAAAATAGTATAAAATGTGGACACATCAAAATCCCCCTAGCTTACATCTTACTCGTCCTCGAGGAAGACAAATAATCGATACGCCGGGAGGAAAACAAAAAGAAAAATAAGAAAATGGAAATAGAAAGAAATGAAAAGTGAAAAGAGAAGTAAGAGGAGAGCGATAAGGATGATCGGTCAGATCCCAGGCCTAAATAGTATATCATGATGCTCTGAATGATAAACATATGCTACTGGCAGTTTCTAGCTTTACACATCATATGACTAGCATGCAGTGCAGGCAAAGAATAGGGATCTACTGAAATAACACCATCAAATCATATCAATCTCATGCAATCTCTAGAGTCTAGTATAAAGAAGTTAGCAACGCCCTTTTCAATCACAGATACACAAGGAGCATAAAGGAATCGCACATCATGTAATAGAGAATAGAAAAATCATGCCATTTAGACATTCATTTCGATACATGAAAAATCTCCAAAACTAAAGAAATTCGTAAAGTTTAGGTGTTATTAAACCTCCCTGATGTGCACCGTCTCCACTCTAATGTCATGCTCACTCATGTAATCAGTTGGTTTACCCACCCAAGCTTAGCTTGAGGCGTCGCATCAAAGGAAAATGATATGGAATTTTTATTTTTCTCTTCCCAGAATAAATGATAGCTTCTAATGAAACGATATAAAACAGTATTTATTCATTTTTCTTTCATTTTCTTTTCTTTTTTCAAATATGAATATATACACATTTTTTTCTTTTCTTTTCTTTTCTTTTTCTTTTTCTTTTTTTAGAAGCTATACTTTTTATTTTTGGGTTTGGGAAGTGAGATGCGGTAAAGATAGCTATGAGGGTGTAACCAACTGATATGTAGAGATATAAATAGATATGTGGAGAAGGAAAATAGTAGGACTCTCGGTTCACTCATAAGAGCGTGCACAACAGTTTGATAAAATAAAACCTTAACTAAACTCATATATAGCATGGATATTTTCACTTCTCTAAATGAATACTGAAAAGGCATGCAGAGATAATCACAATATCAACAGGCGTGCAAACAGAAGTGACAGAGATAAGAAAACAGATGCTCCAAGTGTTCTAGTGATGCGTGAACATAGGTGCGTTTCCCAACATAGATCATACTAGATACTAATTCATGCATTTGATTTTCAATTCATTTCAAGTATTAAATCAGATAGATCATCAAAAGAAATGCACGCATATAGATAGTAAAGCTAAAATTCACCCCAATAGCATGTCAACAGAAATAAGCATCGCAAAAGACTAATAAGGCCGCGAGAGATATCATCATGTGGAACATCCCTAGCAAATAAAGAAAAAGAGGTGGAGAAAAAGGGAAAATAAAGAAAAAGGAATGAATGCATGGTGAAAATAGAAAATATGATGCAAAATGAGAAAAAAAAGAAGAAAATGACGTGAAAAAACGCTGGAAAAATGAAATAAAGACTGAAATAAGGAAATAAAATGTAAAAGAAAAAATCAAAAATAAAGCGGTAGCGCTCATCCCCCAAGCTAAATCTAGCAGTGTCCTCACTACTAAGAAATCGCTCGTGACCGGGAGATAATGCTAGAGGGGTGGGGTGGGTGGTGGAATAAAATTAAAAAAAGGATAAACAAAAATGTGCAAAAAGAAATAAAATAAAAACATGACATGATGCAATGCAGAATGAAATATGATGCATGAGTGGCGCCTCCCCCAAGCTATGTAAAAGTAGGGCTCCAAACAGACAGATGGGCACAAAATAAATAGGGGAGGTAGAAGCGGGTAAGGACTACATCAAGCAGAGGCACCACCCTCTAGGGGCGGTGATGGGTCCCTCTGCTATGGAACAGGAGTGGTGGGTGGAAGGACCGGCTGGAACTCGTGTGGTGGGCTGGCGGTGATATCGACGGTGGCAGTGGAGGGCTCAACAGAATGTAAAACCGGGGCAGAAAGTGGATCTACTGTGACAGACGACTCAAAAGTGGTAGAGGCCTGAGGAAGTGAAGCACTGAGTGGTGCAGAGTGTGTCACAGTGTCCGTCCTGGGAGGCGGAGCTGGTGCAAGGATAACAGCAGGTGGGCCACAGTGACGAAGCATGTCCATGATAGAGGTGAGATCCGACTCGACTCTGGATCTATGTGTCGCCGTCGCGAGTAAAAAGTCATCGAAATCCCACCGTAAGCAGGAAGTCAACTCCTCTAACACAGTCAAATGATCGTCGGAAGTACGAGAGTCGGGTGGAGAGCGAGGAAAGCGCCTGTGAGACACCACTCTCGTGAAGAGGCCCTGTGCAACTGATGCACGGTGCCTAGCGTGGACGGTGGGAGAGGGTGAGATCGTAAGTAGCTCAGAGACGGTTGAAGAAAGAGCTGTAGCTGACACAGAAGTGTAGACAGACGTCAACACGCTCTCGGTAAAAATGGCAACTGATGCGGAGGGAGTGGTGCCAGATAGTGGGATGTGGGGACCTAAAGAGATAGTGACTGATACTATAAGGTCCGAAAGAGGTGGGAGGGTGGGTGCAGGATCGTGGACAGGAGAGTCAAGATCTATTGGTGTGTCAGCAAAAGGTATATCGGTGCCCTCTGGCACCGATACAGAGGTACAAGAAATCAGAGTCTCGGGACAGGAGGTGAAGACAGTCCCCGAAGACTCGGCGGATGCAGATACGACGGAAACAGTAGTGGTGGAAGAGTCGGCTCCAGAAACTGATAGGTGAGCAGGTGGGACAGGGAGGCCGACAACTAATGCAACTATGTCAAGAAGCTCGAACACCGGAAAGCAGGAAACCGGGTCATCGGCAGGTGCCTCGACTGGTGCTCCAGGGGGCTCGAGAACGTGGATGTAAGGGAGTGGGAAGACCTGAGGAATCATCCAGTCAAGCTGGACGACGGGGATGTGAGTCAGGTGAGGGTGGGTAGAACCATGTGAGGAGTATGTGTGGTACCTACTAAATACAGCCAGTGATGATCACCGTGTGGTCGGATAATGTGCATATGCTCGTGCACGCCAATGGTCAAGTGTGTCGGGCCAGCGGGACGGTGAAGGTCGCCTGTGATGGGAATATCTAGCATCCTCGCAAAAATAGTGAAGAAGGCACCGCAGCAAATGTCTGTGGCGTGGTAGCTGATGGCTGTCTGGTAAAGTCGGTGACACATCCAGTGGGCTGCGTCAGAGAGCATGAATGGTCACAGAGAGCCGTCAGGGTGGAATCGAATATGTCGAGTCATGCCCATAAGATGGGCAAGCTCAGGGAGGGACATGGTCCCGATCTCAGGTCTGCAAAAAAGGGTGGAAGCAAGGTGCCGCTGAGCGTAGCGAAGGCATGGGTGCATAATGCACGATGCCTTCGCCCGGCTAGGGCGATACTGTGGAAGTCCAGAAATACGCTCCCAAAAGGAGCGAGCATCAAAAGCGTCAACATCAAAGAGCAAGGAGAAGGCTAGTCTAGGCTCTGGGACGACAGGGAAGTGAAAATAATCCCGGATCATAGCAAACGTGATAGTGCAGTCATGATCCAGGAGGCGGAATGTGATGCCGTCGCCTGCCGGGGTGAGAGCCAAGGAGCTGAGACCCTCGAGTGCTATGTGGGTGTAGGTCGGAGCGTGCACACCAAGGAAACGATCGAAACCGATCGCTCGGTACAGGTGGTGAACTCCCTGTAGGAGTCCCAGGGATCTAAGTGCGGGCACGTCTATGAACACGGTAGGAACAAGACGGCGCTAGGAGAGCCTGTAAAAGCGCTCCCAGTGTGCGGGGTCTTGGAACGTGATACCATAAGTCAGGAGACGTGTGGGTATGTCATCCCTGGTGGGTGCGGGGTGTGGGGGTGATGAGGTAGAGACGGTGGAAGCAGCGGTGGAAGGGATATGGTCTGTGATGGAGGGGATCACGACTGACGTGACAGGTGGGGGTGGTGGTGATGTGAGCTGTAGTAGACGGTGCGGTGGTAGTGGATGTGGTGGTGTGTCTGGCACGATGCTGGGGTCGGGAAGTGGAGGCGCCAGAAGACGGCCTCTTCCCGCGAACGGGTTGTGTGGTAGCTCCGCGTGTGCGAACCATCGTGTCGCGTGCAGTATGATGATATGATATGAAAATAGAGAAGGGAACGAGTGTACCGTAAGTGCGAAGGATGCGAACGATGCGAGTGCACGAAAGATCCCCCAAGCTAGTCTGCACAGCTGCTACTGACGTAAGCTGAGAGTACCTGCAATTTGAAATGATCAAAACGTCAGCTAATCGAGTAAAAATGGGTGATACGCAGATATGAGGTGACTCAGACCGAGCAGTGATACGGCTCGGTCCGAGTTATGCTACTCTGTGGGAGTTGGTGACCGAGCAGACGAGCTGCTTGGTCTGTGCCCTAGGGCACAGTCGAGGTGAGATTGTGGGGGGGGGGGCTATCGGCGATCGCCGGTGAGGATTTAAGGGGGGGTTTTAAGATGGGGGGTTGGGGATTTGAGGAGGAGGGGGTCGGCGGTGCCGTCGGTGGCGGTGGCGCCGTCGATGGTGCCGTCGACGAAATAGGCGAATGGGGGGGGGGGGAAGGTGGTCGGAGAGATGGGGAGGGAGAAAGAGAGAGATAGGGGTGGGGGTTTGTGGAGGGGGGTGGGTTGGCGGAGCCGTCGGCAGCGGTGGGTCGGCGGTGCCGTCGACTGAGTAGGGTAGAGATGGGGGAAGAGAGGGGAGGTGGCGGAGAGATAGAGAGGGGGAAAGAGAGAGATAGGTGAGAGTGGCTGACCAGAGGAGGGCGGAGCTGCAGGTGGCACCGGCGGCGGTGCGGGTGGAGGAGATCGGCACGGGGGCTAGGGTTTGAACGAGTAGGGTAGAGAGGGGGGAGCTCGGGGGGTAATTTTTGGGGGGTAAAATTTCAGATTAGGGTAAAAAATTTTAACGGTGAGATTAAAAAGAATTGAAACGGGTTGGGTTCGAAACCCGACCCGACTCAGTCCGAGCAACTAGGCTGCTCGACCGGGTCAATGAAATTTTTTTGATGCTACTACTCTTTGTCTGCTTGACCAAGCAGCTTGTTGCTCGTTCCGAGTCATTTCCTACTCGGGCCGAGCCAATAATACTCTGCCCGGGTTGGCAGAGCGACGTTTTCTCCTTAACTTCGAAAGCCTGTAGTACTCGACCGAGTAATGCGTTGCTCAGACCGAGTCGATTTCTACTCGATCCGAGCCAATAATATTCTGGTCGGGTTGGCAGAGTGACGTTTTCTCCCCTACTTCAAAAGCCTGTAGTACTCGACTGCTCGGATCGAGTTGATTTCTACTCGAACCGAGCAGGAAGCTGCTCGGGCCGTGCATAGATGGCCATATATCCTTCCTGTTTTCGTGTCTGCGCTGCTCAACCGAGCAGTGAAGTTGCTCGGTCGAGTCTCCTGTGTCTCCTGTCCTTCTTCCTTTTCTATGGTTTTTTCCCCAGATCATCAAGTCTGATGTTCTCCTCCAGCTTCCTTCCGTTTATAATGTCCATACACATACCCCCATTTGTCCATCCTACACAAAAGACGAACTCATCAAATTTTTGTGATTTTTATAGTTTTGTCTAAAAACACAAAATAAAAAAAAAATTAAGAAACTGAGAAAGAAATTCCAAAATCTAAGAGATTGGGTTGCCTCCCAATAAGCGCTCGTTTTAAGTCGTGAGCTCGACTCCCTCAAGCATATCAATCTTCATTTGGTGCGTGAGGTGGTCGCGCGTCAATCTCCGTGATGGTGCAATCCGGCGACATTTGATCTCTGCCTACTTCACGACCTTCCTCTGAGTAGCATGTAGCTCCCGGTTTTTGGTGAATTGGAGAACGATGTAGAAACTCCTCATCCAATACTCGGATGTACGCGACGACCGCTTTGTTGTAGGTTGGGTCACCGTCGTCGTCGATGCTTGTCTTGATTGGGTCCTTCATAACCCCCTCGGTAGTAAAATCTTCAATGGCTTCCTCTTCAATAAACTCCAGATAACTGGCCCCTTCTACATGGGCACGCTCCCTCATCGGCTTTTGTAGCCGGAACTCAGCTTCAATATCCCCCACATTAAGAGAGAGGGTACCTTC
Source organism: Scilla litardierei (assembly GCA_030789695.1). Classification (NCBI taxonomy): domain Eukaryota; kingdom Viridiplantae; phylum Streptophyta; class Magnoliopsida; order Asparagales; family Asparagaceae; genus Scilla; species Scilla litardierei. Next base: position 245,515,657 of record CM061141.1, read on the forward strand.
TCGGATGTCTATCAGAACACCGGCCATCGCCATGAAGGGGCGGCCGAGTATGAGTTGGGAGCTCCCTCCCTCAGGCATATCCATTATGATGAAGTCGACTGGAACACATAGTCCTGGGGGTATTTGGAGGATGATGTCCCTCACTATTCCCACTGAATAGGTGATGGAATGATCGGCGAGATGGATGGACATGCTCGTCGGTTCCAGCTCACTTTCCGTCTGAAGTCTCTTGAAGATGGAGAGGGGCATCAGGCTGATGCTAGCCCCCAAGTCAATCAACGCCCTGCTGATAGGCATCCCTCCAATGGAGCAAGGCACGGTAAAGCTCCCCGGATCCAGCAGCTTCCGGGGGAGGTGATTTCTGATAACAGAGGTAGAATCCTCCAATAGCTTGATTTCTTCGGGCCTCCTCTTTCCCGTGATGAGATCCTTCAGAAATTTTGCATAGATTGGGATCTCTATGATTGCGTCCATGAAAGGGATGTTCAGCTGGATCTCCTTTAATAGCTCCATGAACTTGGAGTACTTCTTTTCCAATTTGGCTAGGGCTAGCCACTGAGGGTATGGAGGGGGAGGTCTGGAACTTTATTCTTAGATGCATCAACGGGAGGCGGAGTCGTAGTAGGCATGACGGGAGGGACATTCGCTTTCTACTCAATAATGATAGGCCTTTTAGTGGCCTCTTCTTTATCACCGTCATCGACGGCTTCTTCAATGGCGACCTTCTCCTTATTAAGCACCGGGACCATGACTGCATCAGTTACCCGTCCTCCACGTGTGGTAACTGAAACCACGACATTGGCTTGGGCTCTCGGGTTAGTCTCCGGTTGGGAGGGCAATCTTCCCTGATTCTTCAGTAGCTGCGACATTTTCCCCCTCAGTTCATCGAGTGAAGAATTAATATTCTTGAATTGGTTCGATGTATCCTAATTAAAGCGGATCTGGCCGCTCATGAAGGTCTCTAGTATGGATTCGAGATTAGACTTGGGTGGAGCCGGCGCATAATTCTGATGAGGCGACCGGTTGAACTGATATCCCGGTAGCCTATAAGGCCCCGCTGGGCTAAAGCCGCCCTGCTGCTGGTTCTGCTGCTGCTGAGGAGGGGATGGAGGCCTCTGAAATTACAGAGGTTGCAGCCCTCCACTTGGGTTTCCATAGGAAAACCACGGGTGATTCCTGACAGCTGGATGCTGCCACTGATTCCGTCCCTTTCCTTGGACGTATTGCACGGCCTCAGAAGTCTCAGCACCATCGTAGTGGGCCTCACTAGGGATATATCCTGGATCTACATATTTTTTCGCAGGATGATACGATGTGCTGGGCGAAGCGGGGATGGAGTCTAGGCACTGCTCAATATGGGCCACTTGTTTGTACAAGGTCCCGATGTGAGAATCCAAGTGGCTAGCGGCCTTGACCTCGGGAGTCCGGGTCACAACGGTCCGTTCATCGCTCCATTACTGAGGGTTGGCCGCCATGTGCTCCAACAAATCAATAGCCTCCTCAGGAGATTTATCAAGTAGGGCGTCCTGCACCGCAGCATCGATGATCATCTTGGTGCTAGGCTGGAGCCGGTTGTAGAAGCTCTGCACCAAATCCCATGACTGGATCCCATGGTGAGGACACTGATGTTGGAGGTCCTTGAACCTCTCCCAAGCCTCGTAAAGTGACTCCTGTGGGATCTGCTTGAAGTTAGAAATATCCCCATGGATCCGAACCGTCTTCGAGGGTGGATAAAACTTATCCACAAATGCAAGCGCAAGCTTCTCCCAGGTGGGGAAGTGGTTGGGAGGATGTGCCCGGAGCCAATAGGAGGCTTTATCCCTTAAGGTGAATGGGAAAAGCCGCCGCTTCACAGCATCATCACTGACGTCCTTCGCCTTGAACGTATCACACTTCACCAGGAAGGAGTCAATGTGATGGTTGGGATTTTCATGTGGATGCCCGTGGAAGGGATCCTGCTGCATTAGATTGATCAACCCCGTCTTGAGCTCGAAGCTCGCTGCCGCAATTTGCAGTCTGAGGATGGAGTAGTAGTTCCCAAAAGTTGGTTTTATGTGGTCCCTAATGGACCCGGTGCGAGGAGGAGGAGGAGGATTGTTTTCTGCCATATGAGTGGAGGCAGATGAACTTCTGCTAGAGGCTCTTAAAGCCCTTGCTGTCTTCTCGATCTCAGGATCGAATAATAGTTCTCTGGTAGATCCCTTGTAGCGAGTGTTCATGCACCAACAAAAACTCAACAAATACCGTCAGTAGAACCAAAATAAATAAAAAGAATAAAAATGATGGAAGGGTGAGAAATGGATAGAATGCTAGCAAACTTCACAAAATAAAAACAAACTGAGATAGAACACTATTGCCATCCTCGGCAACGGCACCAAAAACTTGACGCACCCGTAACCTACACCTAGGTTCCACCTGGCGGTGTCACGATCGCCAGGCGTGGTATAGCCCTTAGGCTACAATTTTGGGCTCAATCCGCAAGCGGACGGTGTCGAGTTATAGTATATAAGATGTCAAATCCCACAAGGACGGTGATAGTGTCAATTGGTTCTCAGTTTATCTCTAAGTTTTGAAGTAAGATAGCTATCGGGGTGAAAGATTTGGTTTGGGTGATGTTGTTGTTATAATACTAGTAAAAGGGACTAGGGCTTTAGGGATCACCGCTAGAATCATTGAGGGTCAACGTTAGAATAGGATCCTTGCATTGCATTAGGGCTAGGGAATTAATCCCCCAATTCGTACCACTCTCGTGGGTTAGAATTGCGGGGTATTTCAGGGGCTCTCGTTGATGCAATGGCGGTAGCCGTCATCGTAGCAGTATAGTTCGTCGATGGGTCCCCTCAAGGCACAAGCCGGGCATGGTCACGAGCCTCGGTTGGATCCACCGATTTTCCTATTCGAATCCCTAGATACCCCTTAAGCACATCAATTCCACAGACCGTGGGCATGATCTCAGTACGGGTTATCTACGGATTCGGTAGGATCTACCAAAATACTACCCTAGGTCCCCAATTCAATGTAGGGATCCAGATCTACGTTTTTTCCATTGGATCCTAGGGCTAACCCATCAGCCCTAGAATAATCTACTCACTCATGGTATCGTTAACCGACAAAGACATCATTCTCAGAGAAGAAAACATTATAGCAATCAAAAGATTAGGGCTAAAAGACTTACAACGAGAATTCAATAGGAATAGCAGATCCAGAAATAAATTCAGATTCTGAAATGTAAGAACAATCCAAAATAAGCAAAACAATCGCGCATTATTTGATTCAAAATCTTCTTACAAAAATTAGTCTAAGAATCCCTACAAAAATCGCCTAAGCTCTCCGTCAAAATCTCCCCAAAAAATAATAATGAAAGTTCGCCCCCGCCGTCCCCGTACATCTCCCAGCTTCGAAGCCCAAAATCGCGCGCATCGCGGCCTCAGAAAAACATTCCAAAAATAGCCTTTGGGTTGCCGATCGAGTAGGTGACTCGGTCGAGTAATGAGCTGCTTGTTCGGTGGCTCGGCCCGAGCAGATGAGCAGCTCGACCGAGCACTACAGAAATCTTCGAAGACGTTGCTCAGCCTACCCGGACCGAGTAAGCTCTACTCTGTCCGAGTAGGCGTCGACTCGGTCGGCTGCTCGGGCCGCATCGTGGCTTGGAAAATTGAGGCTGCTCGGTCCGAGCCAGCCCGTATCAGCTCTCTGCTCAAACTGAAATGGCTCGGTCGAGCAGCTGAGCTGCTCGGACCGAGCATTTTCTGGGAAACTGCTGGGGCTGTCTCTCTCCCCTCTGCTCTCTCTCTCTCTCTCTCTCTCTCTCTCTTCTCCTCCAATGGCCCCAGAAGTGTGGCGAACTCCTCCAGAGCCTCGCTAATAAGCTCACGAGCACGTCGGATGTGTCCATACCCAAGTGGGGTCCAAAATCGCTCCAAAATCCTTGAAAATTCACAAAACACTACGAAACTCAAAAATATCGTCAGAAATGCAATATCGTAGTAAAATGAGGGATTTGGCTGCGAAAATGGCATGAGATGCAATGGAATAATGATGTGAAAATAGTATAAAATGTGGACACATCAGCATGATAGGAACACATATATAGAATCATATATTATGAATGACATATTCTCATGTGAATATATATAAAAATCAAACTCAGTCGTTGTTTGATTTTCACCCTGCTAACTCACTCATATTGCACTTCATTGCTTGGGTACCATGCTTGTATGATAACTTTTTGTACCCATATATATGTTAGTTCATCCATTACTCCCAAGTTTGCATATTTTGTATGATTATGTGGGAGTATGAAATGTTTGATTGCTATCATATTATTTTCATTTATATGTCATTGCATTTCATTGATATTATTTTGTGCATATAGATTAGATGATTTCTCTAACCCTTGGTGATTTATTATCAATTTGCACTTTCCCATCTTGTTGATATGCCAAGGGAAAGAGAAATTTGGTTATGAAAAAGTATACCATATGCTTTTCATGCACACTCTTTGTGGTATTACTTTTCATGTTATCCATCAATATGTGTTGTGCCGTGAATGTTTATTTTGTGCACATATGCATATTGAACAGGGAATATTTCTAGCACACACTATTGTATTAGATGTGTGTATTCATAGTGTTGTTGCTTGTATTATGTATTGTGATTAAATCATATGCATGGGAATTCTTAGTCTAGGTGTATCTAAATTCCTAATGATTGAGAATTGTTAATTCTGTGTGTGTATGATTTTCATGATTATAATAACTCCTATCAATGCTTGTCATGCATTTTTATTGATGATTGTTATTTACAATTGGTATATATTTGGTTATTGGACTACTTGAGTTTGTTCCTTAATGCCTTGGATCCAAAAAGTTTTTGGATACCACCAATTGTTTAATTGTCAGATTGTTGTACAAGATGCCTACCCTACACACTCCTTGGTTTACAAATGAAGGATCAATTCAAAGGAGAGGATGGTGCCTTGGAGATGCACACATATATGGAGAGCTAAATGGTTGTAAGTGTGTGTTTAGTACAACTGGTATTTTAATATATTGGATTTGTGTAATATAACATACTTCTTCATTAGCTCATTCATGTCACAACCTTATGGAGATTGTTTGTTTATGTGACTACCATGTTCATGTATGCTATATACGTCTTATTATGACTCATGTATCATGGTAGCTATAACATTCATATAATGCGTTGTTTAGTTGTTTATTGATTTCATTTGGAACACGTTGTCATTACACATCTCATTCCTCACATGCATGCTTCTTTGTGAAGATTGTTAAAAATTATGGATATGATAACTGACGTGTATGACAGGCTTGTTTGTTTATTGGATTCTATTAAGTATATTTAGATCTTAACCTTCAATGAAAAACTTTCAATTCTTTCATTAAAGATTCATTGTTGCTTTGATTCTACCTCTTTGGACCTAAATTTTCATAGATGATTATGTTCATGGATTATTTAGATCATATCATGATATGTCTTGCCATTCTAGTAGAATCATTCATTTCTTCCCTAACATGTGCATTTTGGTTGATTTTCAGGCGACTGCTGAATAAGTTTCAGGCGCCTGTCTCCTTACAGGCGCCTGTGATTTGGTCTACAGTCGTCTGTCATGCACACGTTTTTGACAGGATACTTTGGGTTTTCATTATCCATTTCTAACACGCGACTCCTGTATAATGTACAGGCGCCTGGCTCCTTGCAGGCGCATGTGACTTATTAGTCAGTCGCCTGTCTCTCTATTGCCCAAAGATCCCTAACTTGTCATCATTCGGTCAGACGACTGATGTTGGTTTCACAGTCGCCTGCCTATGGCACAGGTGCCTGTGAATGCTTCTTCAGTCGCCTGTCGATCCTTTTCCTAACACTTTGTGTTTGGAAAGCTATGCATGTTTCGGCCAGACGACTGATGTTGTTTTCACAGTCGACTGCCCATGGCACAGGTGCCTGTGGATACCACATAAGTCGCCTGTCCTGTCAGGATTTTTAGCCATTGAGCCTTTTTCCAGCAGATTTGCTGAAGGTTTTGGGTAAATCGTTTTGGGTTTTTTAGAGAGCTTATAAATTTGGCTTTTATTGTTCCATTAGAGAACTCTTGGAACCCTCTAAACTCTAATGATTTGTTTTCAATGCTCAAGCTCTCATTTCATTCAAAAGCCCTAAATCTCCAAATCTAATCTTGTTTTCCTGCTAGAATCTTTCATTTCCCTATGGCATGCTATACTTCATCATGTTATATATAATTCATGCCATGAATAAGATTAATTAATTTAGGATCTTTATGCATATTTTTTCATTGTATCACCTCACATCTCATACTTTTCTTACAGTTGGTATGATTATCTTTCTGAGATGCATTGATATGATTTGGGGTGACCAATGTATATTACTTGTCATTTTTTAATTGCTTCTTGACTAATGTTTAGCTATAATTTTATTTAAGAGATCTTTCATGTCTATAGCTAAATCTTTCACGTATGAAATTTTCACAAGTGACATAACACTCATGCATATTGGTTAGTGATCTTCATGGTATATTACTCACTATGTCATCCCTCATCTTATGCTCATATTTTATGCTATTGTATGAGATGTTAGAGATAATTTATGCTATACAAGATCATATATGTTTTATGTTGTGTTTGATGATATGTATATTTTGTCATAGATATTCTTCCATGAATATATCCTGATTCGATTAAATTCTGATTACATAAGCTTTTGTTATAATCGCACAATTGGTATGCATGCATGCGATGCTCATGGTAACTTTATTAGTTTATGTCCTACCTTGTGACTTTGAACGTAGATTATCTTCATTATATCTTTACTCATGGTAAACTCCATGCCTTTGCTCAAAAGATATTTTGTCACATTATGCCTCATGTTGAATCCTTTGTGATAATTGAGCTAGAATGAGATCATGACTCTATTTGTTCACTTAGTTTCCTTCACAAGTGATGTCATGATCGTGACATTATTTTCCTGCTTTGCATACTTTGTTAGATTATTTATATTGGATATCATCTTTACACACTCTTGCTTGATGCTAGTTTTGAGCTTATGATATATTGCTTATCTTGCTTATGCTTATGGCATTCCATGCTTATCATTGACTCATTCTGTGAGTATCTATTCTGGAATGCATGCTAGTACTATGGTTCTTTTAAAAATTGTTTCAATTAGTATCCTAGTGTGCTAGAATTGTGTATGCCATAATTTTTATAAAGTTACTATCTCTATTTGGCATAACACTTTTGCATGGTATTGATATTTGATATTCATACATTTTTATCACCTTGTCACCCCACATCTCATACTTCACTTAGATTTGATATGCTTACTTTTGTAAGTGATTTGTGGAGTTTAGCACACGCAATTATACTTATTTTTTGTCATTTCACATCTCATACTTCTATTTTTCACTCTTTTATGAGATTTTTGAGATGGTTTGTGCTAGATGTAATCATTTGATGTAATTACAGTATATGATGCTTTTAGTATGTTAGTATGCTCATTAGAATTTATTTTGAGTAATGAATTCATAACCATGATTGTGATATTTATTTTGAGTAATGAGTTCATAATCATGATTGTGATATTATTCATGTCCTTTTGATCATATTTTCACCACTTATTGTCACTTCACTTTCAATTAATATATTTTGACATGTAGTGATTAGTTAATTGGTATTATGATCATTAGAACTTAATTTGAGTTATTATGTCATATGTTCATGTCATATGGCATGCCCTTGCTCAAGGACAGTCTATCACATTATGCTTAATGTTATAAAGTTTGTGATAATTGAGCTTGTTTGTGTACTTGACACTATTTGATCACTTGTTTTTCTTTCACAAGTGATGTCATGATTTTTTGCATTGTTATCCATATTTTTTAATCATATTTATAGTTAGTAGCTACTGCTAATTATGCTATTGTCACTTTTCTAACACTGCTCACACTACTCTTTACAATTAGTATCTATTGTAATCTTTTATCACATATGCTTATTGCTTATCTATTTGTGATAATTAAGGGTGGTTGATTTGTTGGATATTTGCTCTTGCAATTGATATATTTATTTTGATATCTTATTTTCAATTGGTAACTTATATAGTTTACATTAGATATACCTTTATGTTTTCCACTCTATTTTTGCATTTGTTGTTGCTATGCCCCCATGCCTTTTGGATAATGCCAAAGGGGGAGAGAAATAAACAAAGGATGTGCTTTGTGCTAATTAAATGTTGAGTGTTAAACAATAACTTGAATCATATAGCCTTTATGTATGAGTGATCATGCATATGATTCAGGGGGAGCATTGGTGATTACATTGGTTTATATTGATTACATTTGGTATATGTTGTTAATCATGCACATGTTTATGATATGTATCACCTATATGATTTGTATTGTGTATGCATATTATTTTTGGTCATTCATGCGATATATACACAACCTCATGTGATACACACATTATTAACTGCTGAATGATGCTATTGATTATTGATATTAACTTGATTGGCATCATTGCAGGGGGAGTAAGTATATTTAATGCACAATTATTTATTTTGTTTATATTTGGTTTGTCATAATCAAAAAGGGGGAGAATGTTGAGTATTGGACTCTCTACCTTGGTTTCGATGATGATCGACCATAAATCATTGTGATTAACCCATGTGATTGCAGTTAGCTAAAGAGTCACCAATTAGATTCAAGAAGATCAAAAGTGACTACACGTGTTGATTCAAGTGGAGAACTTGGTAGATCAACAAAGGTGAAACATTGTTTTGAAGAACTCAAAGGCTACCTCAAACCTCAAGCCAATGGCATCAACAAATGAATGGAGATTCAATCCAAAGAGAAGAAAGGAATGGATGATTCAAAAGCTTCAAAGAACATCTTGAGGATCAAAGACTAGATGATGTTGGTGACATTCAAGACATACAACTAAAAGACTCAAGACCATGAAGAAGTAAGGATATTCATTGTAATCTTTATTATTTACTTCTTTGTGAGTCTTAGAATGTTAAGCCCTAAATTAGAACTACTTAGAGGCACATACACCACCTATACACATCATTAGTATAGCCTCTAGTTAACCCAATATGCTTCTAGGCTTTGAAACCTTGCATCTGAACTTTTGACTCAAAACAGGGGCCTGATGAAGGATCACCAAGAGCCTGGTGTTCTCACCAGTCGACTGGTTTTCCTTCAGCAGTCGACTGTTTTTAAACAGAGCCCAAATCTATTTGAAGCTGTATTCTGTTTTTCTGACCAGTTTGTCTTCAAACTGATGCCAATTTTTCTGTAGTAAGAATTTTTCATCCAAAATACCTGCAGTAGTTAGCTAACTCACTAAGTTGTCCAACCCAACTTGAATTACTCCAATCAGATATCTGTAGTTCAAGTTATGACTGTTTTCATGAGCCGATAACAGATTTCCTGCACCCATCAGTCAGATTCAAAGTGCTGTCAATTTTTCTGTAGTTCACATTTTGAATCCATTCAAAGCTCATTTGAAAGAATATTTTGTTAGCTTTCCAACGCAATTTGAATCACTCCAATTGGATATTTCTAGTGGCAGTTATGGCCATTTTAGTGATCAGCTGTACAGAAACTGCAGATTCTGTCCCTCGAACAGCCGACTGTTGAAGGCTGAACAGTCGACTGCCCAGGTGGACAGTCGACTGGTCATCCTTCTACAGTCAACTGTCCATCCTCTGTCCTGCCAGTGTTTTTCAGTTATAGCCGTTGGCTACAGTGGAACATGCGACTGTCCCCCCTTCAACAGGCGACTGTCCGAGTCGTTTTCAGCTCAATTCTAGCCGTTGGGAGATTGATTTTTGGGTCTTTTTTGCTTGGGGTTTTGGGTTTCCCTTGAGCTAATATATATAGGAGATAGGCTGAATATGTGAGGACTCTTGGCCTCTTAAGAAAACATTTCAAGTCTCATTCTCAAGCCTCTTTCTCCTCTCAAGTGCTCTCTAATTCTCTCTTGCCCTCTATGCTCTAAAGCACACATCTAAGCTAGATTTGCTTTCATCTTTGGACAAGTATCTCAATGGATTTCTCCTCCCTCATTGAGCATTTCACACACACTATAGCCTTTACAAGTAAGTTCTTATTCAAGACATATGTGAGTGTATTTCAAGTTGTATATTTCATTCTCAATACTTCTAATTTGTTGAGTACTCTCGGTTGGTGAGAGGGTTGGCTTGATCCCAAGTTGTGGGAGTCAAGGAAAGGGTTTGCTCTCGGTAGGTGAGAGTGTCTTAGTTCCAAGTTGTGGGATTAAGGTATTTGCGTGTTCCCGGGTTGTGGGATACACGGACATCGATTGTAGGTCGATTGTACTTGTTGGGGTTTCCACAAGTGGACTAAAAGAAAGCTCTAGTGGTATTTACTAGAGTATTTGAGTGTGATCTCGGGTGTTGCTGGATTAGGGCACCGGTAACAAGTCGGGTTTGACTTGGGTGGCACCGAACCAGGATAAATTGCATGTTTACATTGCATTATTCATTGCGTCGTTGATCATTTATTTAATTCCGCATTTGTTGGTTAATTAGGGTTTTATTTGGTGTAAATTCCTTATAATTCTATAAAACACTATTAACCCCCCTCTAGTGTTTCTTCCTCATAGCACAGGGTCCTTACAGGGTCCACGTGCATTCCAAGTGCTTAAACTAATGAATTGAGTGGGGTTGAATTTTCCTTTACAATGTAAAAAATAATTAATAACATAACACATTGTTCATTCCTCAACAAAACGACATAAACAATTCGCGTTGCCAGTACTCCGACGAAATTTTATAAATAAAAAAATTGGATTTTGCCGTATTGATTTGACGAGACGGAGGAGATGAGATGTTGGTGGGCCCACAAACCAGAATCCGATCGGTCATCCACAGAATTTGTGGAGAATGTGATTGAGAAAATTTTGCTTCCACTTACACGCCACAGCTACGAATATTTGTACTCCGCGGCTGTGATAACTAGTACAAAATTGATGGCCCGTTGTGCGCGTTGAGCAATATTTCTATGTGAAGACAAAATTGATCATCGCATAAAACTGTATACAGTTATGCCCGTTGTGCACGATGAGTAAGATTCGTATTAGAAAACAAAATTGTTCATCGCACACAACGATCCACATATATGCTCGTTGAGCGAGTTGAGCAATTTTGTTTGCTCACAACGCACAACGGTTGAAAAATATGCCCGTTGTGTGCATTGAGTAATTATGTATTAGTTTATTTATAGTTTTAATAACAATCGGAAGAGAGATAGATGGCCCCCCAAAATGCCGCCCCCAGCCAAAAAGTTCTCTCCCGCCAAAATTCGGAGGGTACTGTAGCAGACTGCAAAAACCCTCCAAACGCCCGTTCGGTTGGAGGAAAAATCCTGCCAAATTTGGGTTTGACCGTTAGTTGGAGATGCTCTTATAAAGATCAAATAACCATTACTGTTGATTCATGCCTGTTCTGCAGATATGGCTAAGCATTCGTGTAAGTGGGACGAAGAAACTTTCCAAGGTCAGTCTTCAGCGGGAAGAAGAGACAGTGACATAGCGGTTCCCCATTTCCTTCATGACTTGGGGGATGTGATGCCGCAGTTGCCTGAGACTCATCCCAGGGATACTTGGCCATAGGGCGGTCTCGTTCCGGCAGGCTTTGTCCCCCCCGAAGTATGAGGGGGCATTGCTATTGAATCCGCCCCCTGATGTTCCCTCAGAAGGTACTAGGGGGAACTGTCACCAACCTTTCTACATTGTCTGGGATGGCGAGTCTGCATTGTTGGATAGGGGGTGGCGAATCGGCTAGCGTAGAACTCCATCCTTCCCCCTGACCAAAATGTCCTTGTACAAATTGACATTGAAAGGCTCGCTAACTCTGTCGTTTATGGCAGTTACCAGGTTAGATACTAATATCTTTTCTTTGTGTTGTTGCCTCACTCTTATTGATCCTTGATTCACTGCAGCCATCAGTGGTCGGTGCGAAATTGCGTCGATGAGTTGTACGAATGTTGATGGCCGAGCAAAAAAACGGCGGCTACCTTACAATCTCAAGTCAAGGAGTTGGAGGAGCAGCTGATGAAAGAGAGGGACCGTAGATCTCAGGCAGAGTTGGAGGTTACGATAGCTAAAGAGAGTGCGGCCGCAATGACCGCAGTTTGTAAGAGATCCAAAGAGCGCTGGTACATAGAGAAGGGCAGGCTCCTAGCTCTGTCACGCCCCGCTTCCCAAAAGTACGGAGGCGAAGCGTGACTAAGGCCCTCTTAAGTCGGGGCTGAGAGCCCAGACCCAATAAGCGTCTGTGGTATTCCAAAACGAAGGAACATGTCCATGCATGTTAGTACGGAACAACAAAAGTACTGAAAAGAGATATCATTTCTTTTTATTCCAAATATAACATCCAAAGTACGGAAAGTCTAAAACGCCGGAAACGGCTATAACTGCTGAAAAGGAAACTACTGGTGCGAGCACCTAACCTAAACAAGAAAGCAAAAAGGTGCTACACACCCAACAAAGATGAAATATGAAACTCCAGAACAGCAACAAGAGGCCTCTAACTCTGGTCCTCCTCTGGGTCGTAATCCGGATCAACGTCCTCCGGCTCCCCGTCTGCTGGCAAGTCTACCTCGTCGACGTACTCAGGCTCAACACCTGACGTACATCACCAAAGAAGGAAACTGTGTTGGATCTGGATCGTAGCCTAGAGGGGGGGTGAATAGGCTAATAAAAATATTCGTGCAACCCACGAACAATCCCACGCAGTTATAGGCACAGACAGGGAAATAAAATGGCAATCACAGAATACGCACAGATATACCCTGGTTCGGTCGTCCCCACGACCTACTCCAGCCCCGAAAGCAACTACTAGATAGATATGTAATCAAGTACAGCTACAATGAGTCAAGATCCCAAATCTACTCTCACCTAGCTCGTACGCACACCACGTGCTCTACACTATCAATCTAGTCAGATGCTCTCCCTCCGTGACGACTCCCAAGTCGTCAGGTCCCCAAAAGTAACACAGATGGTAAAGTTTCCCCTACGAAGATTGCTACACCAAGACAAAGATAAATAAATAGAGTTTTAGAAATGCTCAGTAATGGTGTGTCGTCTCTGTCGTTCAGCGCGTGGTCAGATCAATCTGACAAGTAGTAGTCTCTGCAAGTCGTGCAACTCAAGTTGTGGCTCCCTCAATGATGATGCGGCTTTTGGAGAGTTGGAAGCTTTCGGCTTTGGTCTCCTTGGTCTGATGAACTAGTAGGCCGGCAACCCTGTTCACTTCTCTCTTCAATCAGTCACCCGTACTATCACCTCCTTAAAATAACTTCTTCTTCTTAATTTAATTGAGAGCCTTGGAGATAATAAGACTGCAGCATCACAATGATTATCTTGGAGACACAAAGCTGGATGATTGCTGCATGTTGCGGATTGGTGGTCAAAGAAAACGGCTGCTCCTCTTTTATTTAACACCTGCGCACCAGGAGAACAACAAAGACAGCACACAAGAAAAAAGACACAGACTTCACCCTTTTTAAAAATAATTAAATCAAAGGCCGGCCTTGGTTCTTCATGCTTTCTAACAAATAATTAAAGCACCAGAGTTCACCTTTTTGTTCGGTTCTGTGCCTTTGTGATAAGAAGAGATGAGCCAATCACCAAACAAAAGCTCTTGAAAATCAGAGACCCATAGGGAATAACGTGCGACTCTCTCCTTGATGCTCCTTTGTTAATATTTTCACCCAGGCTGATGCAAGCATGTAGGCAAGAGCTTTTCGATGCGTGCACAAATCATTGGAGATTCTAATTGGGCGCCCTCTTACATTTTGTGCCCTCTTTGCTCTTGGTTGAGGATGAGTGCGCCGGCCTGTGCTCTTGATTTTTGACTTTGTCCCCAAAATAAAACTCAAACCAAGAAAGTCTGGGAGAAACCAAATAAACAAAGAGAGATCTGTCCTTTTTAAATAAAACGATGTGCTCTCTGTAAAACGAAATAAATGAAGAGTTTATCTCAATAATTCGGCAGGCATTGAAATGGCAAAGGGGAGACCAAAAGCTTGGGAGTTTGGAGAGATTTTTGTTTTGCCCAAAAAAAACTTTGACCTTCAGCTCACAGAGATTTGTTTTTTTTTTCTTTGAGGGATTTCGGCTTATGGGCTCCTGGGAATAATTCGGCTTCAAGAGTGTTTTTAGAAGACACAAAAAAAACAGGCTGCTCTTTCTAGGTCACGGCCTCTTGAATTTTTTGGAACGGAAGCCAAGGGTGCGCCTCCCTCTCCCTGTTCTTGATGCTGCACGTTTTTTTCAGGGTTATTGAAAGTTGGGTATATATATATAGAGATGGGAGGTAGGTTATTCTAGAATCCCTAGAAAATAGGAATTATATATTCGCACCCATCTTTGAATAGGAATCCATATGAAACGAGTATTGTCTAAGGAGTTTGAATGGCAATATGATTTGATCCAATCACTAAAAAGATTTGGCTCCATCTCCATATTGGACCAAGTCCAAGTTGCACAAGTCTAGCCACTTTTCCCATCAAATTGACCACGTCGCCTTTGAGCATGCCAGTCCTGAAACACTTAACACACACATCAGAACGTTCACACACAGTTGTTATCATCAAACATGAAGTTCATAGATCGGTGCTACCAACAATCTCCCCCTTTTGATGATAACAAACTAAGTATAAGATTTGAGCATTAGCTTTCCAAATAGTGTGTGTGAAAGTGTGACGATAGTGGGTGACATGCAATGAGATGAAATGATGTGCGAACAATGAAGTGTAAAGTTTAACATTAAGCATGCTCCCCCTATTTTTGGGCTTCCCCAATATTCATTAATGCTTCCCCTTAATTAAACATTTTGGGCTTCCCCAATATTCATTAATGCTCCCCCTTAATCAAACAATCATATTTCCAAATGCCAAATACCAAGCACACACGTAAATACCAAATCTTCCCAAATTTTTCTCCCCCTTTGTTATCATCAAAAGATATACCACGAAGTCAAAATCATATATAATGCAAAAAGAGAGTTTTATTAACTATTACCAACAATTGCATGTATACACTTATGGAGTAATCAAGTCAAAATCCAATGAAATGAAACAACGAGGAATTCAACACCAACGTGTACGTGTGAGAATTAAAATTGAAGCACATAGGGAGAATCATTTAAGAAAGTCATTCAAAACCAATCCACATTTTCCACATAACATTCTATCACATAGGATTGATTTTTCCCACCTCATCAAAAATGAGTTCAAGTTACCACGCCCCAAAACATAGCCTATAAGGACTCTTAGATGTGGGGGTGACATTGCTTGACGAGTATATACACCAACGCTAAAGTTTACCCATAAAGCTTATGTTGGATACTCGTGGGTAATACCATTGCCAAGGATTGTATCCATTTTCCATACGGAGCAATTATCTTTTCTTTTCACATTTTTTAATACTTATACCAACACTTTCTTTTGCTCAATTTTTATCCATGGCAAGGTATATCATATCCCTTAGATTTTCAGTTATGTTTTCCTCCTACATTCACTTTCCATACTTCATAAACGATATCTCCAAATGTGCAACAATAATAATACATGTGGAAGTGAAGTGGGTGGTGTAGAAATCAAGTTATTTTCAGTCATTGAACATGCCATGAATATTTAGAAAGATGAACATGCTCATGTGGCAAAAGAAATAATACACCAATTTCTACATACATATGAAATTCATACGTGCATACTTCAATAATAGATCAAAGAGAAAAGATACACATTTAAGCACCTTTTTTTCAGTTTTTTTTAATGCATGAAGTACTAAAGCAAACATGAGATGCAATCACAAAAAAAAAATCATGCACACATAGCAATGCAACTACTAGCACACAAGAAAAAAAATTCAATCACAAAAAAAAACAAGCGAACAAAAAAAATTGCTATAAAGGTATGCATTAAGTTCAAAGAATGAGATATACCTTCGCGTCGCCATTTGACTAAGGAGCTAAAAATAATGAGACATTCAATTTATCGCTCCTCGTCAAATTTCCATCCACCTACAAAAGAGGTGTCGTGTGTGACCTTGGAATCCAACAAGGTCCACTCACGTTAGTCATCAAAAATTTAGGAACCCATATTTGTTTGAACTTAATATTTTTGTTCCTATATTTGCAATGATATGAAGTATGACCAACGCATCCACATGTAAAGCACTTAGCATGAAAATTTCCAACCTTTGTTGATTCAATGTGAACTTTTCTATATTTTGATTTTTCAACATTTTTAAGACCATATCCTAGTCCTCGCCTATTATTGCCATAAATTTGATTTCCAAGAATAATGTCCAAATTTTGTTTTCCAATGGAAAATCTCTTTAATGACAATTCTAGGGTGGTGACTTTGGATTTCAAGATATCATTTTCATTCACAAGCAAAGTGCATTTACTAATGAAAGCTTGCTTGTTTTCCTCTTCTTTCTTTTCAAAATCCCTCATTTTTCTTTAAGTTCAAGATTTAGCATGTTAATCTTTTCAGAAAGAAATTCATTTTCAACTTCAAGCTTTATCTTATCTAGCTTATACATGCTAATATCATTTAATAAAGAGGGACATGAAAGACAATCAGTTTTTTCAGGCAAGCTAGCTTTCTCTTTTTCTAAAATGGTGATGGTAGATTTGCATGCAACAAGCTCTTGTTTAAGATTTTTCAATTCTATAGACATGTCATACTCAGCTTGTTGCATATCAAAATTATCATTCCTATAACATTCCACATCAGCTTCTAGCTCATCAATTCTATGTTGCATGCCTTTACAGATTTCTATGAATTCAGCTTTAGTGGGAGATTCTACCTCATTGTGTTTGGCCATCAATGCCATGCAGGAGTGGGCTTCATGCTCCTCATCCTCCTCCTCAGCTTCGCTATCCATGTCCCACGTCAGCACTTTCGTTTTTCCTTTTGCAACTTGAGCTGTGTGTTGTTGTGGGCAATCTTTTATGTGGTGCCCTTTTTTCCTGCATTTAAAACATTCACTTCTATTAATAGCTTTCTGATCATAGGAATTTCTACCAAAATTAGAATTATTAGAACGAATAAACCTTTTTCCCATCTCAGCTCTTCCTTGATCAGTCTGAATGTATCTCCTGAAGTTTCTGACCATTAGGGCTTGCTCTTCATCAAGATCGTCGTCGTTAGCTTGAAGAGCTAATGGTGTGGAAGCTTTGGTCTTCTCTTCAGGTTTCTCTCTGGCTTCTATACTCTGCAACTCAAGCTCGTGTGACATCAGGTTGCATATCAAGTCCTCTACTTTCATTGTTGACAAGTCCTTAGCTTCTTGAATAGCGGTGACTTTAGGCCTGAACGAGCTTGGTAGCGCCCTTAAGATCTTTCGTACTTGTTCATGGCTAGAGTATGGCTTACCGAGGGAACTGGATTTGTAGACGATGTCCGTGAACCTCGCAAACATGTCTTTAACTGATTCTGTTGGTAGCATGCGGAAGCTCTCGTATTCTGTGCAAAGCAACGCAAGTCTGGATTCCTTCACTTGCGATGTTCCCTCGTGGGTCACCTCCAGAGTATGCCAGATTTCCTGCGCAGTTAGACAATGTGAGATACGATTAAACTCAGATTTATCAAGAGAGCATATAAGCGAATTCATAGCTTTACCATTAAGAGTATAAAGTTTCTTATCAGATAAATCCCACTTGTCTTTAGGCTTAATTATAACAGTGTCTTCAATTTTAATAGTGGGTAGACTATAACCATTTTCAACAATATCCCACACATCATAATCAACAGACACTAAATAGATTTTCATCCTAGCCTTCCAATATGCAAAGTCTACACCGTTAAACTTAGGTGGACGGGCTATAGACTGACCCTCAGCAAAGGCACAATCAGATATATTCATGGTTATCTAAAAATCTAGACTAGATCCTCTAAACTGGCTTTGATACCACTTGTTGGATCTGGATCGTAGCCTAGAGGGGGGGTGAATAGGCTAATAAAAATATTCGTGCAACCCACGAACAATCCCATGCAGTTATATGCACAGACAGGGCAATAAAATGACAATCACAGAATACGCACAGATATACCCTGGTTCGGTCGTCCCCACGACCTACTCCAGCCCCGAAAGCAACTACTAGATAGATATGTAATCAAGTACAGCTACAATGAGTCAAGATCCAAAATCTACTCTCGCCTAGCTCGTACGCACACCACGTGCTCTACACTATCAATCTAGTCAGATGCTCTCCCTCCGTGACGACTCCCAAGTCGTCAGGTCCCCAAAAGTAACACAGATGGTAAAGTTTCCCCTACGAAGATCGCTACACCAAGACAAAGATAAATAAATAGAGTTTTAGAAATGCTCAGTAATGGTGTGTCGTCTCTGTCGTTCAGCGCGTGGTCAGATCAATCTGACAAGTAGTAGTCTCTGCAAGTCGTGCAACTCAAGTTGTGGCTCCCTCAATGATGATGCGGCTTTTGGAGAGTTGGAAGCTTTCGGCTTTGGTCTCCTTGGTCTGATGAACTAGTAGGCCGGCAACCCTGTTCACTTCTCTCTTCAATCAGTCACCCGTACTATCACCTCCTTAAAATAACTTCTTCTTAATTTAATTGAGAGCCTTGGAGATAATAAGACTGCAGCATCACAATGATTATCTTGGAGACACAAAGCTGGATGATTGCTGCATGTTGCAGATTGGTGGTCAAAGAAAACGGCTGCTCCTCTTTTATTTAACACATGCGCACCAGGAGAACAACAAAGACAGCACACAAGAAAAAAGACACAGACTTCACCCTTTTTAAAAATAATTAAATCAAAGGCCGGCCTTGGTTCTTCATGCTTTCTAACAAATAATTAAAGCACCAGAGTTCACCTTTTTGTTCGGTTCTGTGCCTTTGTGATAAGAAGAGATGAGCCAATCACCAAACAAAAGCTCTTGAAGATCAGAGACCCATAGGGAATAACGTGCGACTCTCTCCTTGATGCTCCTTTGTTAATATTTTCGCCCAGGCTGATGCAAGCATGTAGGCAAGAGCTTTTCGATGCGTGCACAGATCATTGGAGATTCTAATTGGGCGCCCTCTTACATTTTATGCCCTCTTTGCTCTTGGTTGAGGATGAGTGCGCCGGCCTGTGCTCTTGATTTTTGACTTTGTCCCCAAAATAAAACTCAAACCAAGAAAGTCTGGGAGAAACCAAATAAACAAAGAGAGATCTGTCCTTTTTAAATAAAACGATGTGCTCTCTGTAAAACGAAATAAATGAAGAGTTTATCTCAATAATTCGGCAGGCATTGAAATGGCAAAGGGGAGACCAAAAGCTTGGGAGTTTGGAGAGATTTTTGTTTTGCCCAAAAAAAACTTTGACCTTCAGCTCACAGAGATTTGTTTTTTTTTCTTTGAGGGATTTCGGCTTATGGGCTCCTGGGAATAATTCGGCTTCAAGAGTGTTTTTAGAAGACACAAAAAAAAAACAGGCTGCTCTTTCTAGGTCACGGCCTCTTGAATTTTTTGGAACGGAAGCCAAGGGTGCGCCTCCCTCTCCCTGTTCTTGATGCTGCACGTTTTTTTCAGGGTTATTGAAAGTTGGGTATATATATATAGAGATGGGAGGTAGGTTATTCTAGAATCCCTAGAAAATAGGAATTATATATTCGCACCCATCTTTGAATAGGAATCCATATGAAACGAGTATTGTCTAAGGAGTTTGAATGGCAATAGGATTTGATCCAATCACTAAAAAGATTTGGCTCCATCTCCATATTGGACCAAGTCCAAGTTGCACAGGTCTAGCCACTTTTCCCATCAAATTGACCACGTCGCCTTTGAGCATGCCAGTCCTGAAACACTTAACACACACGTCAGAACGTTCACACACAGTTGTTATCATCAAACACGAAGTTCATAGATCGGTGCTACCAACAAACTGTATGTCAGGTAAAGTCTACAAAAGTGGTCAGACTCTACTGCAAGTGTATCAACTTTTAGACAACGATTTACTGGTTGATTAGCATGCTGGGGTTATAACTGAGTAACAAAAGAAGTAACGTAGCAGGAAGGTAAAGCGTAACAAGTAGTAGTCGTAGCGTGTGCTACCAACTACGGGACTAACCTACATGTGTCAAGACAAGTCAAGACGTGACGGGACAAGACGAGACAAGACAAGTGAAACACGAAAGGGTTCACGCCTTACGGTTCGAGGGGGATCAGAAAGGCTGTGCAAGATGGGACAGGACATGACAAGACATGAAGGGTTATTCTAGGGTGTCCACACACACACGCACACAAATGATAGCCCTACGATGTCAAAAGTTGTTGTTGTCAGGCTCAGACTTCGTCGTCAAGTCTGAGTCGTCAGGGGTCGTCCCGGACGCTATCATTTCACATCCGGTTCTATTTGTTTACAGTTATCAGTTCTAACCAACTAAGGCCTAAGCACGACCGAAAGTGCAAGTGGGATACACTTGCCTGCGATGTCGAGTGTGTCGTCATCCCGAAATGTCTCGTCCAAGCGTCTCGTCCGCGGAAGTCCGTCTGAAACAGTGCCACGGCGACGGTGTCAGGTCTCAATTTCATCAAATCCTATTAGGGTTCGTTTCTAGGTTATCGGGACTATCCTATTCGTCAAAAGTCACATTTTTATGTTTCAGCCTAATCGACGAATCTATCCTATGTGCACAGTCAAAAATTCCGTTAGTCGATTTTCTATATTTGTACAATATTTTACTGGTGCTGGAAGAAATTTTAGTTCAAATTGTCGACTTTTAGTTTAGGGTTCAATCAGCTATTGTGGGGGTTTCTACGAGTTCGAGGGACCAACCTTTACCGGGGTTCGTCGTAGGATGGAAGTCGTGTCTGAATGGAGAACTCCTCGGCGTCAAATCTGGTCCACGCACGAATTCCCAAAAGCTGAAACTTGCGACGAAAGCCTACGACGTGTCGTAACGTCGTAGACGGCAATTCAACAAAGTAGAACACTCAAGTGGGTCCTACAGCAGTGCTAGGGGTCAATGGGGGACCCACAACACCTCTAGAGAACTTGGGGGGACCCACGGTGGCAAGCGATGCGACGGATGTGGAGTTGCGACGAAGATCGTCGGTCGCCGCTAGCCGGTGCGGGGGTTTCTCTCGGTCAGTGCGGGGAAATTCCTCGGTCGGACACAGCGGACGGGGCTGTACAGCGCTTGCGGAGCGGGCTCTCAGTCGGTGCGGGGAAGGCCTTCGTTTGGACACCGTGAATGCGGGGGGTCGGGCGCTTGGCGGGGCTTGCAACGTTGCAAGCGTTGCAACGTTACAGAGCGGGGGGTCGGTGCGGGCGAAGTCCTCGGTCAGGCCGAGGGATCCTCTTGGTCGTAGCGGGGAGCGACGGCGTTGCAACGTTGCAACTGCAACGCTGCGGAGCGGAGCGCGGGTGCGGGAGCGGGCTCTCGGTCAGACCAAGAGAACGGGGCGACAAACGTCGGTCGGGCACGGGGCGGCTGTTGCAACGTTGCGACGAAGTTTGGGGGGTGTTTTTTGACGGCTAGGGTTTGTGTTGTGCGAAAAAGAGATGACCTAGGGCTATTATAAATAGAGTAGGGGTTTTAGGGATAGGGCTAGGGTTTAGGAGATTAATTAAAATAATTAAATAATTCATTTAAAATAAATTCCCTCTTCTCTCCCTCACGCAAGGGTGGTTGCGGCCAAAAAATGTGAGACTTGGTCAAAAATTATTTTGAAGAGTAATATTTAGATAGGAAT
Organism: Scilla litardierei; assembly: GCA_030789695.1. Taxonomy (NCBI): domain Eukaryota; kingdom Viridiplantae; phylum Streptophyta; class Magnoliopsida; order Asparagales; family Asparagaceae; genus Scilla; species Scilla litardierei. Next base: position 245,537,438 of record CM061141.1, read on the forward strand.
TTTATTGAAATTAAAATACTTATAAAAGTAGGTTTTAAAATTATTTAAAAATTACTCAAAAATGGAAAATGGGTCAAATTAAGTCTAAAAATTGTAAAATAAATATTGGGGTGATCGGAGCGACGAAAGAAAGAGAACGAAGAAGACGGATCTAAATTTCGACGTCGAGAGACGAAACTAAAAATAGAAACGTCTCGCGTCAAAACAGAAAGTCGTGACGTCACATCAAATAAGATAGAATCGCGGAAGAACGACTCGAGAAATGTCATTCCAAAATAGTTCCACAATCTAATACCCTCAGAGACGATCACAACGACATATCACACAAAAATGTTCAGAAACAAATAAAGTCTAAAATAAACACGTGCACGATCAAGAGCACGTGCACGAAGAAAGTACGATCGAAAACCGACCGTTACATCCTCCCCAACTTAGAAATGATTCCGTCCTCGGAATTAACATCAAGCACTGCTGGGAAAAAGATGTGGGAAGCGCTCTCTCATATCATCTTCACTCTCCCAGGTGGACTCTCCAGGTGATCCATGACGCCACATCACTCTCACCAGGTCGACTACTTTATTCCTCAATTGCTTCTGTCGACGGTCCAAAATCTGCACAGGCTGCTGGTCATACGTCAGATCCGGGCGAACTGTAATCTCTGAGAAATTAACCGTGTGCGACGGATCACTGACGTACCGACGTAGCTGAGATACGTGGAATATGTCGTGAACTCCCTCCAAAGACGGTGGTAGAGCAAGGCGGTAGGCCACTGCTCCCACACGCTCTAGCACATCAAACGGCCCAATATATCTTGGACTCAGCTTTCCCTTCTTACCGAAACGAATGACTCCGCGGTTCGGAGAAATCTTCAGGAAAACGTGATCTCCAGGCTGAAATTCTAAGGGTCTCCTCTTAGCATCTGCCCAATGCTTGAAGCGATCCTGTGCAACTCTAAGCTTCTCCCTGATGTCCCTCATGACATCCACAACTTCCACTATCATCTCTGGACCCAACAGCTCCCGATCTCTAATGTCATCCCAGCTCAGTGGCGATCGACATTTTCTTCCATATAAGGCAGCAAATGGCGCCATGCCAATGCTCGCCTGGTAGCTGTTGTTATAAGAAAACTCCACCAAGTGAAGATGGTCCTCCCATAATCCCTTCAAATCGAGCGTACAAGCGCGCAGCATATCCTCCAGGATCTGCATAGTCCTCTCCGACTGGCCATCAGTCTGTGGGTGGTACACCGTGCTGAAACTCAAACTCGTACCCAAGTTCTCCTGCAGACTTCTCCAGAACTGAGATGTGAACCTCGTGTCTCGGTCAGACACAATGCTCACCGGGACTCCATATAAGCGTACAATCTCCTGCACGTACACGGTCTACATCATAACTAACTCAAAGAGGAAATTAAAAGAGAAGTAGAAACAAAATTTTACCTCCAGATATTTCCTCGCCAAGACTTCCGTAGACTGGCCCACTCGAAAGGGGATGAAATACGCAGACTTAGTCAACCGATCAACGATCACCCAGACTGCGTCGTTCTGCCTCGGGGTCCGAGGTAAACCAGTCACGAAATCCATCGTAATATGTTGCCACTTCCACTCTGGAATAGGAAGCGGTTGCAGCAACCCAGCAGCACGATGGTGCTCAGCCTTCACCTGTTGGCATATCAAACACTTGGCAACGCTCCGTGCCACACTCCTCTTCATGCCAATCCACCAATAGTTCAGACGGAGATCCTTATACATCTTGGTGCCTCCAGGATGTATAGAATATGGCGAGCTATGAGCCTCACTCAAAAGCTCCTCACGAACATCACCTGCAGGTACGCAGAGGCTGCTGCCGTACCGCAGCGAACCATCCTCATGAATCACGAACTCCGTCCGTAGTCCAGCTTCAACCTGGCTCCTGATCCTCTGCAGTTTTGGATCTCCTGCCTGTGCTGCCTTGATCCGATCCACGATCGTGGACTGAATCTGCAAATTCATAAATGAAAGAACCACACCAGGTAGGATGACCTCCAAATCCATCTCCTCAGCTCCTGTTGAATCCTCCAGTCAGCAGTATACATCATAGCAGAGGGAAGTCTACTCAAAGCATCGGGCACTATGTTCACCTTCCCGGGATGATACTGCAAGTCTATCTCGTAGTCAGCCATGAGCTCTAACCATCATCTCCGTCGCATGTTGAGCTCCTTCTGTGTAAAGATGTACTTCAAGCTCTTGTGATCGGTGAAAATCCTCACGCTCTCACTCATCAAGAAGTGCCTCCTGATCTTCAGTACAAAAATCAACGCTGCCAACTCCAGATCGTGCGTCGGGTAATTCTTCTCATGAGTCCTCAACTGACGAGAAGCATATGCGACCACGTGGCCATACTGATGCAAGATGCTGTTGGATATGGACGACATGAATACACCCATGAGGGGATGTATGAGGGTATACAGACCTCAGATGTCGCGTACACGAAAGCGTGCACGAAGGGAACCTTTTCTCGTGTGAAAAGGACCACTCGATAAGTGGAAAAAGCCACTTTATAAGTGCATAAAGGCACTTGATAAGTGAATGAAGAAGAGGATAAGTAAATGTGCTAATATAGGCTAATAAGCTTATATTTAGTTATTTCCTACAATAACTACCCCTAAAGCCTATAAATAGGACCCAAGGGTAAGGCATTTACACTAATCTAACCATGCCATAAGTTTGCATAAGGCAACTTGTGTTCTTCTTCTCCCTTCCATTAAAATTCTCTTCTAAATAGAGATTTAGGCGGTGAAACGCTGCTTCGATCCTCTGTGACGAAGTACTGACCATTGTGGCGAATCCGTGGGCTAAGTTCAGAGATTACGGTACCGCGTACGCAAGCGTAAGTCTCTACTTTATTATTCGATCCTAACGTCCTTGTTTTGACCGGATCCCACATTGGTATCAGAGCCATACGGGTTCGCCCCGGTCTAACCATCGCCCCGGTCTAACCGATGAATGCAGCGTTGTCTCTTTCACGAATGAGTTTCCTTCCATTATGGATATGGTAGGAACGCATCGTGACGGGGAGAACGCAATAGTTGTTCTTTTCACGTTAGGGTCTTCTGCCACTACGGATATGGCAGGAACTCTCCGTGACGGGAAGAACTTACCGTTCATATCGCCAAACTCACGCTCCTCATGGATGCTGAGTCTCCATTCAATTGAGAAAGTGAACTCTCTTCATGTAGAGCGTGAAGTTTGCGGCCTTGAAAATGTGTTCCCTTCATTTTTTGGCACATGGCCATTGACGCAAAACCGTTTTCTCGACGAACAGGTGCCTCATCGGAGAAGACGATGGTGGTTATTCTCAATGGAGAAGATGACATTTTTGGTGCATGATCGCCATGGCCATATGGGCTATGGAGGCAATGCATCCCCCCTCCCCATGCGGAGGGGGTTGGCTACGGCCAATAACAACCACGGCCACCCCTCCGGTGGGGGTGTGCGGCCAACCCCATGCAAGGGGAGGCCGGCCCCGGCCAGGGCCTGGCCAGCTCTGGCCGGCCAGGGCCAACCCTGGCCGAGGCCAGGCCAGGGCCAGGGGGCCCTGGCCGGGGCCAGGCCAGGGCCAGGGCCCTGCCGGCCCTGGCAGAGGCCAGGGCCGGCGCCCTGGCCTCAGGCCAGGGCCTGGCCGTCCCTGGCCTGGCCGTCCCTGGCCTGGCCGTCCCTGGCCTGGCCGTCCCTGGCCGGGGGCCAGGGCCAGGCCAGGGGCCCGACCGTCCCTGGCCGGGGGCCAGGGCCAGGCCAGGGGCCCGGCCGTCCCTGGCCGGGGGCCAGGGCCAGGCCAGGGGCCCGGCCGAGGCCTACCCTGGCCTCTGCCAGGGCCACTGCCGGCCCTGGCCGAGGCCGGTGCCAGTTCACTGCCGGCCCCGGCCTCGGCCAGTGCCGAGCCCCGGTTGACCCTGAATTTGGGGGGGGGAGAATTGCATGAATGGGACATGCATGGCAAGCCCATACGGGGCCGACGACAGTTCTCTGCGGCAAATTCTCCTGTAGAAGGGGAACACATGGATCCATACGGGAGCCGGCGACGGTGGCTTGTAGAAAACTCCCCTCAAGGAGAATTCGGCCTTGGCCAAGTTGCAATGGCAACTCTCACTTCAGAAGGAAGAAGAATTCGGCCTTGGCACGGCCACGACACGACCCCGGCAATGGCCGGGGAATTATCGAAATATTTCGGCTATGTCACCCTGTAATGGGGTGTAGGCCCTGCAAAATACGTTTGCAAAGTTCGTTTGAAAAATAGCAAAATACGTTTGCAAAATTCATTTGAAAAATATGTTTTCAAACTACGGTTTTCAAAAACGCTTTTCCGCTGCAAAGTACTATAAGAGTACTATCGTTTGATAAGTGAGGGGAAAATATTGAAAGTTGTTCTAGATGGTGATTGGAATCGTAGAGACCTTTCCGATTTTAGAGAAACATCTTCAATATTTTTCGAAAGTAACTTATCAAATATATTAATATCATTCCAAGTGGGATTTTTTCCAAGTGGGAGTGATATTAAACTAGTCTGAAATTTCACATTCGATTGATTCAGTATCTCAATGGATCATGATTCGACCAGTGGTGTTTTGGACTAGTTTGTGGGACACCTCAGCTCAGTCTAGGGGTAGTGAACCATGGACTAGCCATTTCCCTGGTCGGTCCGCTGGCCGAGACTAATGAATCGTGAAAATGTAACAATATGATGACTATGTATATGAAATTAATGCAATGTTTTTGATCGAACCTTCTTTTCATGTCTTTTGCAGCATTTTAAAGCTAAAATGTCTTTTGCCGCTAAGAACATCGTCGCTGAGTTAAACAAAGGAGAAAAACTCAACGGCGATAATTACAAATTATGGTCCATAAAGATACAATATGTTCTAGAGGAGCAAGATGTTCTCGAAACTCTGAAGAAAAAAATGATTGAACCCGAGTTGGGCACTACGGCCCAACACAGACGAGACAAGGAAGCTTTTGATGCTTGGTCTCGGAAGAACAAGATAGCTCGCATTACATTATTATCCAGTATGGCCAATGACATAATGCGCATCTTCCGAGAGCATGACCTAGCCATGGACATATGGTCCAAGCTTGAGGAGAAGTTTGGTGGCACCTCGGTGTCCAAACTCCGTTCTTTAACTATAAGATTTGATTCATACAAGAAACGTCCAGATCATTCCATGGGGAAACATCTGCGACATATGGCGAATCTAATCTCAGAGTTAAAGGATGCAGGTCATGTGCTCACTGATGAGCAACAAATCCAAGCAGTCATACCTTCCCTACCAAATGGGTGGGACCAAATGAAGATGCATCTCACTCATAATGAGAGCATCAAGACCTTCAGCGATGTTTCTAAGCACCTCGAGTTAGAGGAAGAGCGGCTTGCGGCTGCCAAGCCAAGTGCAGAAGTGCACATGGTTGCCAGTTCCTCACACGGGGGAAAGAAACGGAAAAATCGTTCGAAGTTTACTAATGAACGTAATAAGCAACCTGAGTCTACCAAGAAACCCAAACATAAGGGTGGGAACAAGAAATGGCACAAGAAGAAAGATTTGAAGAGGATCAAGTGCTTCAAGTGCAACAAGTTAGGTCACTATGCCCGTTCTTATACGGATGGAGGTGACAAGGTAACTTGTAATACTAGTTACATATATGTTTCTAGTTCAATATTTCTTGTAGAATCTAATCCATTTTGGATAATTGATTCAGGTACCACCGACCACATAGCAAGGGACAGACGGTCCTTCGTGGAGTATCACCGGATACCCCAAGGAACAAAGTGGATCTATGTAGGAAACAACACACGTGTTGAAGTGAAAGGCGTTGGGACTTGCAAGCTAGTCTTGGACAACGGCCGCACTATCTTACTATATGATGTCCTCTTCGCTCCAGATATTCGAAGGAATATTATATCTGTGGTCGTGTTAATGGGTCTTGGTTATATCTGGTTCTTTCAAAATTGTAAAGTGGACTTGTCTTGTAATAATACTCTTATTGGTTCTGGGTATGTATTTAAAGGATTTATTGTATTAAATACAATGTATGACTCCTCATTTTGTAATGAAAATTTCCTTGTTGCAAATTCTTCGACTTATGAGTTAGATATAATTTGTTGGCATGCAAGGCTTGGTCACATTGGACCAACGCGTATGAATAGACTTGCCAAACGTGGCCTTCTATCCAATGTTTCAAAGGTCGAAATGTCGACTTGCGAACATTGCCTTGTAGGAAAATCTTGTCGCAAGCCGTTTGGAACCGGCACAAGGGCCGAGGTTCCATTATAGATCATCCATTCGGACATATGTGGTCCGATAAATGTCAAGACAAGACGCGGGAAGTCCTATTTCATCACTTTTATTGATGACTTCACCCGATTCGGTCATATCTATTTGATATCCCACAAAAGTGAAGCATTAACATGCTTTACAAACTATATGAGTTTGGTGGAAAATCAATTAGATCGCAAGATTAAGGTCTTGCGAACCGATAGAGGCGGTGAATATCAATCGGCAAGTTTTAAGGAACTTTGTGATGAAAAAGGCATAGTTCATCAGGTAACTATGTCTTATACTCCGCAACAAAATGGTGTTGCAGAAAGGAGGAATAGGACTTTAATGGAAATGATCCGTTCAATGATGGCGCAAGCTAACTTGCCAATCACCTTTTGGGGTGATGCATTATTGACGGCCACTTTCATCTTGAACCGCGTATCCTCGAAATCAGTTAGCTCCACTCCTTATGAGTTGTGGAACCAAAGGTCTCCTGACTTAATCATTTTAAAACCTTGGGGATGTGCATCCTACGCACATATTTCCTCCCATAAGTATGGCAAACTCGGGCCACAGGGAAGGAAATGTATCTTTATACGATACGCAGAAAACTCCAAAGGTTATGTTTTCATTGGTCAGGAAGACAATGTAGGTCTAATTGAATTTGAGTTGAGGGATGTCACTTTCTTGGAAAACGAGTTTCCAAGACAGGGCGAGATAAGTCAGGACTTATCTTTATTTGAGATTAATGATCAAGAAGGATTACCTCATTCGAGTGGGAGAATTCTTGGTGAAGACGAAAATACGTTTCAAACTTCACCAATGGATGATACGAATGACGCGAATCCTATTCCATACGGGAATAATGATCCAAGTGGGAGCATTTCTAACGACATTCCAAGTGGGAGTGATATTAGAATTGATCTAAATTCGAGTCAACAAGGACTTGAAGAATCTCAAATACGACGTAGTAGTCGTACAAGGTTGGCTCCTCTAAGATTTGAGGATGAATTTCCGCAAACCTTTATGACTTTACTACAAGATGATGACGAGCCTACTACTTTCAAACAGGCCGTATCATGCCCTGCGAAAGACAAATGGATGGAAGCGATGAAGGAGGAGTTGGAATCCATGAAAGTTAACCAAGTCTGGGACTTAGTTGACTTACCCAGAGGACGTAGAGCTATTGGGAACAAATGGGTTCTCAAGATCAAGCATAAGGCTGATGGCTCTATAGACAGATATAAAGCTCGCCTTGTCGCGAAAGGTTTTACGCAACAGGAAGGGATAGACTACGAAGAGATCTTCTCACCTGTTGTTTGTTTTACCTCGATTCGCTTGATTCTGGCTATGGTAGCTTGCTTAGACCTCGAATTACATCAGATGGATGTAAAGACTGCCTTTCTCAATGGAGAATTGGACAAGGAGATTTATATGGAACAACCAACAAGGTTTGTAAAAGAAGGAGACGAACATAAGGTTTGTAAACTTCGTAAGTCCATATATGGTCTTAAACAATCCTCGAGGCAATGGTATATACGGTTTCAAGAAGTTGTCTTATCAAATGGTTTTTCCATGCTTGATGAAGATAACTGTGTATATATCAAGAGGGTTAAGAGCAAGTACATTATTATGTCTCTATATGTAGATGACATTTTAATAGCCGGAAATGACAAGGGCTTTGTAATGGATATCAAGGCTTGGCTTTCATCAGTTTTTGAGATGAAAGACATGGGAGAAGCCGCATATATCCTTGGAGTTAAGATTTCAAGGAATCGTTCGAAGAAACTTCTTTCTCTTTCACAAGAGACTTATATAAAGAAAGTTCTAGAACGTTTTAATATGCAGGACTGCAAGTCCATTGATACTCCTATAAGCAAATGCGATAATTTATGTCTGAAATCGTGTCCAAAGAACCAAAAGGAAAAGGAAATTATGGAAAAAGTTCCATATTCCAGTGCAGTTGGTAGTCTTATGTACGCTATGATGTGTACAAGACCGGACATCTGTTTTGCCGTTGGAATGGCAAGTCGTTACCAATCCAATCCAAGGCAAGTACACTGGAAAGCGGTTAAGAGGATAATGCGGTATCTTAAAGGAACTGCGGACTATGCTTTATGCTCTCAAGGAGATGCCTTGAGGTTCGAAGGCTACACTATGCTGATTGGGTGGGTGATCTCGATGAGCGACGATCGACCTCAAGATATGTTTTTCTACTCGGATCTGGTGCAATATCCTGGAGTAGCAAGAAACAATCCTGCATCGCACTTTCAACTATGGAAGCCGAGTTTGTAGCATTTAGCATGGCAGTCCAAGAGGCTGTTTGGCTTAGGAAGTTCTTAGACAGGCTAATTGATGCAAGTGACTCAGGTGCTGTACCAATACACAGTGACATTCAAGCATCTATAGCCTATGTCAAAGATCCAAAATTCCATTGTAAGACCAACCACATAGATATCCACTACAAATTTGCAAATGACTATGATAAGACCAAGAAGGTAGACATAAGGTACATATCTACGCATGAGATGATAGCGGATCCGCTTACGAAGGTGATCCCCAGAGATGTGTTTTACAAACACTTATCATCTCAAGGATTGCGTAAGAGCTGAGTTGTACCAATGTAAATTCCCATGTCTGTAAAAGATCAAATTTAATAAAAGAATAAGTTCTTTTTTTAACATTGCATATGAGTTTCTAGAAAATGTTTGTGTACATTTTAAAATCTCAGCTTTATTTTCTAGTATATCGGACAGATTGAGGTTGGCTCTCTCACATGAGCAATCGCCTTTATTATATCAGACGGATAAAATAAAGATGAGACCTGTTTAAAGTCAAAATTGTCAGACGGATGATTTAGAGTCATGACTTAAACAAAATGGTCGTATGAAAGATCTGCATCATATGGATGCTTACAAAAGATCTAAGAGGATTCTTAAATCCTATCTGTCTTATGCGGGATGTGGGTCCAGAAGATTATTTTGAGTAGTAAAAGGGACTCAAAATCAGACATTGTGGTCTCTGATCATCATCCTTACAACATCATTAAGACATACGCTCCTTGGGAAAGGAGTGATGTTGTAATACGTATTCATACTACGTATGCATTTGACCATTGGGTTAGAATAGTAATTGTGTTTACTATTATGTGAGACCCAAAGACCACATGGGTCTTAACTTATTACCCTTATGGACTCTAATTGGTTCCTTTAGATTTGACTGGGTGATTGCTATCTTAGCATGTTGCTTATGGACTATGGTCAATTCGGTCCGGTGGGGCATGTTAGAAAAGCAAGTCAAGTCAAGATCAAAAGGATCGCAAGAAGAGGAAGATTAATTTCATATTCACATTTGGACTTTAGAGATTCAAAGCTGGCCAGCCAATTGTAATCCAGATGGGATTCAATTGTTGAATATAAAGTATAAGAAATGTGAAGAAATAATCTAGAGTAAAGCATGCGTTAATCTACTCAACTTTGCACCTCGAGGAGTGTTGTGTATCTCTAACAAGTTTACAACAGCGGACTCTATGCGCATTACGGTCACATGGCCTATTTCTCGGTATGATAAATAGAAGAGTTAAAGGAAAATATGTTTCCTTACAATCCCCTCAAGTGTGAGTGGGAGATGTTGGATATGGACGACATGAATACACCCATGAGGGGATGTATGAGGGTATACGGACCTCAGATGTCGCATGCAAGAAAGCGTGTACGAATGGAACCTTTTCTCGTGTGAAAAGGACCACTCGATAAGTGGAAAAAGCCAATTTATAAGTGCATAAAGGCACTTGATAAGTGAATGAAGAAGAGGATAAGTAAATGTGCTAATATAGGCTAATAAGCTTATATTTAGTTATTTCCTACAATAACTACCCCTAAAGCCTATAAATAGGACCCAAGGGTAAGGCATTTACACTAATCTAACCATGCCATAAGTTTGCATAAGGCAACTTGTGTTCTTCTTCTCACTTCCATTAAAACCCTCTTCTAAATAGAGATTTAGGCGGTGAAACGTTGCTTCGATCCTCCGTGACGAAGTACTGACCGTTGTGGCGAATCCGAGGGCTAAGTTCAGAGATTACGGTTCCGCGTACGCAAGCGTAAGTCTCTACTTTATTATTCGATCCTAACGTCCTTGTTTTGACAGGATCCCACAGACGCATCCTAGGCCCTTCCCTGACGCATCACAATATACCTCGAAACCTCCGCTTCGATTTGGCACTGCCAACACTGGTGTCGTGGTCAGCCTCACCTTCAAGATACTGAAAGCCTCCTCACAAGCATCAGACCAGTGAAACTCAACATCATTCTTTGTTAGCCTCGTCATCGGCTCAGCAATCTTCGAGAAATCCTTGATGAACAGCCGATAATAGCCTGCTAAGCCAAGAAAGCTCCTGATATCCGACGCTGACCGCGAAGTCGGCCAATCTCGAACTGCTCTGACCTTCTCCGGATCTACAGATATGCCATCACCGGACACCACGTGCCACAGGAATGCGACTCTGTCCAGCCAGAACTCGCACTTGCTATACTTGGCACAAAGCTTGTGCCGCCTCAGCATCTCCAGCACTGTCCTCAGATGATAGCTGTGCTCCTCCTCAGACTTCGAATAAATAAGAATATCATCAATGAAGATAACGACAATCTTATCCAGGAAGTCGTAGAAAATCAAGTTAATCAAATTCATGAACACAGCTGGCGCATTGGTCACACCGAAAGGCATGACCACGAACTCATAACGCCCATACTTCGTCCGGAATGCTGTCTTCGGAACATCATCCTTCTTCACCTTCAACTGATGGTATCCACTCCTCAAGTCTAACTTCGAGAAAACTCTCGAGCCTCCAAGCTGGTCGAAGATATCGTCGATGCGCGGAAGCAGATACTTATTCTTCACGGTGACAGCATTCAGCCCTCGATAGTCCACACACATCCTGCGGGACCCATCCTTCTTCTTCACGAGCAGAACTGGTGCACCCCATGGTGACACACTAGGGTGGATGAAACCCTTCTACAATAACTCATCTAACTGCTTCCGCAGCTCCTCGAGCTCAGTGGGAGCCATACGGTACGGTGCCTTCGATATCGGTTGCGCTCCCGGCATAAGATCAATACCAAACTCTAAAGCTCTGTCGGGTGGCAAACCTGAGATATCCTCTGGGAAGACGTCGTCGAAGTCTCTTACGACTGCTGGTCGCTCGATCTCCATCTCCATCTGCATGGCTGCAACAATCGGCACCTCCAGCTTGGCCCGATATCTGATGGGCCCAAGCGACTCATCTCTACTGCGGAACTCGAACTCCGGATGTCCTAGAATCTGAAACACCACCCTCTTGCTGTGACAGTCGATCGAGGCGTGGAAATCTCCCAACCAATCGATGCCAAGAACGACATCGAAATGTGGCAGGTCATGGACAATGAAATCTGCGAAGAGCTCGTGTCCACTGACCACCAAAGAAATCGATCGACATCCCAAGTTCACTGTCACCACTCCGTTCCCTGTGGTGATGTCCCAACACTTAGGGAGTGTATGGGTGGGAATGGAGTGCTTTGTTACAAACCTCTAGGATATGATGCACATAGATGCACCAGAGTCAATCAAAGCCAAGGCCGGGTGAGAGGACACTAGAATGGTGCCTAAGATATAAGGAACTACGGTCAAACCAAGCTACTCTAACAAACAAGTCAACAAACAACACAAATAATAAGATCTAACTATAAAAGAAAGACTAGAATCAAGAGTTACCTGCAATAACTCCATCCAGCTCCTCAGTCTCAACAGCTGTCATGGTGTAAGCCGGCCTCTGGGACTGCGTTGCTCTCTGAAACATCTGCCTCTGTGGCGCCAAGGGTGGTCCACGAACAGCAGGTCCTCTCTGAACTGGAGCAGGCGCTCTCATCTGCAGCGGGGCTGGCGCTCCAACTACAGCATGACGAGCTCTCGGACACTCCTTCGCAGCATGCGAGGCATCTCCACAAACTAAGCATAGCCCCATCTTCTTCCTACAGTTGGCCTGAACATGTCCAGGCTTTCTGCAGAAGTGGCACGGGCCCTTGCCCTGAATCTGAACTGGTACTCCTAGCCTCTTGAATGGTACCGTCTGAATTGGCCTCATCACCAGCCTAGCAGGTGGCCGGTACTGCTCTATCGGACGCTTCCCTCTATCAGCTGAAGGGTCAGGCAGACGAGCTATGATCTCATGATTCTTTGCAGCATCTAGCACCTCCCTCATAGTCGTGAAACCTGCCGAAGACATAGAAGCCTGGATCTTCGGGCGCAGTCCCTGACGAAAGCGATCAGCTCGCTTCTCCTCCTTCCTTACCATATTCGGGGCAAAACGACTCAGCATCTCGAACTCAGCTTCATGCTCTTCGACAGTCATACCCCCCTGCTTCAGATCTATAAACTTGCTCAACAGCTCCCTCCTAGCAGACTTGGTGAAATACTTATCCTTGAACATCGATCTGAAGGTCTTCCAATCCACTGGCTTCTCAAGACGCCTCTCCTCGATGCGCCACCAGTTCCTAGCATTCTCCATCAGCTGCAACTTTGCTATCCCCACTCGGATATCGTCAGGAATCTTCACAGCAACTAACTTCTCCTCCGTGCTCTGGATCCACTCATCAGCAACTAGGGGTCCCTCCTTCACCGAAAATGTCCTCGGCTGGAGCTCATTGAACTGCTTCACTCCTGGAGCAGCTCGAGGGGCAGGTGGAGGTGGTGGTGGTGCAAATGGAACAGCCTGGGCAGCACGCTGGGACTGTTGAACCAACTGATGCTGAACATCCAGCATCTCTCTCATCACACCCAGAAACTGACGGAGCTCTCCGCCCCGATCCTCCGGAACTCCATCTCCTGAGCTCCCCAATCGATAGTACGTCGTCCTGCCATCCTATTGACAGAAAGACATAAATTAGACTCCTACAATTACTGGATGATAATAAAATGAAGTTCAATACTTTGATTGTTCCGAATTTGCAGAAAGAGTGGGACCTACATGGGCCACCACTAAAACCTGTCATGCCCCGCTTCCCAAAAGTACGGAGGCGAAGCGTGACTAAGGCCCGCTTAGGCTGGGGCTGAGAGCCCAGACCCAATAAGCGTCAGTGGTATTCCAAAATGAAGGAACAGGTCACTGCATGTTAGTACAGAACAACAAAAGTACTGAAAAGAGATATCATTTCATTTTATTCCAAATATAACATCCAAAGTACGGAAAGTCTAAAACACCGGAAACGACTACAACTACAGAAAAGGAAACTACTGGTGCGAGCATCCAACCTAAACAAGAAAGCAAAAAGGTGCTACGCACCCAACAAAGCTGAAATATGAAACTCCGGAATAGCAACAAGAGGCCTCTAACTCTGGTCCTCCTCTGGGTCGTACTCCGGATCAACGTCCTTCGGCTCCCCATCTGCTAGCAAGTCTGCCTCGTCGACGTACTCAGGCTCAACACCTGACGTACAGCACCAAAGAAGGAAACTGTACGTCAGGTAAAGTCTACAAAAGTGGTCAGACTCTACTACAAGTGTATCAACTTTTAGACAACGATTTACTGGTTGATTAGCCTGCTGGGGTTATAACTGAGTAACAAAAGAAGTAACGTAGCAGGAAGGTAAAGCGTAACAAGTAGTAGTCGTAGCGCGTGCTACCAACTACGGGACTAACCTACAGGTGTCAAGACAAGTCAGGACGTGACAGGACAAGACGAGACAAGACAAGTGAGACACGAAAGGGTTCACGCCTTACGGTTCGAGGGGGATCAGACCCTCTTGCCGTGCGCACGCTCAACCCAACCCCAAACCCCAAGTATGACAAGACAAGACAAGCACGACAAGGGATCACTCGCTCTAGCTTGGCGAGTGCCCTATTGCCCTCTGGGCTAGAAAACTGTACGTCAGGTAAAGTCTACAAAAGTGGTCAGACTCTACTGCAAGTGTATCAACTTTTAGACAATGATTTACTGGTTGATTAGCCTGCTGGGGTTATAACTGAGTAACAAAAGAAGTAACGTAGCAGGAAGGTAAAGCGTAACAAGTAGTAGTCGTAGCGTGTGCTACCAACTACGGGACTAACCTACAGGTGTCAAGACAAGTCAGGACGTGACGGGACAAGACGAGACAAGACAAGTGATACACGAAAGGGTTCACGCCTTACGGTTCGAGGGGGATCAGACCCTCTTGCAGTGCGCACGCTCAACCCAACCCCAAACCCCAACTATGACAAGACAAGACAAGCACGACAAGGGATCACTCGCTCTAGCTTGGCGAGTGCCCTATTGCCCTCTGGGCTGTGTATCATGACAAGGGATCACCCACCCACTGGTGAGTGCCCTATTGTCCTCTGGGTTGTGTATCACGATAAGGGATCACCCACTCACTGGTGAGTGCCCTATTGCCCGCAGGCTGTGCAAGACGGGACATGACATGACAAGACGGGAAGGGTTATTCTAGGGTGTCCACACACACACACACGCACACACATGATAGCCCTACGATGTCAAAAGTTGTTGTTGTCAGGCTCAGACTTCGTCGTCAAGTCTGAGCCGTCAGGGGTCGTCCCGGACGCTATCATTTCTCGTCAGGTTCTATTTGTTCACAATTATCAGTTCTAACCAACTAAGTCCTAAGCACGGCCGAAAGTGCAAGTGGGATACACTTGCCTGTGATGGCAAGTGTGTCGTCATCCCGAAACGTCTCGTCCAAGCGTCTCGTCCACGGAAGTTCGTCTGAAACAGTGCCACGGCGACGGTGTCAGGTCTCAATTTCATCAAATCCTATTAGGGTTCGTTTCTAGGTTATCGGGACTATCCTATTCGTCAAAAGTCACATTTTGATGTTTCAGCCTAATCGACGAATCTATCCTATGTGCACAGTCAAAAAGTCCGTTCGTCGATTTTTTTACAACATTTTACTGGTGCTGGAAGAAAATTTAGTTCAAATTGTCGACTTTTAGTTTAGGGTTCAATCAGCTATTGTGGAGGTTTCTACGAGTTCGAGGGACCAACCTTTACCGGGGTTCGTCGTAGGATGGAAGTCGTGTCTGAACGGAGAACTCCTCGGCGTTAAATCCGGTCCACGCACGAATTCCCAAAAGCTGAAACTTGCGACGAAAGCCTACGACGTGTCGTAACGTCGTAGACGGCAATTCCACAAAGTAGAACACCCAAGTGGGGCCCACAGCAGTGTTAGGGGTCAATGGGGGACCCACAACACCTCTGGAGAACTTGGGGGGACCCACGGTGGCAAGCGATGCGACGGATGTGGGGTTGCGACGAAGATCGTCGATCGCAGCTAGCTGACGTGCCCCCGGTTTGCAAGCCGCAAATGGCCGGGGGACCCGGTGGAGGTTTAGATATTTGTAACCGCAAGTGCACGGTGTTGTAGTGTGGCTTGGGGGTCGAACACAGGGAGGCTAGGATGTGCTTGTGTCAAAGAGGACCAAAATCACCCGTGGGCGAGCTAGCCCAGATCGGATGATGGGTTGTCACGGTAAAGGAATGCAAGGTATAGACAATATGAAGGAAAACCCCGAGACTCTGGTTTCGACCCCAACGAACGGCTCTCCCCGATACGGCCTACGGGTAGGATGGCGATCGGAATTAGGGTCTAATGGTGAGACGTTGCCTCTAAAAGTGGTACCGGCATCCCATGGACCCGATATTCCGGTCGGTGCCCAGGATGATACGCCGGACTTCCCGGGTTCGATCAGTGGGCATTCCCGTGTCCATTAACACTGATCGACTCCAGGAGCACTAAGCTCGAAACAATAACTCTCAACGTCTCGTCCTGCCGCTCCCGCGCGCTAGGATTCGGCGTCTACGCTAAGGGCGTGAGCTATGTCTAGGGAGTCAACCGCCAAGTTTATTCCCCCTTGGCCCAACGGTCAAAGGCGGTCTTTTTCCCGCCGATGACAATAAAACACCCCGCGTAACCGTTAGATTCCTAATCCCTATCGATTTCCTAACCCTATGGACGCATCGGGAAGAGCCCCCGAAGGGGTTTTCGCCAAAATCCCGGATTTGGGAACTACTACAAATATTCATTAAAAAGCGATCTAAATGAAAATGGACCGTTAAAATCATAATCAGACAATAGGAATGCAAAGGTAGTAAAGAAATTAAGATAATACTAAAGTTTTACAAAGATCCGAAAACTTACAAAAACTGGAAAATTACAGCCGTCACAAAATGAAGAAAACAGTAAAAAATAACCAACTCCCGAATCTGGGAAACCTAGGATTCTATTTATAGAAAACGACATCACCCGATCGGTTGACAAGTCAACCGGTCGGGTGAGCCGCTTCACAAAATCACAGCGCAATGCGGGGGATTCACCCGGTCAGTATGAATTGGTCGGTTGGAACTTGGTACGGTCGGTTGGATCTTGGTGCTGACCGGTTGGATCTTGGTGCGGACCGGGTGAGGAGACCGGTTGGAGCTTCGAGTCTTGGCTGTTGAAATTCAGCTACAGGTGAACCGATCGGGTGAAGGTCACCCGATCGGTTGGAAATCAGCTTAGAATTTCCAGAGACTTTGAGCTTTTGACCCGGCCACTGAACCGACCGGGTGACTTCTCGTGAGCTCTAAGCTGCGTCCGGGTGGTGCACGCGTGCATCACCCGATCGGTTGGAGATGACCAACCGACCGGGTGAGGGGCTGAAAGATGCAATCTTCGTCGTTTGACCTCCTGGATCACTCGTGACTCCTCCCGTTGCTCCGGGGACACATGATATCATCGTTTTACGCCCCAAATGCCAGCAAACTCCTGCAAAACACGGAAAATACGGAAAAGTGAAAGAAAACAAGAAAACACAAGAAAACACGAGAAAACGAATAAAAGACGGCGGTAAAATACGGAAAAACACGGAAGAAAACGTGCGTAAATGTATGAAATATAAACGTACGTCAAAATCCCCCAAGCTGAACTCTTCCTCGTCCTCGAGGAAGACGAGTGAGAGTAGGAGCTCGGAGGGGAAAAATAGAGAGAAAGAGAGAAAAAGAAAACTCTATATCCTAGATCGCCCGTCAGGGCCAACAAAATCAAAAACGACACACCAAGCATGCAAACGCCAAATCACATCACTAAACCAAGGAGTACGAGTCCAGACAAGTACTGTGGGCCCACGCGGTGAAGCGCGAGTGAGTGTGGTCGTGCGCTAGCAGTCGGTGTCACTATCTACGATGTGCAATAAAGCTCGATATACAAAAATCCAGGAATTGACCCAAATATCGATTCGAATTTGAAATTGCGGTGAATATTAGTTCAAGCATGCATGAGAAGAATATAAGAATAGAAGCGTATCATGCATCGGGGACTCCACAACTAGGGTTAAGGAAATCACACCATTATAGCCTAGATACTAGCTAAAAAGTTCCTAAGCCAAGTGTTTTCGAAACCGATGGGGGTTGAGATGATGTGGAAAAGAACACTTGGTGCAAATTCTCGCCTTCCCTTTATTCTTGGCAAGTAGGAAAATATTCACACAGGAATTTTTTGGGTTTTGGGTATTTGTATTTTTTTTGGATTTTTGGCTATAAAATTTTTTTCTTTTCTTTTTGGGTTTTTCTTTTCTTTTCTCCCATTTTTTTATTTTTGGATATTGGGATATATACATGTGTACTCTCCCAAGTGGTAGAACGGTACACGACGAGGGGATTTGCACCAAGTAAAACAAAAAAAGAAGTCGGGATCTAAACACTTGGGCAAAGGAAATTATTCTCGCTAAATAGAGCATGAGCTAAATGGGTTATCCTAGTCCTTAATTATGGAATCCTGACACATGCGAAATGAAGCGTACGATATATATAGCATGCAGAAGAAGCAGACAGTAGAAATAAGTACCGCATATTCATATCGAAACATGATAATCTAGGGGTCATTCCTGGACAGGTATATAAAGTGAATCATAAAGTAGAAGTACACCACACGGCTAGGCACCACACATGACTCACAAAAAGTTAAGTGGACCCACGATGCGTGAAATGCAAGAGAACTCGAAATCCTAGGGTTAGTGAATGTGATTATCGATGTTGTGCTAGGTGTGTGTGATTTTGTGGCAATTCATCATAGGGTTCATCTCTAGGAGAAAGGGATAAAAAGAAGAAAAGAAAAAATAAAAACACGATGAAAACGGCACAAAAACGAAAAAGAAAGACTCAAATGGCGCACACAGTGCGACTCCCCCAAGCTGAAGCTTGGATTGCCCTCAATGCAATAAGAGTGAGTACGGGAGGGCAATGAAAATGGGGGGGAATACGCACCGACACAAAAAGAAATGAAAAACGAGGAAAACACAGATACGAAACTGAAAATAAAGAAAAATCACGATCAAGCCACACGACACGAAAATAGAAAAAGAAAGAAGGAAATTGAACAAACTAGACGACACGACACGACACGCCAAAAAGGAAAACAAGCACACACACACACAGAAAATAAAACACGACAACACAACAAAACAGACTTCCCCCAAGCTGACATGACAATGCTAGCAATGAAATATGATCGTGAAAGTGCAGAAATGTGCAAGGGGGATGTCAAAAAAAGAAGAAAGTTTAAGAAAAGAAATAAAAAGGAAGTGATGCGACACGTGAATGGGTCCTCCCCCCTGACAGTGACAAAGCAGGGCCCCGCAAAGACAGATGGGCACAAACATAGGGGGGACAAAAGCGGGAAGGGAAAAAAATAAAGCAGGGGCACCACCCTCTGGGGGTGGTGATGGGGGCCTGTGCTGGCGACCAGGAGTCGTGGGGGGTGGAATGTGGAGCTCAGAGACATCGGATGGGTCTTCATGGATGTGGCGAATGAAGCTTTGAAGAAAGGGGAGGTCTCGGTCGACGGACTCCTGAGTTATCCGACCACCCTGTCCAGCTAGGAGGATCATGGCCGTGAATCGGTCGGCTTGGTCGTCGTCTTGGAATTGCATCCCATATTCGGGATCGTCAACGTAAGGTGGGGGAGCGGTGCGTGGGGTGGTAGATGGATTGGAGGTGGTGGGTTGAGCGGGGGGTTGTGTGCGACGAGTACCACGGGTGGGCCTAGGGTTGGAAGAGCTAGCGTCAGTGGGCTTAACACGGCGGGGAGGCATTGTGCGGGAGTCGTGTGTGTGCGTGATTATGGAAAATACAATGAATAAACACAAACACGACCAACGAGCAAATGGAATATTTGGGGCAAAATTAAAATTGAGCGAAGGAGCGAGTTTACCCAAATGAGATGAAGATCGTTGCTCGTAGACGCCCCGATGTTACTCGATAGGAGCACGTTGTTAAGCCGCGGCGATTTCTTCATCAAGTTTCAAAATTTGGGGAGGATGAGTGAAAGTTAGGGTTTTTTTGTGCGGGTGGAATCGAGGAGAATGGAGAGAAATCGATGGAGAGATGGATAGGGAGATGGGGGGGTCGATTGGGGTTGAATTAGGGGAAGAACGAGGTCAGGCGCAAGAGGAGGAGGCGAAACGTCGGTCTGGGATTCGAAAATGGCGAGGGCGGAACGAACGGGCGACGACGGCTATTTATAGGGATTTAAGTAGACCCTGTCGGGTGAGTTATCACTCGATCGGTTGACCTTAGGTCGAAAATTTGATGTTGAAGAAACGCTACAGGCGACCCGATCGGTTGAGAACTCAACCGATCGGTTCGCTGCTCCACACATTTTCTTGAGAACTCAGAGTTTTTCACCCGGTCCCTCAACCGGTCTAGCATATTGTCACCCGGTCGGTTGATGAATACTGAGATTTTTCCGAGAGTTCCCCCAGGTCACCCGGTCTGCTCACCCGGTCTCTTCTTTCTCCACCCGGTCGGTTCATTTGGTGACAGACACGGCCGTAAGCTGATACATCCCAACCGATCGGGTGAGTTATCACCCGATCGGTTGAGGCCTTGTTTCCTGCAAAACCCAAAAATCGCCTAAGTTCCTTCACGGAAGTTGTTTCGGCTGGATTTATTTAGAAAAATAGATAAAAATAAAGTAGAAAAAGTCCTAAAAAGCGAAGCAAAAGTTTAGAACATGGGTTGCCTCCCATGAAGCGCTTTTGTTTAACGTCGTTTAGCTCGACGCCCGTTGATGATGTTCATGGTGGGCGATACGGGTGATGCCCAAAATCCGGCATCTCTTCAGCTCCAGAGGTTGTGGCTATTGGTGCAGTCGACGGCTGTAAAAAGATTTGCTCGACTACCCTCCCTTTGTTGACAGGATCCGGGGGCTTCTCCCTCAAATTGGCGTCCACCGCCATCTTTTTCAGGATCCGGACCTCATCACCGGTGAGGTCCATGGGTTCTTTTCCTTTTCTCCTCGTGGGAGGAGACTTAGAGAATCCGGGAGGGATCACATGTCGCGCGACCACCTCACTAGCGACTTCATTCTTTGGGGAGCCAACTTGCTCTCCAAGGTCCCCCAAGCTATCAGGGGGATTCCTCGAGAGCACTTCCCAGGCACTTGTTTCAACAGCTCTATCTTCTTCATTCTCCAGCATATTGATAATATGATCGTCCGGGGATTTGGATGCTTCATCGACAAGCCTAAGTCAAATTCGACTCTTTCTTGGCCCACATTGAGGGAAAGCTTCACATTCTTCACATCTATCAACACTCCGGCGGTTGCCATAAAGGGTCGTCCAAGAATAATTGGGGTATGCTTGTCCTCCGGCATGTCCATCACCACAAAATCAACCGGTACATGTACTCCTTTCACATCGACGGGGAGGTCGTCCACTACTCCCACCGGATACTTGACCGAACGGTCAACAAGTTGTAATGCCATGCCGGTGGGCTCTAAGTCTCCCATCCGTATTCTCTTGTACAACGATAGGGGCATTAAGCTGATGCTCGCACAAAGATCGACGAGTGCCCTATGGATTTGCACTTCCCCAACAGAGCAAGGGATGGAGAAAGTTCTGGGGTCCTTGAGCTTGGGCAGATTTGCACGCTGAATGAGTGCGCTGCACTCCGTCGTTAACACGTCCTTTTCTTTTCTAGATCCCTGTGTCACCAAGTCTTTCAAGAATTTAGCATAGGAGGGGATCGTCTCTATGGCCTCGAGGAAGGGGATTTGTAAACTCATATCTTTCACCATGGCAAAGAATTTGCCATACTTCTCATCGATTTTGGCTTTGGCGAGCCGTTGTGGGAAAGGCACAACGGGCTTGAACACTCTTAGGTTCCCTTCCTCATCTTTCTTCTTCTCCTCTCTATGAACTCCCTCCGGAGTAGTTGGCTTGGGCGACGAAGCACCGTCGTCATTTAATTTCTCAATTGGCCGTTCCACGACCAACGGTGCTTCCGGTCCTTTGAGGGGCTCTCTGGTAGGTATTTGAGTTCCACTCCTCAAGACGATGGCGGACACGTTCTCATGCTCATGTGTGAGCGCCAAGGTCCGATTTACCCCCCTCGGGTTCACCTCATGCTGTGGCGGTAAGAGATTCTGTGGTCTCTGAAGGTTCGCCACTTGCAACCCCAGCTGGGTTACCTGATCAGTGAGGACTCTTTGTCCCATTTCCTGCTTCAGATTTATTTTCTCCTGATTAGCGATGTATTGAGTCAAGAGGGACTCAACTGGAGAAATGGCCCTCTGCTGGCCGTATTGCTGCTGGGTGGGCTGCTGATTCCTAGGAGCATACTGTTGATACTGCTGTGGTGGTTGTTGTTGCTGATATTGCTGCTGCTGAAACTACTGCTGGGGCCTAGTCGGCTGATATATCTGCTGTTGTTGCTGAGCCGGTTGTTGGTAAGGTGCCCGGTAACTAAGGTTCGGATGATTCCGGTTGTTGGGAGAGTAGGCCGGGTTTGAGTTGGTCCGTGGTGGAAATGGTGCATTCCCCGTAGGATTGTAAAATAATGCGCTCGCCTGATCCAACGGCAGTGAGATGTCACCACCGTCGAACT
Organism: Scilla litardierei; assembly: GCA_030789695.1. NCBI lineage: Eukaryota > Viridiplantae > Streptophyta > Magnoliopsida > Asparagales > Asparagaceae > Scilla > Scilla litardierei. The sequence goes on from CM061141.1 coordinate 245,559,613, forward strand.
CTCCAAAAACTTCGGATTCTACCGCAGCAATCTGTTGTGAACCAGCGCCACCGGTGCCTACCATCAATGCGGAGATCTGGGTTGACAGCAAGTCAAACTTGCTTGACAATTTGTCGACGTCTTCCACTCTATGGATGCCCCCAGACCTTGGTGTGGCTCTCTCGTCACACCACCATTCATTGTTGGATGCCATATTTTCCAAAATTTGCCCGGCATCTTCTTCGCTTCTTGACATGAAGGACCCTCCAGCCGCGGCGTCCATGGAAGATTTTAAATCGTCCCTCAACCCATTATAAAACAGATTTATGATCTGCCACTTGGGGAGCTCATGGTGGGGACATCTTCTCTGCATCTCCTTGTATCTCGTCCAAGCTTCATGCAAGGACTCGTGGCTGGCCTGTGAGAAGGAGGAGATCTCACTCCTCAGCTTCATGGTCTTCCCCGGGGGAAAGAACTTCGTCAGGACAGCATTTGAGAGCTTCTCCCAGGTGTTGAATGTATTTGGGTCCTTCCCCCTAAGCCACAGCTTGGCCTTATCTCGCAAGGAGAAGGGGAACAGCTTCAGTCGGATCGCCTCAGTTGTGACACCGTTAATCCGGAAGGTGTCACATTTCTCCAAGAAGGAGTCTAGATGCTCGATCGGGCTCTCCATGGGTG